>OZ023175.1:26601662-26771662 GCA_963678695.2 Diplodus puntazzo | reverse complement strand
TTTATGATATCGTCAAACACATGAATGAATTTATTGAGGAAAAGAAGATTTGCCAGGAAAGTGCTGTTTATTCAAAGAGCTTTATAGGCACAAACACACAGCATGTACAAAGTATAATCTGCCCAGACAACAAATGAGAAGCTCACGAAAAGCCCAAAATCCTACAGCACCGTGAAGTGTCAGTTTGCGGCCTCGGAGCTGTAAGTAACTGGTGGCGTTCTGTCTGAATTCGGTCCATTTTGCGGCCTGTGGTCCGTTGCCCTGTACTTCGGAATCGCCTCTAATCTCGACTGCAGCGCGGCACAGAGGTCAGTGAGCTCCTGGCTGCCATCCAGACACCCCGCTGTCTTCCTCCTCAGACATCAGCTCTAGGGTGGCGCCACTGGTGAAGTCCAGAGTATACGCGGGTATATGGCGTATACCCACTTATTTTTCAGTCAGCATTGCATATACCCACTTCTAAATCCCCCTGATTCGCATGCAGTAGCGTCACACCGGTGAACACCGAGGTGATTTCATCCCCCCCACTTATTCCTAAAGTATTAAACCGTTTGCCCGCCGTCGCGGTGTACCAGCGTACTGAAATGGAGCGCACCTCAGTACGGTGAGTGTACATGAAAACCCATTGGTCAAGTTAGATTGATTGACAGCCATCAAGCCAATCACAGCCATTTGACCAAACCCACTAGTCCCGGCCGCCCGAGAGCTGCCGTCACTAGCTGCCGCAGACAGCGAGCAGAGCGGAGGTATCGCTGCATGCACTGTTGATTTTTGCACTATATCATGTAAATATGTTTATATGTCTATTTTCTTCCCTTTATAATTTTATTGCTTATTTTTGCTATTGTTTCTGTTTTTGTAATATTCTGTCGCTGCTGTGACAAATTTCCCCGTCTGCAGGACATTAAAGGAATTCTGACTCTGATTCTGATGAAAAGTGGGATTTTCATCCCCATAAACACCCGGAAATCTCCCTAATTTTCTTAACGACAATTTACAGCCTGTAAATGTCGTGTTCGTCGGTGCCACATATTGACGGAAACGAACCATGACGTATAGATCCCGGAGGTGTGAACGGCTCCAATTAGCATATAAATAGCAGCGAAACCAAGCCTGGCTAGAGGATGTGTGGCCTGGTTTGAATGTCCTTAATTCGTGTTATGCCAAACGTCACGAAAGTAAACTCAGTATTGGATGAAACCACTACTTATAAACAAGCAAAACCACTCGTGATCTGTCACTATTGGTCATCCTGGGTCATTATAAATGTATATACACGCACACATAACTTGTTAACTTGAGAGAAAAAATAAATAAATAATTTTGTGTATCTTTTTTACATAACATTGGCCATTGCTTATGACATACACAGTAATTAATCTAGCATACGTTCATTAAATAAATCAATTCAAGCTCAGATTTAAGTCTATAAGTCTATAATTAGGCTCTACTGAGCCTGATCTATTTATACCAGAGATTTTTTTAAAATGAAGTTAATACCTTTTAGAAAAAGGTCATCTGAGGTAAAACTCCCCCTGCTACCCTGATTTGCACTTGTATAGCTCCCAGCATTTTCATTTACATGTTAAAGCCTCTCCTAGAATCAGGGGGAGGGGGGTCATGGGGGGACAACTGCCAAGCAAGGCCCACGTCATTTCCGACAATTCCCTGCAGTTTTCAGTGTTGCCTGCAAATGGCCGCATGCAGTCATAAACCTGAACTTTCACAACAATCTACAGTGCTGCATAGTGAGGAAAATCCCACTTTTCATGCAGTGTATGCAATGGCTATTTGACTAGTTAATGATGTTGAATTTTGTCTGTAAATAGCAACTGGCTTGCTTTGTGGCATGTCAGCTAATATTAGCAAACCAGGTGGCAAACACAGTTAATGCAAGCCAGGTAAAGTTAATGGTAACTGACAGTTTTCATCCACATCCACTGATTTTGACATTATTCAACATGATCATTATTATTTTTGTTAGGAATGCCAAAAAGGAAGAGGTCGACTGAGTTCTGTCATGTAAGTGGAGTCATGTGACAGGAGGGAAACAGAAAGCTATCTCTCAATCCATAAATGCACTAATTCAAGTTTATAGTGGTACATTCATATTCTTGCATTAATGCCATGTAGGTGTTCATTTATGTAACCTAAAGCTATTTTTGGAGCTTAAAACCTTCTTTTCAATGAAGAAATTCTCCTACATCAACTCATCCCTGTTACTGCTCTCAGAAACTAGAAAAGAATATAAATGAAGACAATGAAATGCAATAAAACTATTACAATCTTAAATAATAAGAGGAATACGATAATATAGAGTACAGTAAAGGCTAGGATGAAAGACTAGTTAAAATAGATTAGAACAACAAAATATATGTAAAATAATTAATAAAAAGCAGATAAATGAGCAACAAAAGAAAGGAATGTTTCCTAATCAAAATCAAGGCTGTAGAGGACTGTTCTAAGTTTACATGAAATATTTCAACACTTCCATGTTCAGGAATATTAACATTGAGTTCTTTATGTAGGATGTTTATGAGGAATGGAAGTCCAGCAGTCAGGACAAAGGAAAGCCAAGGAATAGTTCACACTAAATGCATAGTTGTTTCTCACTAGTATGTGGGCCAGTATTGGTTTAGTAATTTCATAATCCTTCCTCCCTGAGATCAAGCAGCAGAGATTAAGTGACAATGAGCAAATACTACTGATGGAGGTTTGGGTAACCTAAATAGAGTAGTCTTACATATCACTGTTTCTAAAACAGGGCGTTTTTCTTGGCTGCGTTAAAAAAGGGCAAAAATTGAGAGTATACCCACTTCTCCAGGGACCACTACACCACTAGGTGGCGCACTTCCAAAGGTCCACCTCATCCTCAGTTAGCACTCTGTTTTTACAGCTGCTGGAAGCGAGACAATCAATAAAGTCAATCAGTACTGCACGATGCACTGCGTATGGACACATCACATCTATTAATGCACCTGAAAAATAGTCACATTGACCAAAAACTGATCTTATCTAAAAAGTCTAACCCTCTTTGTTCTCGATCGACTCCGAGCTGAACTCCTCACAGCTTTCGCCTGCGATGCAAGATCTGGTTGTTTGTACCTGAAGCTCCTGCGTACTGTCTCGTTATGTCTTACAGGCAGCTGGAAAACAATTAAATGAGAGTGGTATAAATAAAAAAAAAAAAAGAAAACGTAAGTCACAGTAAAATTAAACAAAGACGGAGAAAACAGTAAACGTTACTTACACACGATGGCGTCATTATCGGCATCATGTAAATCTGGACTTGCAGACAGAGCTCCGAGCTAATAGGAGGTCACAGCCTCGTTATGAGGCGAGGTTAGTCTGTGAAAACAAAATGCTCACAGCGATAAACCTCCGTGTCCCTCTGCGGCAGCGAAGCAACCTCCGTCGGCGACACTCTCCGTGGCGACCAGGCAAAGCTCCTCCCGTCAGCGCAGGCCTCCTCTCGACAATGGCCGTGCCACTAGCCTAGCTCCTGGTAGCTAGCTTAGCTCCTGTTAGCTAGCTTAGCCGAACTTGCCTCGTGTCCAATAAAACACAAACACTTTGACTGCGATGGAGAGTCCAGCTCACACACTCACAGCACGTCGTCCGACAACAGTTCACTGTCCGTTAGTGATAAACCACGACACTGACGGACACACACAGTCCACTGTTAGCTGCTCAACACCATTAACTCTCGGCTCCTTCTCCCTCATCACTGACGCTCCGGTCAACCCGGAAGTGTCGAAACTCTTACAGGTCATGAACTCTCACATGTAATAAGAATTGCTTTAACTTCTTTAAAACATTCAGAACCCATGAAATTAGATTTTAAAGTCACACATTTTAAACAAATTATTTATGCATTTTATTATCTTACTTATCTCAAAATATTTCATGCAAATTTGAACTTCTTAACAACTGACGTTTTATCTTTAACTTGGTCCCAGGAGAGAAAAAATAAAATAAATAATTTTGTGTATCTTTTTTACACAGCATTAGCCATTGCTAATGACATACCCAGTAATTAATCTAGCATACTTATATTAAATAAATCAATTCAAGCTAAAATTTAAGAGTCTATAATTAGGCTATACTGAGCCTGATCAATTTACACCATCGATTTTCTTAAAATGAAGTTAATACCTTTTAGAAAAATGTCACCTGGGGTAAAACCCCCCCCTTCTACCCTGATTTGCATTTGTATAGCTCACAGCATTTTCATTTACATGTTAAAGCCTCCCCTAGAATCGGGGGGGGGGGGTCATGGGGGCACGACTGCCAAGCAAGGCCCACGTCAATTTCTGACAATTCATGGCAGTTTTTCGGCGTTGCCTGCAAATTGCCGTGTACAGTCGTAAACCTGAACTTCCACGACAATCTGCAGTGCCGCATACTGACGAAAATCCCACTTTTTATGCAGTGCAACTGACACAATCAGCACACAATCAAAAAGATGAGTCATTAGTGAACACAACCACTAGAATGCCACAAAGAAGCTGTGAACAAATGCTTGCCCAGCAAAAAAATAAGAGAATAAAAAAATAGAGTATACAGTGGTTTATATATTGTATATAGGTATATTATCATCTGAAACATGTACAGTTTATCTCAAAATAAGAAGACATGGCATTTTTAACTGTGTGCCATGATGTCAAGGATTGTATGTTTAGAGGTAAGTTATTCCAGTCTGAAGGAGCCTTAAAAATCTTTTGATGGAAGTAAAAGTTAGGTGTTTAGTGTGCATAATATCTTAAAGGTTCTTAAAGGTTACTCTAGCCTACCAAATTGACACAGTCCCTTAGGGTTTACCAAAAGCCCGTAAAATCCAACCTAGCATACCAAGCACACAGATCATTTAGAGGAGAGCTGCCATTAACAGGCGTGGCTGTTAATGGCTCACTAATGCGTTTGCATTAGTGAGGTTAGAGGGGGTGCTTTTGCATTAGCAAGAGCGGCTGATACCTTCAACTGTTACTGTTCTGCCTCTGTGTCTGCCAAATTGTTGATTCTGATGGCTGACTCTGTTGTTGATGAGCTCTACTCCCAGTATCTGTTCTGGAGCTACTGCAAAGTTCACCTACTTATTTTGTATGTTCCAATCTGATGTGTTGTTGATGTCCTTATTTCTCCAGATGAGAGCTTCTGTTCTATGCGAGTTGCTGATGTGCCTGTAAGGTTAGGAATTTTTCATGTCTGCCGTTCCTTAACCTTATGGTGTTGTGATGCTTGCGCCCTCTCAACAAACTTGGAGACATTTTCCAGGACGTTGCTTTGTAATAGTGATGTAAGTTCCTCAAATGTCTGGTCAGTCGAAGTAGTGAGTGCTTCTAGGGATGTAACGGTATGAAAATTTCACACCGCGGTAATAGTGACAAAAATCATCACGGTTATCGGTATACCACGGTATTTTTAAAATGTCTTCAAAATGTTGAAAAAACACTGATAAATTGAAATAATTTCAGCAAGATTTATATTTAAATAGATTTACTATATATCAAAATAGTCCAAATCCAAAACCTTAATAAAACACTGCAAAATCAACATTAAGTAAGTATGAAAGAATGTTTTTAAAAACTTTGCAAAATAAACCTTAAATACATTGGAATAAGGCAGCAGCACTCGATTGGCCAGCAGACCCTCTCTGTGAAAAAAATGAATAGAACACGTCATTATAAATTATTACTGTCATTGTTACTTATTACTAAGGGTGCAACCAACAGATCACAAAACTCACAATTTAGATTATATTACTTTTGTGAGAAATGGGTTGGATCATTTTTTAGATCAAAACAAAAAGGATAATTGTCATATGAATTATGAATACTCTATTTTGGCTCTTATCTCTATCTAGACACTTGTTATATTCACCATTTTATATTATTATTTATATGTAGTCTATTCTACAAATAATCCACAAGTCTTATATATATCTGATATTACTTATATATATATTGGCTGTCTGTCTCTCAGTCTGTCTGCTTGTCTGTTGCCAGTGGACTCGGCCGATCTGATTGGTCAGCTGTCTGCTGAGCCACAGGTAGATGCTGCAGTTTGCGTTCACTAACTCAGTCCATTCAGTACATGTTTGTCTCAAATCCTCCTCACTGCAGCTCTGCATCAATATTTGGGGAATTATCAGGTCGACTTTAAAAAGTGAAATTTACAATTAATAAGCGGTTCAGATAACGTGCCAAATCACGGATCAACTTCGTTCAGTTATACCACTATCTGGTCAGTTTACATCAGTGACAACAACACATTAGACAGAGAAAACTCGACACACACATACATCATGCACCCGAACTTAATGTTAGCTTACCTTGCATTGGCTGAACAGTTGAGGATGATGGTCGCGTAAATTGGATGTGTTGCCGCCCCTCGCAACAACTTTCTCCTCACAGCTCCTGCAGATAGGGCTGCCATCCTCCACCAGCTGTCCCTGAGCATTCTTATAATAACCAGAATACACCCAGACTGCAGATTTGGTTAACTTTGAAGGCAGAAAAATGCCTGGAGGGCCGCTACTTTCACATCCTCCCTACGCCATGTCTTCTTTGCTATAACAAGCGCACGTTGCATGTTGCGCGCTGCACATGTGTATCTTGCGAGTTTTCCACACTGTGGTTATCCACCGTGGCGGTTACCATGGTAATTAAAACTTAAACCGTAACCTTCATCGTCTGGAATTTTACCATGGTTTACCGTGACACCGTTCACCGTTACATCACTAAGTGCCTCAATGGTAAAATTAATCTGTCTCACTCTTTCATTGAGTAACTGGTTTTGAGCCCTCTGTTTTTCCACGCTGGAACCTAGGCGCAAGCTCTTAGGAATTATCCTGTGTTGCCTGCATCTCAAGGTGAAAGGCACGCGGTTCTTGGAATCAGCCAGCTTCCTGGATGTTCTTTCTTACTCCCGTACCAGTTGAAGGGCATTCCTCCCAAAATTGTAAGCAACATGTTGATGAAGGTTCTCAGTCATCCAGGTCATGGTAATTCCAAGTGTTGTATCATAGGCAACTGGACTTGTTTCCGTTTATTGAAGGCGTTTCACCCCTCATCAAAGAGGCTTCTACACTTCTAACTAACCGGAGTGGTGTTCTCAGGCTTTTAACCTCTGTGTGGGAGTGTCCTTACAGAGTTGCACGTGTGAACTCTGAGTTTCAGAGTCGTTAGGACCACTTGTGGGTCATTGACAAATCCAGCCTTCATGTGGGTTTACAGTGGGTTGATCATGTCGGTGAGCACAGGTGTGAGTGGTTGTTAAGCTGTCTTGGGAGGGAGCTCAGTAATGCATTGTAGGTGGGTGATAACCCTGGAAAGTTGGCACTCCTATGTTGTGCCATTCGTTTATGGAGAGGTTGTTTTGTATCCCCAATGTACAAATCTATGCAGTCCTGGCTGCACTGAACAGCATAATCCACATTACTCTGTTTATGCCTAGGTGTTTTGTCCTAAAGATGTACAAGTTTCTGCCTCAGCGTGTTGGTAGGTTTAAAGTTAACCGGGATATGATGTTCATTGAAGATCCTCCTGAGTTTCTCAGATGTTCCCACGACATAGGGAATGACGATGTTGTTACTTTTTCTCGTCCCCTTCCCTCTGTCTGCTCTGGACCTTTTATAGGTTTTGACAGGGGTTCCCTGATGTACTTCTGTTCCTTCTCCTCTTTCTTTGTGAGCATGGTCTTAGGCCAATGGTTTAGGGTTCTGATGACCCTCAGCTAGTGCTCCAGTGGATGATGAGTCAAACAGCAAGTAATTATCTGTGTGTGTACTCTTCTGTCTTCTTCAATGTGTACTGCACAGTCCAAGAAGAGAAGGCTGTCTCCTCTGCCATCTTCCCATTTGAACTTTGTTACTGTCCACAGCATTTATATGTTCTGCAAAGGCTTTCACTTGTCTTTCTCTGATTTTGACCCAGGTGTCATCCACATACCTAAATCAGTGGCTAGAAGCAGTTCATGTGAAGGTGATCAAGGCTGTGATCTCAGCCTTTTCCATGTAGAGGTTGACCACTATTTAGGACACTGGTCAGCCCATGGCACAGCCAATTGTAAAGATATATTTCACTGTTTCTCTCCACAGCTAGTACATTGTGTCTGGATTTATTAAATTCCTCAAAAATCGTCAAAGAGTCCAGACATCTTCCTTCTTGGGAATTATTTATTAGACTGAGACACAAAGGAGTCCTGAAACTGTTTCAAATATTCAGAATTGATATTTATCAATACTTTTGACATTTCTTTGAATTTCTCTTTTCTTTCTTCTCTTTTTTGTTTCTCTTTTTCTGTTGTTGTTTGTAAATCTCTGTAAGGCACTTTTAGATACCTTTTTGTATGAAAGCGCCATATAAATAAAGATTGATTTGATTTGATTTGATTCTGTAATCGAAAAAATTGCAAGCAGTCCTACCTTTGCATCAAAAAATGTCCAGCAAGCTACGTGTGAAAATGCTGGTACATACAACGCCAACCTCAAGAGGAAAAAGAGTGCCACCTGGTGGACCATATAACCCTTTTAGGAAACAATGCTAACTAAGATAAGTTGAATGACCGAACACAAGTTTGGTCATTTTGAATTTAAGGCTTATCATCATGCCAACATGAATGTAAATGACAGATAATCAAACTATTCTCTGACACTGACACTGGACAACACAACTATTAAATCCCGCTACAAGGGAGATGTAGAGAGATGGAAAGTAATGGTGGAAAAGTAGTATAATGAGAAAGGGAAGACAGAGAAAGAGAGAGCAATGGAGGGCCTGGCTGATTGGAAAGATGGAGATTAGATGAGAGACAGAGAGTGGACTTGATGAGGAGAAAGGGAATGAAAAAGAAGAGAAAGAGCTTGGCAGCCAAGACAGATTCCTCCAGTGCTGATGAGAATGCTAATCTCCTTCCCACCCTCTCTTCTCCCTCCTTTCATCCCACTCTCCTCTCTCCTGTTCCATCTATCTGTCAGAGGGTGATGTGTTCATCTCAAGCTGTGTCCAGCTGCAGTGTGGATGTGTCTCTCTTTCAAGGGCTAGGCCTAGATTGTGTGTGGGTGTTTGCATGAGTGTATGCATGCATATAAAATAGAGGATCATGTGCATAAGCATGCCATGTACATTGTTTGAAGGAAGATGTGTGTGTTTATGTGCGTGCATGTGCATGGTTCATCAATTAAAATTGCTGCTGGAATGAGTGAGAACATTTCTGCCAGCACACAGAGCACCCACACTTTATCCCACCTGCTTACCAGTGGTGCCAGTAACGCGTACTCTAATCTGACCACTTTTTTTCAGTAACGAGTAATCTAACGCATTAATATTTTCAAACCAGTAATCAGATTAAAGTTACTTATTCAAGTTACTGTGCGTTACTATTATTTTTGTCATTTTCCTCAGTAAAAATCTATATTTTTAGTTTCTTCTTGCGTGTCAGGGAGTGATGTCGCATATGCGAGAAGTCACGTTTTCTTCACGAGGTCAATTCACGTGTACACCACGCAGCGACACAAACACAAACAAGAATGGACAGAGCTAGCTGGAAATACAGTCATTATTTTGAGTTCGTGTCAGCTAAAAATGAGAATATTAAGGTTCGTTGTACACTCTGTGCTGATGACAAAGGGTTAGAAGTTGGTCGGGCAGTATGTTGTAGAGGAAATGCTGCCCTTAAACACGGTTGACTTGCCCTCGTTTCATGCCATAATAAACAAGATCCTGCTACTATCACTGCCGTGCTGCCTTACAGAACATCTTTTTCTTCCTACCTGGAGAAGGAGTATGCAGAGATGGAGAGAAATCTGAAGGCCACGCTGAATATTTATGCTAGGGGGGAGTTATGGAGAGAATTTTGTTCCTTTATTATGCAATCAAACAGAATAGGTTTGAAACCAAAAACGAGATTTAAGAGCAAAAAAGACTAAGTAACAATCAAAATTTTTATTTTTGAGAGAAAATATTTCTTCAACTTCAATCAAAACTGATGTTTGTAAGTAAAAACATACGACAATTTTGCTTATAAATCAGTCCTCTTTGCTTTCAAGTTAAAAACCTTTGCTTGCAAATCAGTCCTCTTTGCTTGCGAGTTACAAAGTTTTGGTTGCAAATCCAACTGCACTTGATGGGCGGGGCCTACGCTGGTGGATGAGAGAAGAGTTTCTATTGGTTGGTTTGACCTGGCTCCAGCGTCAGCTACGTCTTCCGCATTTTTCTGTGCTGTGCTGCTTGGAGGCATGCCTGTCGCTCTTGAAAAGATTCCCATAAGTAATGAATTGCGCTATATAGCGTTGGCTACAGCCTGCCGCACATTCACAACAACAACAACACAAGTAATGGATTATAATGCCCTGCTGCTGCAAGCACACTGATTAGCAGCAACATGGTTGTCTCTGCTAGTCACGGACTGAGCGGAATAGCTCAATGAGTGAGTGGATTACAGGGAGGCGTTAACAACGTGAGGCTCTGATTTAAGCATTTAGTGTTGCATGGAACTCGCGGTGCCAAAACGTCACAGTTCCTACACAACAGTGCTGTCAGCCGGGGGACGGACGGACGGAGAAGACTGCGGCAGCCCACAAACACCTGCTATAAAGCAGCTAACACTGAAAATGAGTATAGCGGCGCAGCGCCGTTGTTCTGCCGTCTGGGAGAACCCTGACCGTGGATTACTAAACTACCGCTGAATGTCTCCACTGTGTAGCGGGCTGCCGCTACTCCTCCCGGCTCCCGTTGTCACTACAGCTGTGCTAATGTCAACAAACACACATGGCGAATAAGTTAACAAATGCACGCACATTACCAAACACAGATTTATGTTTCTGTTATATTATGGAATGGATCTACAGATTCATTGGGAACACTACATTGATCTTCATTCGCTGTTGTTTTTTATTGACCATGACTTTTATTGTTGTGCAATGTTACATAAATACTGTCAAAACAATACGTCCGTTTTTCTTTTAATGCCAGAATGAAAAAAACAACAGCAGTCACAAGCAAAGTCATTGCTTAATTTGTTTCTGTACAGCCTTTGCACCCATGTAAACTGACCACCTAATGTGTCATGTAAATGCACATTTTCACGTTGCATGTATTTTTTCAAGATCAGTCTCTTCTCTTCATGCGGAGAGAACACGACCAAGTGAGACTTTTAACACTGTACATTTTTACTACTTTTTCTACATTGTTTCTACTGAAGACATTATGCTGTACCTGCAATTTCACCATCAATGGTATGGGATTATTCAGGTAAAAGAAATTACATTACTCTGGCTTTGCCATGATGGTAGCGCAATGATTATTTATTTTCTCTGTTACTTGGATGTGGTGCATGTGGCTTGACAGTCGGCTTACTTTAAGTTGGAACTAATAACATTATTTTTCTAGCAAGTACATTGCCTAATTGCCTGTGTCATCAAGGGTTCTGTGCAATGCCTCTCATATACTGAAATTTCTCCCTCAAAAAATATTTCATTTTATTGTAGTTATCCAGTTTACTAGTGAAGACATTGCACAGGATGACACAGCTCCTAACTTGGTCATGTTCTCTCCACATGAAGAGAAGAGACTGATCTTGATAAAATACATGCAACGTGAAAATGTGCATTTACATGACACATTAGGTCGTCAGTTTACATGGGTAAAAAAACATCAGTACATTACAGTACAATGCATTACTGTCACTTAGGCTGTACAGAAACAAATTAAGAATGTGCGGCAGGCTGTAGCCAACGCTATATAGCGCAATTCATTACTTATGGGAATCTTTTCAAGAGCGACAGGCTTGCCTCCAAGCAGCACAGCACAGAAAAATGCGGAAGAAGTAGCTGACGCTGGAGCCAGGTCAAACCAACCAATAGAAACTCTTCTCTCATCCACCAGCGTAGGCCCCGCCCATCAAGTGCAGTTGGATTTGCAAGCAAAACTTTTGAATTTGCAAGCAAAGAGGACTGATTTGCAACCAAAACTTTGTAACTCGCAAGCAAAGAGGACTGATTTGCAAGCAAAGGTTTTTAACTTGAAAGCAAAGAGGACTGATTTATAAGCAAAATTGTCGTATGTTTTTACTTACAAACATCAGTTTTGATTGAAGTTGAAGAAATATTTTCTCTCAAAAATAAAAATTTTGATTGTTACTTAGTCTTTTTTGCTCTCAAATCTCGTTTTTGGTTTCAAATCTATTCTGTTTGATTGCATAATAAAGGAACAAAATTCTCTCCATAGGGAGTCAGCACCTGCTGAATGTAACTAATAAAGTCATTTGTAATCTAACTTAGTTACTTTTAAAAACAAGTAATCAGTAAAGTAACTAAGTTGCTTTTTAAAGGAGTAATCAGTTATAAGATTACTTTTTCAAGGCAACTGTGGCAACACTGCTGCTTACACACACGCACGCACACACACAGAGATAGTTTCGCATTAGTGCCACTTGCGTCCTAAATCAATGTGTCCGCCATTGTCCTGTGTACTGCCTTGTTAGAGCCCCTAATTTGGTTAGTTCACTAATGAAGCTGGGAACCTGGAATGCATGAAGATCAGGTTTTGCTGTTGGACCACTAGCATAACCCACTCCAGGCTCCCCACTGATCATGGAACTGGGAACTTGATAAAGTCTTTGAGGAATTCAGGACAGATCAGCAAATTTTGCAAATAAGTCATAAGGAAAAATAGAAAAATAATAGATAAATAGTAGATAATTTACCTTGACTGTACTCCTTACAAATATTTGGCTGAGTTTTTGTCCGTAATGTTACTGTGTAAAATATTCTGACATCTCTTTGCATAATTCAAATATAACATATCAACAAATCATCTTCCCTTCCTGTTAAAATGACTCATCTTGCACTTAGGGTTTTATACATTATTGTATCCAGTCAAATATGATCAGAGAAACAGACAACTCTTCCCATCATATAAAACGCTTGACCTTGTCAGCATGTGCAGTAGTGGTTGCAGTAGCCTACAGTTGGGATATCATAGAAGGAGGAGGTGCGTGTTTGTTTCAGTTGGCAAAGCCAGAAGTACATTGCTTGAGGTCTTATCCTCCTTCCTCTGGTCTACATGACACTGCCAGTGAGGGACAGTGGGTGTTTGCCACTTTGAAGGTGATGTTGTGGAAAATAAAATTGAGAAATATACCTGGTACCAAAAGTGAGTTGAGTCAAGTTGTCTGACCAGTTTTTATCACTGTTTTGAATGGCCACACTTCAGTGCTGAGAAGGCTGCCATTACAGAAAGATGGGAGCGTAGTATCAGACTTGATTATCTGCAGTCATCCTTGAATTTCTGTTGTTGGAAAGGTGTGGGCGTTGGGGGTTTAGACTCTGTTTGACATTGAAAAACTCTTTGAAACACTCTTTCCTTTAGGTGCAATTTTTGAGCGCACACACAACCAACTTTTTGAAGTAATGCAAGATACCCAGGGATAGTCACACAAATAAATACATCCTTATAAACAAGTACAAAGGTGCTCTTAATGCCATTTTATTCTTTTATTGAATATGTAACATCATTTTTGTTTTGCTCATGAATGGTATGCTCAATAACTCTAACTTGACATAAAGCATGAAAAAAAGTCTAAAAAATTACTGTTTTGATAAACCAGGACACAATAATATTTTCAGTTTATGGAAGCACTCATCCGATCTTGAAAATTTATGGAGAAGTCGTGGAATTCACATACCGGCCACAGAGGAAACCCTCCTTTATCTGTCCCACTTCCTCTACCACCTTCTGCAGCTTTCTTTTCTTTTTCATTTCATGTCTTCTTCTACCCTCTTTGTTCTCCTTCCTTTTAGACTTCCGGCCTCACTCCCTCCCTCCTTGCTGCCCTTTTGGCCCTTCTCTTTCTCTTTCGGTCACTCTCCCTCTGTCCTCTCTAGCTGACATAATTAGAGTGTACCAAAGAACTGTGCTGTGACGGGGCATTCAATGATCCCTGCTCCAACAGGCAAAGATGGGAGATAGGGAAGAGAGGGAGGGAGGGAGGATTGGGAGAGGGAGAAGGATGAGGATAAAAACCTGCAGCGAGCAGAGAAAAATGGAGCAGTGCAACGCTCCTTTTTAGAATTCTTAGATGCCTCATAGTTTAAGGAAACAATTACTATTTCTAAAGCCAGAACCTGCTGAATTAACTGTAGTAGCCTGATCAAGTGATATACTGTATAAATAAAATCGCTTGAAGTGTTTTGACTTTGATTAATTTCACTATCATTGTTCCCCTGTGAAACCTAGGTAGCAGGTTTGATAAATATCCAATTACAATTTCACCTGACTGCCTTTCAGTGAAATTGTTCTAATTTTTCAGACGCAGTGACATTCTGTCAAATGTTTTTTCTGTTGAAATACTTTAGACATTCCAATATATTTGTATGATTTTAAACCAGTGTAATGAGGTTAGTTTGATTCTGCTTTCAAAACTCATCATTTTAAAATTCTCCAAGGACTTATCAACAGCTGATGCATACGTAACTATGAGCAATCTAGTTCATGTCTAGTCCATGTAGAGATGTTCAAACTAGGGATGTCCCGATCAGGTTTTTTTACCCCGATCCCGTTCCGAGTCCTTTAATATTTAGTATCTGCCGATACCGAGTCCTGATCTGATACTTAGCCTGAACTAATATTTTCCTGGATAATACAGCTGCATTAAGAAAAAAAGTACCTGTGTAGTGTTCTCGTGCAGTGTGTCGAAACTCTGACTAAACACCAAGTTAAACCGTCGCCAATGAAGACAGAGTCGTAGTAAGGTCGACCGTTTACTGTCACACCTCTTCATTAACATGCTGGTGAAAACTGTGAACAAACGATACAAATATTCAGCATCTGTGTTTTTAACTATGACATTACACATGACCATAAACATGAATTAACAGCACTGTATGCACTTTAAGTAGAAAAGGATAACACATTTTTTAGTTTGTAAATAAACTCACTTTTTTCAAATATATTTTTATCAAAATATTACCTTTTATCTCTTGCTAACATTCTTAACATTGAAATAATTAACTTACGGCATTGCTTCTATGCTGCTTTTTAGCGGATGGTGGCGGATTACACTCAGAGCATGCACAACATGTCTGCCTTGCTTTACCAAGAAGTGAACACAAAACAGGAAATGACACAAGATGAAGCAACTTGACAGGATGTGAAGTCATCACTACCAAATTTCAAACACAAAACAAGTCGCAAATAATTATTCAAAGGAGACAGTTATCAAAAACAAAAGAATGCCTTAGAGGCAGCACACTCCCCGCCTGGCCTGCATGAGGCCACTAAGAACTTAAGAGAGTCCATCACATCAATTCTATCTCAGTCTTTAGGCAGAAGTAGGACAACTTCTGCCACTGGCCTTAGAAAGGTTTTTGTATCGCCTTGGTCAGTTGTCTTCACCTCGACCTTTCTGACATAACCATCCTTCCCGGGGAATGTTGCAATGACCATGGCCATGGGCCAGCAGTTACGAGTGGTCTGCTTGTCCCTAAGGAGAACGAGATCTCCAACTTGAAGGTTTCTGCGCGGTACTCTCCACCTTTGCCTTTGTTGCAGAGAAGGTAAGTATTCTCGGCTCCAACAGGTCCAAAACTGGTTGGCCAGTGCCTGCACTTGTCTCTATTGTTTTGAATGAAGGTCCTTATCAGTAAAGTCTCCAGGAGGAGGTGAAACTCTGATTTCTTTGTGATGAGCATTGACGGCGAGAGAATGAAAGGCTGTTGCGGGTCTGCAGACACGGGTAGGAGTGGACGTGCGTTCAAGATAGCTGTAACCTCCGCCATCAATGTGCAAAGCACCTCATGGGTCAGGCGAGTCTTTTTCTGCAAGAACAAAGACATCAAGCCCCACATATGTGAAAGGGGAACTAGTTTTGAGTCATTCAGGTGGTAAGTCAGCCATCAGCCTTTTGCCACCCAAGATCCACAGTCCTGCCGCCCTGACTGCTCCCTCTGCCAGGTGACGACCCTGGTGTTCCACCTGCTCATGGTGATGTCGTATAAGCAGTAGGGAGATGTGGCTATCTTTGGGCAAGATTAGAGGGTTCTTTTCCACAGGTGTAAGGTGGGAATGCTTTAGTCGGCCCCCAACACGAATGAGTCCCTCCTCCAAGGACAGGCTGAGTTTCCGCAAGGGGCTGTTTTCTGGTACCACTCTGCCAGCTTGAAGGGCTGCCAGTTCTTTTGCAAAAGCTGCGGATGAGAAATGCCACTCCTCTCACTAGAGAGATGAAGGTAGAAAAGTGAGATGAGAGATGAAGGTAGGAAAGTGTTGAAATGAGCTCAAACTTCTCGGTGGTTGGTGTGGCCTCTGCCGATAGCTGACGTAGAAATGAGGGTCCAGTGAACCAAGAACTCTGTCCAAGGTGGGATGAAGGTATGGATCTTGAGGCGTGGTCTGCTGGGTTTTCATCTGTACATACATAATGCCATTGTTCCGGTTTGGAGGATTGACGGATACATTGTACTCTATTGTGGACATATGTGTAGAGACATTTCGTCTCATTACAGATGTACCCGAGCACCACTTTACTGTCTGTAAAGAACCTGACAGAATTCAGCTCAATATCTAGTTCCTCTCGGATGAGATCTGCCATCTCCACAGCAAGAACAGCAGCGCAGAGCTCGAGCCGTGGGATCGTAGGCTCAGATTGGGGCACCAGTTTGGCCTTGCCCATGACAAATCCCACTTCGACTTTCCCTCCCTCATGAACTGCTTTCAAGTAAACCACGGCACCAATAGCCATGGTTGAGGCATCCGAGAATACAAACAATTCTGTGTACACTGCTTTGCTGAGTGAGGTTGATGTATATGTGTGAGGCACATGAAGTTGTTTTAAGTCCTGGAGAAAATCTCTCCAAGCTTCCCATTGCTTCAGTTTGTCTTCTGGGAGGAGTGTGTCCCACTCAGATGGTTGAGAGGTCAGTTCTCTGAGAAGGGCTCTTCTCTGAATTGTAACGGGTGCCAGCAGACCCAGGGGATCAAAAACACTGTTGACAGTAGAGAGGACTCCACGTCGAGTGAATGGTTTGATAGTGGTTGATGCCGCATAGGTGAATGTGTCTGATGTGATCTCCCAGAGTAAACCTAAGCTCTTCTGAGTGGGTGCTGTTTCTCCAGTGAAATCTAGGTCCTTGATGACTGGAACACAATCTTCTGGTGGAAAGGCTTCGGTCACTGACTGACTGTTCGACACAAATTTGTGCAAGCGGAGATTCGACTCAGCGAGTTAGGCTTGAGTACGCTGAAGTAGGTCGCCTCTGCTTCAGAGGGCAAAGATACCAAGCCATCATCCACATAAAAGTGTCTTTTGACAAACTTCACTGTGTCAGCACCATACTTCTGGGCACCTTCTTCAATGGCTCTTCGCAGCCCATAGATGGCGACAGCAGGTGATGGTGTATTGCCAAAGACGTGAACCTTCATTTGGTACTCGATAACCGGCTTACTGGGAAGGAAGTTGCAGGTGGCTAGCATGCACCAAAAAGCAGTGGAACATCTGCTGGATGTCTGCCATGATTGCAACTCTCTCCTTCCTGAAGCGTAGGAACCAAGGAGGGAGTTATTAAGGTCAGGACCAGTGAGAAGCACATCATTCAGAGAGACACCAGAGTAATGGGCACTGGAATCAAAAACTACCCTGATTTGATTGGGCTTTTGTGGGTGGTATACACCATCAAAGCTGTTCCTTGATATTTTTTTCTTTTATTTTGTTGAAACAAAGTAAATACTTTCATATGGCTCTTTCTTATTCTGCATATGCTATTCCAACATTGGCCTCCACCTTCCTTGTGTTAGCAGATGAGTCTGTGACGCTGCAATGTGACAGCACACTCGTGTACAGCAGCTGAAGTGTGTTAGACGCAGCCCACACTTGGTACCTCCATATCATCCACTGCTTTTTTAATATTCCTTATGTTGTCATGTAAAATGACGTGGACACGGTGCTTGTCTATTTCACACGCGTTCAGCATCTCCTCGGTTGCCTGTTTTACATGCTCTGCTGTATGAGACCCTCGAAACTGGTGCGCATACCGGCACGTTGTAACTCGAAAGTGGAGTCAATGTAATGTAATGCTGAGATAGTAGGGCATACCGGGGATTCAAAAACTCCAGATGACAAAGAAAACCCTGATCCTCTACCATGGAGATGAGCTGGTTATCCAGAGCGATTAATTTAATTACCTTCTCCGTAATATTTTTGGCCATGTTGCTGTCTCGAGGATATTTCTGTGTCCTTTTGAAAGTATCCGCAAGTGTTTGCTGCTTCGGTGTCTTTGCCTGTGTTGCTTGAGTGAACTCAATGTATTCTTTGAGTGTTTGTTTTTTATTTGCTGTATCAAATGAGTAGTATTAAATGCACCTATTTTGTTGCCCTCTCATGAAATGGTCGTACATATATCCGACCCCTGATCAGGATGTAACGTCCGATTCCGATTGAGTCTGAAACTACGTGATCGGCCCCGATTTCCGATCATGTGATCGGATCAGGGCATCCCTAGTTCAAACCCCCCAAAAAAGTGTATTTATTCACTTGGATGCCTGTCGCTATCTTTTTCAGGATAGAGTCAAGGAGTGAGGAAGGAAGTTGGCGAATATTTTGTTATGTAACTTTATAACATTACCTTGTAAGGTAAGCCACCCATGGTTGTTGTTTTTTTCCTCTTGTGTTGCATGATTTGTAACGCATTTGTGATTATTTAGTTGTGTTAATAGCGGGAATATTTATTTGCCCCAACAGCCAGCTTACTTTTCTGTGCATATTGTAAGATAGCAAGTAACGGAATGCACCATGGGTGTATGTGTTTGAATTCAGGTAAATCTCTCACTGAACATTACGTTCATGCAGAAAAAAAACATTTCCTCTACAGTCCAAAGTCAACGTTACAGTACTTAAACACTTTACAGTGAAGCTCTCCTCAGCAGATCGCTGCTGCAAACATGTTTAAGAAATAAGAGTGAAGATAAATCCACTTTTCTTAGTCACAAAAGTTTAAAAGTAATCTCTTGGCTCTCCACTCACCAGTAAATAGCTCCATCACAAGGCAGAATCTGATTTGATTTAATTTGTTAATTTTCTCCAAAAGGTCTCTGCATCTGACTCTCTCCACCAGAGCTTTCTGGTTCTGTGCAGCTGGGCAGGGGCTATGCTGCTTGCACTACCTGGCCCTCCCTTCACAACACCTGACAGATGTCGCTTGTTTTATTTAGATAGAGAAACCTTCAGTGGCAGAAATTACATATTGTACATTGAAGAGGCAAATTCAAGTGGCATTAATTGATGTTTTTGCCACTTGTGGGAAACAGAGCAAGCTTAAAACCCAACAACATTTGTGTTAGTTGAGAATATCGGCAGATTAGAGACACCACCTGCTACTGGGCGGTTGGGGCAAAAAAAACAAACAAAAACAAAACAAAGTGGCTAAAATTCCGGGATAAATTAATTCAGTTTGATTACCGGGCTAATGTTCACCAGCAACATTTGATTTATTGTAAATATAAAAGATATTGATGAGTACGGCTTTAAATTAATATTGACTCTATTAAGACTAAATCGATTACAAACTAAAATAATATCTTGCATGAGAGATCAATTCATAATATTTGAAAGTGTGAGTAAGAGTGTACATGTTTCAGTGTGGTGTAAATATGCAGGGATATTACTACCAAGTCACGCTGAATGATTGTAGGCATGAGTGTGGCCTTCAGAGAAAATTAATTCTGATAATGCATCATTGTGCTGACTGAATGCACTGTACTGGCTGAGCCTGTCACAGATAGTTGGATTAAAATCATTTTGCTGCTCGCAAATCATAATGTAGGTGTTTCTGTCCTCTGCAGGTCTTCAGCACTGCTACCCTGGAGGGCAAAGGTCAGCTCAAGTTCACCTCCGGCAAGTGGAGCCCTCACCACAATTGCAGCCAACTCACCACAGCAAATGACACGGCCATACGAGGCTGGGACCTTCGCACAATGACGTGAGCTCCATTTAATAGAGCTGATCTGAGGGGGGGAGAAGAATATATTTCCTCTGAAAAATACTACGTTGATGAACAAATGATGATATACAAGTTGCAAATTTGAGGCACAGGTACGGATCCAGCTTTACGGATACAAATTACTCTGCATTTATTTGTGAAAAATATTGAGACTGTTCTAGCTCCATAGATTTGGCTTGATTGGGGATTGAAAATGTAAAAAAAGCAACATTTTTCCAGAAGTATTTATTGGAAAATTATTTTCTGAATGCAGCAATATCAAAGACAGAGAAAACAAAACAAAATCTACACACTGATGTGATTTTGTTCCAAATTCTCTGTTTTGTTTTTGTCCAGAAAAACATGTGAAACGCACATTCAGGAATGTCATGTTAAAATGTCTTGCATACTGTTCTCTGTGGAAATGCTAGGAAGCTAGAGGAAACAGTGATATATTTCGGAGATTGAATCTCTCTGAATTTCCTCTGGCTGTTTTTGACATGTTTTGTCTTCGGTTCATCAATTCATGTGTAAACTTCTCCTCAGAGAAGCGAGGCAGAAAATCAGATACTGTGCCCACCGTACAACCTCGAACTGTGTGTGGTGTATGTATGTGGACTGTGTGTGTGCATCTTGTTTGTGTTTCCTGTGTGTCTGAGGTATGTGATGAGTGAGGTCAGCTTGCATATACTACTAGGGGATTGATAATCACCTCCCTATCCTTCGCCATGATAACGGCAACATGCTGAAGAGATTGAGAGGGGTGTCTGTTAAAGGAGAGCGATTATAGAAAATGTGTATCACAAGCGCAGATAAAATAGTTAAATCATTTATATCACTCTCTTTTAGCCTCATAACAAATTACAGAGTTCCTGCACGCTCTGTTTTAGCCGTTCTCCTCCCGCTGAGCTATTTTGAAAGATGCAACAGTGCTGATTTGGCTGTCGGCACAAAGGGAAGTAGGGGACGATAATACAAGGCTTGTAAGCAGACCACAGACTCGTCTCTAATATCACAGTGTACTGAAAGATATCATGTACATTATTTTTGTATTAATTTCCCCAAAAATTTAGCTGGTATCTCTTTAATATCTCTGGTGCAGCTGGAAACTTTGCAAGGCACACTAAAATACACAGGATGTTGCTGACTTCAGCTCAGCATTTAACACAATCTCAAGCATGAAGCTGGAAAACTAAACACTCTGGGCTGAAGTACAACACTCTGCAACTGGATATTGGACTTTCTTACAAGCAGATCCCAGAGAATTCAGATTTGCAGTCACACCTCCTCTATGTTCAACACTGGAGCCCCCTCAGGGCTGTGTGCCTAGCCCCCTTCTGTTGGCATTGTACACCTATAACTGCACTACCAGACATCAGGAGAACTTTATTTTGAAGTATGCAGACTACACCACCATAATAAAGCACAGAAAACGCTCTGCTATCTACAGATACAGATTTAAGGGATACAGTAGTATCTGCTGCCATACTACCAGACTACCGAGGAGCTTATTTCCCAGGGCTGTAAGACTCCTGAACTCAACTTTAACAACAACACTCTATAACATAGATGTAGCAGGACTCAAGGACTTTAACATTATTAGTTCTTTTAAACCTAGTTGAAAAGTTTGTTGGGTTTGAATTTTTTTTCTGTATAGTCTGAATTTGTAATGGCTGCTTCATCAAAGTGTTGCCACTGATTAAAAAAACAACAACATACACATTTTAGGGCCGTCAATAAACCCATTGATTTGAATTAATTCATTGTGGAAAAAGAATATTTTGAAAAAAATTAAGCAGATTAATCGTGCTAAACGATACCCTTTTACCTTGTGTCACTGAACATAGTTCTGTCACTTCCCACAGTAGCTTTGAAAACATGCTGGAGGCAGATTACGCTGCTGAGCATAGACCTCCTGAATGGAAAAACCCACTCCAGCCAGTATTTTTCCTGTCTAACCATTAACATTCTTTCTCATACCGAGAATGTGGTGTGATGTGCTAGCAGGCTGCTGTTTCAGCATGATTAACATCGTTAGCAAGGATGGCAGTGGCATGAACTTTCACAGAGACAGCGATAGCTGTCACTCAAACATTAGGTCTTGTTCTGTATTAAGGAGATACAGAGTTAATTTATGTGCAAACTGTAACATGTGCTGTACATTTACTGCCACTAGACAACTTAAATGCTAAATCTTCTGTCATTGTACGTCAACAGCTGTCTGCTCAAAGCTCAGCCACCAACTGTTGCTCTCCACTCGCTCCCTTCAAATTGCCCTATTTAAAAGGGGCGATGCCACTCTTATCACAAGCATGGTGGATGACATAAAAGTACCAGATTTTACTGTAGTCATTTAGTTTTTAGTGAAAGCTTAATCTTTGGTCTAAGCACAAAATGCATTTGTCAAAAATTATAAAACACTGTCAGGAAAGATGGACATATGCCCAGATTTTACTGTTGACAAAAGCACTGTTTTTATGCAGTTTTTGGAGCAAGCAATTTTCTTGTAACAGGAGTACTTCCAGCTTGAAAATATCACCTAATTTTAAAGTTTAGAATACCTATTTATTCACTGATTCACTCATCCACCAATTTAAATATTTTAAATGCTTACAAAACAAACAAATACTGGTATGTGCGATTAATTTTGTTTAATTAATCTCAAAGCTTGTAATTCACCTCTATAATTCTTTAAAATAGAACCAGTTGCTTTTAATGTAACTATTAGTTTGCCTCATGAGAGAGGCATTAGTCTTCCTTTTTATTAATAGTAATTCCATCCGATGGATTGTGAGAAAATGAAGAAGAAAAGAATTACGTCAAGAATTCAGAACTGCCTTGATTCTTCGTGGCATACTTTCAACAAGGTGTTGAAACATTCCTCATAGATTTTGGTCCATATTGACATGATAGCATCACGCAGTTGCTTCAGATTTGTAGGCTGCATATCCAGGATGTGAATCTCCTGGTCCACCACATCACAAATGTGCTCTATTGGATTGAGATCTGGTGTCTGTGGAGGCCATTGGAGTACAGTGAATTCATTGTCATGTTCAAGAAACCAGTTTGAGAAGATTTGAGGTTTATGACATGGTGCATTATCCTGCTGAAAGTAGCTATCATCAGATGGGTACACTGTGGTCATAAGGGGATAGACATGGTCAGCAACAATACTCAGGTACGTTGTGGTTTTTAAACAATGCTCAATTGGTACTAAGGGGCCCAAAGTTTGCCAAGAAAATATCCCTCACACTAGGGGTGGAATGGTTCACAAAATCCACGGTTTGGTTCATATCACGGTTTTGTGATCACGGTTTTCGGTTCGGTTCGGTATACGCTGATCGTTAGGAAAATCAATTATGTCTTGTATAGTCAGGTTAAAACTGAAAGAATGAGGCGGTCTGACATTTGATACATCATTGTGACAGTCTTAGGTTAAAAGTAGGTAGATTCTGGCACTGCAAGAGAGGAGACATTGCTAGTTCCAACATGCTTTTCATTTATTTGGCAAAGAAAGTTATCTTTAACAAATGCTAAGAACAAATAGTTATTCACTGTCACTAATGTAATGTAATGTAATGGGCAGTCACAGTAAGGACACTTTCAGTAGCCCTGGAGTAGAGCTGGTAAATACGGTTCCTTTTAAGGATTCGAGTGATTATGAGTCACTCACTAAACTGAACCAGGTTGTGCAAGTCACTTGAGTCACTTGAGTCAGTATTGCCATTAATCACCATGGAAACTCAGTCCTAGCCATCGTCTCTTAACCACTAACATAGTAAAAAACACAATGCAATAAAACATTATATACATGATTAGAAAAATAAAATACTAAAATAAATGATAATAAATGATACTAAAATAAAATAAAACAAAATAAAACAAATAAAAAATAGAGTACTGAGGTAGGAACGTTGTAAATGTATAAAGTTCCCAAATAGAGATAATAATAGCCTACTTACAATATACTACTTAATATTTATATATAATATTTATATAAAAAATATTTTATTTTGCAAAGATCGATCGACCTAATTTCACTTTATTATGCTACATCTATACACCAAACCTACAGTAGCCGAGGCTACCTGCAGAACTAGGGATGCACCGAAATAAAAATTCTTGGCCGAAACCGAAAACCGAAAATGAGGAAACCAAGGCCGAAAACCGAAAACTGAAACACCGAAAGAAATTATTATGCCAATTATTAGTACCATTGCATTTATGGTTATGACTGTGTACTAACCTCACTAAAATCAAGGCATTGCAATTCAAAGAATAAATCAATTACAAAAGCATGAAAATATTTAAGACGGACATTACAGCAATGCACAATATAAAATAAAATTCAAAATAAAATGTCTAACTTGACCCCACTCATGTGTACATTAAATAAATAATAATGTACAGGCCTATAACTGACTGAACTGCTGAAAGTTTGTAAAATTATATATGTTCTCTCATAAAAACATAAAGTGCACTTAAGTCAAGTGCATTTGAAAATTTTCTCTGTAGGACTCCTATTATTTGGTGCACTCTCTTGCAGGATCTTATTGGACATATCAGACTCCTCATCTGGTGCAGAGAGACGAGTCCTTTCTTCTGCGCTCTGCTCTCCTTCTCCTGCGCTGTGTGCTTCTCCGTCTCCAAGCGGGTTCTCGAGTATAGTTCCGATGAAGTACAGAGGATCCGAAT
Organism: Diplodus puntazzo; assembly: GCA_963678695.2. Taxonomy (NCBI): domain Eukaryota; kingdom Metazoa; phylum Chordata; class Actinopteri; order Spariformes; family Sparidae; genus Diplodus; species Diplodus puntazzo. The sequence continues at coordinate 26,746,995 of OZ023175.1, read as the reverse complement.
AGATCTCAGTGAAACGTGTGCTGACAGACTCTAAGAGTGTACTTTTCATTGTTTTCACTGCGTGGTCCATCTCAACCTCTTTGCTTAGAAGACGCTTTAGTGCTGTGAAGTGAATGTCGCGGGGAGCTCGTGATCTGCGCTGTATGCAGCTAAGACTTGTGGGTCTTTCTCAGATATATTGAAATATGTCCACACCGCAGACATGTTGGCGTTTATCCAGATAAGCATGTGATGGCCGAGTTTTTTGTTTGCGCCATCACAAAGGTCTGTTTCGGTGATTAAAGTATTTTGGCCGAAAACCGAAAATGCGTTTTTGGGCCATTTTCAGCGGAAAATTTTCGGCGGCCGAATATTCGGTGCATCCCTATGCAGAACATTGTGTAACATTATGTGATTTCAGAAGTGGAAGAATGGCTTCTGTTGTACAATGACAGGTATGTGCTTGAGTTGAGACTTGAGTTGCGGGCGTTTCTGGCATCGCAAGCTTGCCTGCGAACCGCGAATCCGGAAGCACAGCCAACTCATGCAGCTAAGTACCGCCACCTGCTGCTCTGGAGTGTACACGCTTCGCCTCGTTAGTAAATGAGAAAAAGAAGTTGCGCGTGCCTATGAACCAAACGGTACACACGCGCCCCGAACCATGACAAGCGTACCGAACGGGACGGATTGTTTTGATGAACCGTTCCACCCCTACCTCACACCATTACACCACCACCGTGACCAAACCACAGCCTGAACCGTTGATAAAAGGCAGGATGGATCCATGCTTTCATGCTGTTTACACCAAATTCTGACCCTTCCACCTGAATGTTGCAGCTGAAATCGAGACTCATCAAACCAGGCAACGTTTTTCCAATCTTCTGTTGTCCAATTTTGGTGAGCCTGTGCAAATTGTTGCCTCAGTTTCCTGTTCTTAGCTGACAGGAATAGCAACCGATGTGGTCTTTTGCTGCTGAAGCCCATCTGCATCAAGGTTTGACCTGTGCGTTCAGAGATGGTATTCTGCATACCTTGGTTGAAACAAGTTTTTTTTTTAGTAACTGTTGCCTTTCTATCATCTCGAACTGGTCTGCTTATTCTCCTCTGACCTCTGATATCAACAAGGCATTTTTGTCCACACAACTGCTGCTCCCGGATATTTTCTCTTTTTCGGACTATTCTCTGTAAACCCTAGAAATGGTTGTGCATGAAAATCCTAGTAGATCAGCAGTTTGTGAAATACTCAGACATGCCCACCTTTGGTGCCAGGTGGGCATGTCTGAGTATTAGTACAAACAATCATTCCACGTTCAAAGTCACTGAAATCCCCTTTCTTCCCCATTCTGATGCTCGGTCTGAATTTCAGCATGTTTTTTGACCTCGTATTCATGCCTAAATGCTTTGAGTTGCTGCCATGTAATTGGCTGATTAGCTAATTGTGATAACAAGTTATTGAACAGGTGTACCTAATAAAGTGGCCAGTGAGTGGATATAGAGCTGAAACAATAATCCATCTGTTGATCAACTGAACAATAATCAGCATAATATTTTGGTCATCAATTTATAATATTTCAAGACAAAGGGACCACAATTTTTGCTTTTAGCCTCTAGATCATTAGTGGCTTTTCTTTGTCTGCCATAATTTTTAAATTAATCTCTTTGTTAATCTCTTTTGTCGATGACATCGGCTGCCGTGTTCCTCAAAGATCTGTGCAACACATACCCATGATAAGCCCCAGATTTCTCCAAATTGGGTTTTCAGCTACATGCTAATGGAATTTATAGCGCCCCCTATAGGTTGAACTGAACAGGCTTTGGTAGGCAGATTCCCAGTCCAGTTGTGAACCCACCCACCAAGTTTTGTGATGACAGGACAAAGGGTGTGGGAGTTATGGCCTATCATTTCTAAGCCCCGCCCATTGCGACAATACATTGGTCGGTAGCGGCCATGTTTTTTGACCAATCGGGCTCATTTATAGTACAAATGTGTCTTTTCATCCACCTAAACCGTATACCAAATCTGGTGTTGATAGAGTCAATCTTTCTAAAGTTCTATTCATTTTACTGTTTTTAAAATTATGCAAATTAGCAAAAAATCTGTAACAGCGGCTTTCATGGCGCAAGAGGGTCATTTGTAGAGGGCTATCAGGAGGACATGTCTGAAAAATTTCAAGTCAGAAGCACTTATGGCTTCGCAGGGAGAGCCTTTCGAAGTTCACACCCTGTGTTAAAGCACCCCCATCTGACGGATTGGGATCAAATTTTTGGAGCAGCATTTGGACATCATTTATATGCAACCAGGGGTCGACAATATAAATGGCCCGGTGGCCCGGATGTACTTTTAAAACTGTCCGGGCCACCAGAACGCTCCAAGCACTGGCCCGGTGGGGCCAGTGAAAAATAATTCCCTGTGGTTTGAAATGATTTCTGTGAAATCGTCTCGGTAGCTAATTACCGCTAATAGTGTTACGAGATCCCGACCCGATCAAAGACAGAGACATCTACTTTCTGTGCGCAGCGAGCGCTGTGCCCTGGGACGACAGCACACCACCTACAAGCAACTGCAGTGTGCACAGCTCGCTCACTCCTGCAGAACGCGTGCCGCTCGCTCACTGCTGCTGATTGAAGGTTGTCACTAGAACCGATAAGAACCTTTTTTTTTTCGGTACCGTTAAACTTTGCCCTCAGCGCGCGTCGTGTCGAGTCCTGTTGGGACCGATGCGGACCTTACACGCGGGCCAGAGCACACGCTGGGTCTCGGTGCCGCTACAGTCGAGCTCGCGGTCCATTTATGTGAACGTGGCCGATCCTCGAGGCGCTCCAGCTGCTCGGTGTGCGCCACAGCGGTGGTGCGCGTTTACACCATAATACATCCATGGTTTGGAGCAGAGAAAAAACAAACGTGTGTAAACACAAAATAGAGCTGAGAAATGAAACAATGACCTAGTTTTGCATCAGCCTGTGGAAGCAGCCTAAAAGTGAATGAATGAGAACAACAGTTCTATCATTGAACTACTGGAAGATAAAAGTAATGACTACATGATTTTACGTTTGTGTTGAGGCATATTTACCATTTTAACTCTGTTTTTACTGTGGAGCTTAAATACAAGCTTGATGTGAAACAGTTATTTACCCTAACCCTTTATTAAATAAAGTAGCCTAATAATTTTTTTTTTTTTCTTAAATCGTGGTATCGAATAAGTATCGAGAATCATGGAAATTTACTAGTTTTGGTATCGTAGAAAGTTCCAGCCTTGATGGCTAGACCACAGGAATTGGCTGGGATACGTTCGTTTTCGTTTATATGGGGATCGATATATGGCATTGTCCTGGGCCAGTGGTTAGAATGGTGGGGCCAGTGATCTTCAAAAGCCACTGGCCCGGAGGGCCAGTGGCAAATTTCCCTTATTGTCTACCCCTGGCAACGTACCAAGTTTCGTGTCTCTGGGTCCTTCCAGCTCGCCATAAATGAATAAAATGCAAACAATGATGGGTAATGACAAATAGGCCATGCCCACTTTCACCAATCAACATGGCACTCAAGATATTAGTTAATACTCGCCCCTAGAGCACGCATACCAAATTTGGTGGAATTCCGTCCAATGGTATTTGAGATACACATGTGTAGCATTTATAGCGCCCCCTATAGGTTGAGCTCCACATGCTTTGGTTGGCAGATTCCCAGTACAGTTGTGAACCTACCCACCAAGGGTGTGGGAGTTATGGCCAATCATGTCTAAGCCCCGCCCATTGCGACAATACATTGGTCCGTGGCGGCCATGTTTTTTGACCAATCTGACTCATTTATAGTAGAACTATGTCTTTTCATCCCCCGAAGCCGTATACCAAATTTGGTGTTGATACGAGTCAATCTTTCAAAAGTTCTATTCATTTTACTGTTTTTCACATTATGCTAATTAGCAAAAAATAGGCGGAGCTTCATGGTCCAATTGGCTTTTTTGTAGAGCACATGGAGCTGGACTTGTGTGTCAAATTTCAAGTCAATCCGACTTACTGTGTAAGGGGCGTGGCCTTCCCAAAAACGCATTTTAAATCCTTAATTATAGCGCCACCATCTGGCTGACGGGGCTCATATTTTAATAAAAGTTGATGCACATCATTTCCAATCATTGGGCCAAGTTTCAAGTTTCTGGCCCATTCCAGCTCACGGGAATTTGAGCTCAAGCGGCAGACAACAAATAATAATAAACCGGCACAATCTTAGAAGGGTTCTACCCCTTTGGGGTTAGAACTCTAATAAACCGGCACGATCTTAGAAGGGTTCTACCCCTTCGGGGTTAGAACCCTAATAAACCGGCACAATCTTAGAAGGGTTCGACCCCTTCGGGGTTAGAACCCTAATAATAAACCGGCACAATTTCAGAAGAGTTCTACCCCTTCGGGGTTAGAACCCTTTTTTTTTTTTTGCTAGTTATCGATTGGAGCAATGGACTGAATGAATCACTCAGTATGTTTACATGCACAGCTTAGTCGGATTACAGCCATAGTTCGACTATGCTACTCAATCGGACAACTGCAATTGTCCGAGTATACATGCCGGTGAGAAAATCGAATTATTGGCTGAAGCATGTCATACCCCGGTACAATAGGTGGCGCTGTACCCATTTCAACTAGTGGTAATAGAGCCACCTCCGGCTGACCTCTTTACGTCACCAGCAACAACAAACTCTGCCTTGGCATTCGAGAAAGATGGCGTATGAAGAGCGAGACGAAGCTACGTCTTTGTACATTTCGTATATGGTGTACATGATAATTACACAAACTAGATGCACAATGGCGCTCTTGCTTGCGGTTATGTGACTATCAATCAATTATTTAGGTATTTTAATCCGACTATGAGAAATCCGATCCGGCCCGATTTTAGTCAGACTAAGGTGTATCCACCTGTTTCCTCAGAAGCCTATGGGGGCTGCCATGACAGATAACTACTTCCGCCGGCGGTTTTCTGTTTCTGGTTGCCTTTCAACTGCATGACTGCCACCAAGCTAGCCCTAAACAACTAGCGTTATGTCATAAATGCTGAATTGTTTTTTAAATGAGCTCAGGTACAACATGTGCCGTTGTTGGTTGCTACAACTATTCACGAAAATTGAAGTTTTTTTTCAGAAACGTCTCGTGGAGAACATCGACAACTTCGCCAAACATGTCCGTGCCCTGCGCCCTACACGCCATGCTGAGGAAGGAGGAACGAGAATAGCGTCACTCGCGGCTTTGACACTAAAATAAATATTTGGGTTTATACATATCTTCCACAGAATAGCTGCTGCATGACTGCATGACTTCCCTAACCCGACAATGCACGAGCAGCCGCCTGTCTCCACGACTCCACTTTCCTTCAGCATTATCCACGCTGTGTGTTTAGCTTGCTTGACGCTGTGGCTGGGCTCCACTGCTGCCTTCAGAAATATAAACTTGCTGTGTTTCTTCAACAGTGCTTTTCCTATTTTGTTGCTGTGCAGGTAGTTGTATGCTTCTGTGCTTTTGTAACTGCGTAATTCTCCGCCGTCAATACCTTCAGAAAATATAAGATAATTAACTATGTCAACGTAGCTAACATCGAGCCAATGCTTCATGTCATCTGCCCACTCTGTGAGAACTGACGGTGAGGCACTGTGAGAACTGTCCTCACGACTTATTAAAACATCAGTACTGTGTATCCACCTCCGATTTTTATCCATTCTGTCGCTTTCTTTGTGTTAAAAGCCGTTTTTTAGAGTGAGCATGACAGCTACGCTTGCGGAAACACTGAGTTCAAGCAGTTCAACTGGAAGAGCAGAACCGAATACCGCTATGAACCATGGGTAAACTAACAAAGTCAGGAATAAGGTGGATACATGCATCTTAAAAATACGATCATAGTCGGACTAGCCCAGTAATTTGATTTTATTGAGTGTCATGTAAACGCACTGACTGCAACCCTCTTTACTCCTTCAATCAGAGCCAGCCCTGGGCATAGGTAGTATAGGCAAATGCTAGGGGCGCCATCATCCGCGGGGTGCGCTGAAAACGGGGGGTAGAAAAATAATAATAATAATAAAAAATAAAAAAAAACTATTTTTTGCCAATGACATTACTATTATTTCGAAATATTATATAAGCCCACAGCAACATATCGCATAGCAAAGACTAATAAATAACGGAGAGGTCTTTTTTTCTGGGTTCCTGGCTCGTTGCACTGTACCTGTCCTCTGTGAATGGGGCAGGTTGAGAGGCGAGCTGCCTGAAGCTGACTGGAATTGAGCGGAATTACAATGTCCAAAAGACTGAAACCATCCGGCTCCCAGTGAAGGAAAAGAAGGAAAGCAGAGGAAGACGTGAAGAAGATACAGGTACAGTAACGTCAATGTGATGAAGCAAAAGGAAATTAATAGTTTAATGCATCGTAGTTACCGTTGTTGGAGCAGAGTGTTAGCTTGCTAGCTTACTTCGGACGATAGCAGCATTGTTTAATAATCAATAAATAGCTGAGTCGACGTGTGTTAATGTTACTCCACCTTAAATTCATCAGGGATGTTTGGAAAGTTAACGTTAGGCCTGTTCAGGTGCTATTTTACAGGTGTCTTTCCTGCTTGTATGTTAAAATGCTATTAGTTTTCCATCCCCTTTGTAACAGGGTCGTTGTAAGCCTTTGGTTTATTGTGTCACAGTTTATGTTTGTTGAAGTTTACATCAGTGTTAAAGTGCAGTTAAAGTGTATTACTGTTAATACTCTAAACCTTAGCTTTCCCATATTATTCACAGGTGAAATATATACACTGTACTTGCACTCTGGTTAGACTGAATTACATTGCAATGACAATAAAGTTGAATGAATCTCATCACATTTTCATTATTAGTCTATATCAGTCTTATGTATAGCACACATCAAGCATCTTTTCTTTTTCTATTAAAATGTAACATCCAGTGGTCACATATACTTCTCTTCTCTCTTCAGATGCACTTTAAAACATTTCACCACCACCCCAGTGACACAGCATCAGGTGCTCCTGTCCCTCTACCTCAGCACAACACTATTGGTCTATTGGTGCAGACTAAGGGCTGCACCAATAGACCTGCTGACCGGCCATCTCTTGTAACTGACAAAGTGAGATGAGAGTTAGTTTACCGAGGACCAGTTCAAATAAAAAAAGATGGGAGAGTGTCAACATGACTTTTGTAACAGAGTCTTAGTCAATGGGGAAAAAATCAAAAGAAGCTGGCTGATGTACTCAAACAGAAATGATAGCTTGCACTGCTTCTGCTGCTAAATGTTTTCTCCAAAAGAATACAGACTTAATAAGGAAGGACTAAAGGACTGGAAAAATGTAAGCCACTTGCTGAAGGTTCATGAGGATAGCCGGGAGCACAGTACCCACATGGCAACATGGAAGGAGTTGGAGGTCGTTTTGCAAAGCGGCTGACAATAGATAAGAGAGAGATGGAACTCAGAGGCTGAGAGATAATATGTTTGCACAATGCCTTATTTATATTGTATTTTATCACTTGTTTCTTTCCTCAGTTTTTATTTGGTGTGATATTTTTGACTTATAAATAAATAAAATCTTAAATACATACATGCAGTTTCTGTGTGAGTGTATGAAAATTGACTGTGAAATTGACTGCGATGCAAGGGGCCGCCAGCTAAGATCTTGCCTAGGGCACCAAATTACTCAGGACCAGCACTGCCTTCAATCCAAGGTTTTAGACAGACACAGGCAACAACCAAGGGCATTTTTGGGGTGTGTGTTCATGCGTGCACATCCATGTGCAAGTGTGAAGTGATTGCCAGTAGAAGGCTTGCATGTGTGAATGAGCGGTGAGTCACATGCATGTGTGTGTGTCTGTACGAGTAAGTGACGTGCATGTGACAATTGACTTTGTTTGCACTTTGCTATGTGTACCTTTCTGCTCTTGTATGTATGTGTCGCATGCCTCTACATAAATGGGACCTGCTCGTGTGTTTTATGTGGGTGTCCAGTTGGTGTGGCATCTGTGTGATGGCAGCCTCTCAGCATGCTCCACTGCTTCCTCAGACGACCTTCTGAGGTGTCCCCCCACACCCGCGCACACACACACTCTTCTCTTCTCTTCTCTTCTCTTCTCTTCTCTTCTCTTCTCTTCTCTTCTCTTCTCTTCTCTTCTCTTCTCTTCTCTTCTCTTCTCTTCTCTTCTCTTCCACTCTGCCAGTCAAATCACTACTGCACTGAAATAAGGACAGGGTGAACAGCAGTGGCAGCCGCCTCTAGTTAGTTATCTAACACCCTGGAGAGGAGTGCGGTATCTCCAGCACCCTGTCCCTCTGACACGCATTGCTTTAAAAAAAAAAATACAAAGATATTCTTAAACATTTTCTCAGCCAATCTTTTTGATTGTACCTTTGCTTTTACATTATTCAGAGTAACGTCCCTCTTGTACAGGACTGTAGTTGGGATTTTTAGGTCTTTTTCATTAATACACGCAGAATTTCAAATGTCATATATCTCTTGTGGTATAATCGTCAGAAACTGCTTGGCAAGAGTTTTCTTGATGAATAATATTTACAAAAGGTTCAAGCTTTTATAAGGAATATGGTCACTAGAACAAAACTGGCAATACACAACTTTGTATTTGAGTTAAGCATAAATTTAGAGACCGCAGGTGGTAGAAAATATATACTGTGCGTTTAACGTGCAGCAGATTCCCCCATCCTCCGACACCCATGTTGCAATGGGCATTTCAGAATGTCTAGCTGATATTGTGCTCATATTTTCTTCATACATAGCACAAAATGCAAACGTCACTTACTATCCTTTTTTAATTTTATTTTTATATTAGTGCAAGTCTTTTTTCTACGGAGCCCCAGACATGTCATGGTCAAAAAAAAAAAATAATAATTGTGGCCACAATATAGCTATAACGTGCGCACGGAATACTAATTCGTGGCCACAAAATACTAAATTGTGGCCACAAAATACTAATTTGTGGCCACGAAATAAGTATAGCGTGCGCACAAAATACTAATTTATGGCCATGAAGTAGGTATAATGTGCGCACAACATACCAATTAATAATATTAATATCACTCCTGGACAGCCGGGTAAGCAAATTGAGCGCACCTTTTCGAGAAACTGCAATAACCTATGTAATGTCCTTAAGGTGAGTGTCTTTTCTTATTCTGTTCTAGTCAATATCTTGCTATCCCGCATTTAGGCAGTTATTTAACTAGGCTTATACCATGGGTCTGGGGGAATACTCGATTCTGATTGGCTGCAGGGTGTCCATTAATCCCTGATATATGGACACCTACTAAGTAGTTCCAGTCATATTATCTGTTCACTGTTCTAAATTAATGCGCTAGCTGGCGTATCAGCCTGTCTCTAAAATGAGTAATCACAGCAACGGGAACGCAGTCAAAGCCTCTGTTTGCAATTTATTGCAACACCGCAACAAACTAACAACAATGAGTGACTTCAACATTTCTTTTAACCTATCTGGAGAATATGACAACTTTGATGACTGGGATGCAGCTGAAGAATTAAATCGAAGATGAAAAAGATGAGATCAACACCAAATAAATAACAAAATGGGCAATTAATATATTGAGAGACTTTCTTGCACAAAAACGAATGGACTCCAACTTTGAAAACTACACCGCTGATGCTCTTAATGAGACTCTGCGGGAGTTTTATGCCGCTGTCCACCAAGGCAGGAGGGAAGTACAGCATAGCCAGCCTAAGGAGTCTGATAGCCGCTATTAACCGTTATTTAATTGGATTCAATGTCATAACTGACACCAGATTCAGGACCAGCAATGTGGTGTTTAAAGCCGTACTTAAACGGTACAGGAAAAGCGGTAAAGATACCAGCCTCCACCATCCCCATATCTCTGAATCGGACCTTGAACTTATTAAAAATTCCACTGCACTCTCTCCTGATACGCCCGTCGGCCTGGTCAGAAAAGTCTTTTATGACATCTAACTATGTTTGGCTCGGCGTGGCAGGGAGGGCAACTGGGAGCTATCCATGGCATCTTTCATCCTCCAGAGAGATGAGGATGGGGTCGAATATGTCAGCCTGGCAAACAAACCACAAACTAAGAATTACAAAGACCCGAATGACCCAGAAAAGGAAAACCTAAGAGGGCTTATGTTTGCCAGGTCCGAGGATCCGCTGTGTCCAATGGCAAGTTTCAAGAAATATATTTCCAAATGTCCATCAGATGCCAAATCTTTCTACCTCCACCCCCTGGCCTCTGACGTGTGGTACAGCCAGTAGCCGATGGGTGTCTACTAACCTCAGGAACATGTTGAGAAAGATCAGCGAAGAGGTGATTAGGCTACATTTATGGCTAATAAAGAAATGAAAGTCTAATAATTTTGTATGATAGCTACTAAATAGCCGCCCTCCATCCCCATAATATAATAACTATCCTTATCATTCTAACTTTTAGGTGGGTCTTTTGCGGATCTACACCAACCACAGCCTCCGAAGCGCCGCTGTAGGTCGGCTCTCAGACGCCAGCCTGGAGAGCCGTCAGATAATGGCCGCGTTTCCCAGATTCGTTAAGAAGCTCTTAAGTGCTAAGATCTTCTTAGGAGCGCTCTTAAGAACGCTGTGAAAGAAGGATGTGTTTCCCAGAGTCGCTCTTAGCTTAAGAAGCTCTTTCACTAAGAAGGAAATGTAAGATCGAGCTGACCCACTCTTAACAGCCTTCTTAGCGACCAAATGCTCAGTGATCAAGCCGTGTCAGGGAAATTTATATCCTCCACTTTTCGAAATAATAAAACAATGCTCAATGTTGAAATGTGAAACATAGGCTAAAAGTAGAGAAGAAAAAAAACAACTTTTTTTATTGAATTACACGTTTGTTTCCACACACATCTGCATATATGAGTTTATAGTACTACACATAAAAAAACATCAACAACCCTGTGGCATTCACAGATATCAAGGAAACAGATGTAATTGAACTCAGCTGAACCTCATCCAGAGAGGCTCCACCTGCTACTCTATATAAATGTGTTGCCAAAGTCCGCGCGTGTGAGAAACTATGGCTGCAATACAGCACATTCTCGCTGCGAACCAACAGTGCGCCGTGCGCGAAGCCAGACGGTTTACATAAATGCATACGTGCGTCAGCACTTCTCCCCACCTGACGTGCTGTCAGACCGGGCTGTCCAGGCAAAGTACCGGCTGTCCCGTGCGGAGATCCAACGGCTGATCACTCTGGTGTCTCCACACATACAGAGAGCAACCCGCTGCAATTTTGCCCTCAGCCCGGAGGTGCAGCTCCTGGCTGCGCTGCATTTTTACGCAGTGGGGAGCTTCCTCGAGGTGGTGGGGGACGGCACCGGCCTCAGCAAGGCATCGGTGTCACGGAGTGTGGCAACTGTGACGCTGATTCTCCTGTGCCATGCCCGGACCTAGATAAAGATGCCCACCACACAGGACGAGGTCTGCCAGGTCCACCAAGGGTTCCACGCAGTGGCTGGGATCCCCGGGTGATCGGTGTGGTGGATGGCACCCTCATTCCAATCCACAATCCCTCCCTGGTGGATCCGTGCTGGATCGGTAAAAGCACTACGCGGCCATCAACACCCAGGTGGTGGTGGACCACAATGGCCTCATCACTGACATCGTCCCCAGGTGGCCAGAAGGCACACACGACAGCTTCATGTGGGCCAACTCAGCTGTGGGGGAGAAGGCTGGCAGAGGAGAGTTTTGGTAGGAGCATCCTCCTAGGGGACAGTGGCTACCCTCTCCGGAGTTACCTCGTGACGCTGGTAACCAACCCAGCAACACCACAGGAGGAGAGGTTTAACACTAGAACAGCCAAGACGGTCATTTTGACCGTTTTCAAATTTATATGTGCAATAACTTTGTTGAATTAAAAAATGCAATGCTGCCCTTCCACGACTTTTCCTAAAAGTGTTTGAATTTAATTTTAAATAGTTTTTATTAGGGCTGTCAAAGTTAACGCGTTAATAATGCGTTAACGCAACGTCCTCTTAACACCGTTAATTTTTTTAATACGCGATTAACGCTCAGTATATAAAAAAAAAATTAAAAAACGCGCATTGTATGATTTACAGCTGTCCTGTAGTCTTTATACAGAAGGTGACAGAAGAATAAGAAAGGGAATCAGAAGAAGAAGAAGCAGGGTTGGCGGTTCGTTAGTGTCGGACACTTGAAATGCCACAAGCCCGTAACTGTGTGAGGAGAGCGGAGGTAATCCCCCCACACACGATACATGCGTCGCCTAATTGCACCTGTGTGGGGGGACCACGGGGCGCTGTGTGTGACTTATGCGCTGATAAAGAGGTGGGTGATCGATTTGCCTGGCATCGATTGATTCAGTCTCAGCACCACCACGGTGGACAGCTCCCACTAAGAGCTTCTTAAGAAGCTTCTTTGGCTTGATCTTAAGGTTCTCCTAAGAAGGCAGTTAAGAACGCGTCTGGGAAACACCCGTATCTTAGCGCTCCTTCTTAGCCGAACCCTTCTTAAGAGCCTTCTTAAGTCCTTAAGAACGATCGAATCTGGGAAACGCGGCCAATATCGGTTACAGGCCGTCGATGCGAGAGCAGCCTGCGGGCTTACTGGGCTCCTTCAGTGCGGGAGGGATGAGAATAGAGCCACGTCTTGTCGTCTTCTAATGTCCCGACATGCAGTGCCCATCATGGCCAGTCCCCTGCTGTCAAACACCCTCCTTCAAAGGCCACTATGCTGGACTTGCCTTTATCGCTATCAAATTTCATGATAAATGGAAACGTCAAATTTAATTTTTTCTATTTAGGCCTGTATGATTTCCGGTTTAGTAATTGTTAATTGTTGTCATGTTTCTTTGAAATAAAAACGTACTACCTATGGTTTTGATTATTTAAAACAACGTTGTTTGACAGCCATGACTACAACATGAAAAATCACAACACATCCAGTCAGCATGAAAAATGGTATGAATTATGGTTAAATGTTGCCAAACCCTCAGGCGTTACCAGGGAAACTAAGTTATGGCTTGTGAAAAACGTTATATTTTGATTGTAAACGCATGAAAATATAAATTAATGGTCTTAATTTCTTTTCTTTGGCAAGTGACCATGGTATAAGCGGGATAATGCCCTTCGAGTTGCCCATAATCAGGAATTAATGGGCTTCGCGGAGGCAACCGTCTGACACGAAAGGCCTCTGCGTCATCCATTAATTCCTGATTACGGACACCTCGTCGGGCATTATCCCTTACCTATAATATAGTGAACTTGTAATCTTCTGTGATTTTATTGAAGGACAAATGACCAGTGAACACTACAGACACCTTCAGTAGTTCAGTCAGAGCAACAACAACCTGCAAATCAATACAAACTAGATTCTGATCACTGATAGGCTATAGGTTCCCTTGGCAACGTGATACATACAGTGAGCGCTACTGTAACTGCATGGCTGCTTTCGGTGGCATCATTAAACGCTGCGGCGTTATATTGTTGTATTCCCTCATCTGAGAGTCTGACACACATGATGCTACTTTCAAAGGAGTTGATCAGTGAAAGGCACTGCCTAAATGTGGGATAACAAGATATTGACTAGAACAGAATAAGCAAAGACACTCACCTTAAGGACATCACATAGGCTATTGCAGTTTCTAGAGAAGGTGCGCTCGATTTGCTTGCCCAGCTGTCCAGGAATGATATTAATATTATTAATCAGTATTTTGTGCGCACATTATACCTACTTTGTGGCCACGAATTAGTATTTCGTGTGAACATTATACTTATTTCGTGGCCACAAATTAGTATTTTGTGCACACGTTGTAGCTATATTGTGGCCACAGTTTAATTTTTGACCATGTCATGTCTGGGGCTCCGTATTTTTCTGTATATCTTAATTAACTTATGTAAATCTTGCACTGAAATAACTGATAAAATCCCTGAATAGATTGGCAGTGCCTCTGTTCACACAGCTGAGCCACAATTTGCCCTGATAAAGGTCATAGTTGAAAGCCTAGATATAGCTTCAAGATGATGTCATGGACCTGTACTTCATAGTCGAGAACAATTTCTCACACCAATATTTGCTTCCAAAAAGGCAGACAGACTGTAAACCCGGATAAGTTGATTGTACTTAAACCATTTGTGTCAAGTGATTGCCTCAAATGGTTTAAGTTATTGACAGCAGAGAAAATTCATTTTCATCATTTTTTTCATTTTTAAGTAACATACACTTAAATGGTAATGGTAAGTAATCACAAAAGAAAGGTATAGTGGAGTCTACTTAAAAGTACAATAGTCAAAACTTAATATAATATAAGTCAAATACAAATATATATATATATATATATATATATATATATATATATAATATATATATATATATATATATATATATTACAAATATGAATACAGGGGCGCCGCCAGGGTGGGAAAGGTTAGGACGATTCCAAGGGCCCGGCACTGACAGGGGGCCTTTTGAGACATGGGCAACCAACTAGATTTTGTTTCATGGGGCCCAAAATCCCTGGCGGCGCCCCTGTATGAATATATTAAGATTTTAAAATATTATATTTGGAATAAGAAAATTCCAATTAAATTATTCTTTTTTCAGTGACCACGCAATGCAGTACATGTTATTTATTTTATTCAGACACACAACAAAGCAACAAATTTGTATTAACATTGATGCTGTGTAAAATACCAGATGCAAATCCAAAATAACAGTAAGACCTTGTTTTCATAAAATTATCAAAATGGGTCTTTGCCAACAATTACAACAGTATATACTAACTTTTTTCTGCAGATATTACCTTGTTCTGGTTGCTGCATCATAGAAAGGTACAGACCTTTCTATGATGCAGCAAACAGAACATGTGTATTGAATTAGGAAACGATTTCCTCACAAATACAATTACAGCTTTTTTAAAAAAATCTTTTGCTTGGTGAACAATTTTCAAGTATAAAAAAAACAACAACACTGACCATGTAGTAGCATACTGCGAGTGCAAAAGGAAAAACTGTATACTATGTGTGCCACACAACAAAGCAGGCATTAACAACAACTGTGCAGTGAGGACCAGAGTTGTCTGCAAAAACTGCAACTTTCTAACGTGTCCTTTGTAGAATTATTTCAGTAAAACGAACACTAGTATCGCATACAAAATTAGCAACTGAAAGAATATTTGCTCCATTGAGTGCAATGTATTTGTGCAATAATCCAGATATGGACATGAAGAATTGTGCCATGTGCATAAATGTGTTTTAAACTGCAAGTTTGAAAAAAACAAACAAAATACTTATCATGTAGCAGCTCCAGCCAGAGCTGGTTGCCAAAAGTCAAGTGCAAAAGGAAAAACGTATGCTTTGTTTACCACACAACAAAGCAGGTATTAAGAACAGTAGCATTAAGAACAACTATGCAGTGAGGACCAGAGTTGGTAAAAAAAAACAAAACAAAAAAAACATGCAACTTTCTAAAATGTGTCCTCTGTAGAATAATTTCAGTAAAACAAGCAACACTAGACACATCTAGTACAAGAAGAATCACATACAAAATGAGCAACTGCAAGAATATTTGCTCCAGTTAGTGCAATGTATTTGTGCAACAATCCAGACAGGGACATGAAGAATTGTATCATGAGCATAAATGTGTCTTACACTGCAAGATCATTCTTCAGCTTTTGAACCTTGGGAGGTAACTCACTTGGACCCAAATTTAGCATTACCTGCTGAATGAAGGCAAATCTGTTTTTTAAGCACTTCGGGTACTGCAGGTGGAGTGCGTAGGTAAAGCCAAACAAGAGGCAGGTTGGTGAGTGCTTCCATTACAAGGCTGCCCTCTAGGATGATCCCCACTCTTGAGGGGTTTAGTTGTGGCGATGCTGGGCTTGCTGGGCTTGCAGCCCTGGTGTCCTCATAGCAGAGGATTCCCATGGAAATGTCCATAGTGTCTCCCTCATTAAGATTCTTTAGTGCGAGAAACAAGACAAGGGAGAATATTCAGGTTAACAGCAATTTGTCAACAATCAGCTGTGTGGTCTTCATAAATATTATGATTTTCATAATTCACAGTGGTTTTATTTTAGATAATGCTGTGTAAACCAGCTGTTAGAGGCATTTTTTGTGTGTTCCATGTTTAGGTTTCTGTTTTGGTGTAGATCCCATGTTTTGACAGTAGGTGATGTATTGGACAACGTGATATGTAATAGAGAAATATAGAATAGAGAAAGGGTTAATTACTCTTCAGGTGTGCTGCTGACCAGGGAGAAGCACACAGTTTTTTAAGTATTAGTGGCCTAATTTGAGCCTTTTAGTTTATTCTCAATTCAAATTATTATTGGGATAAGTGTGTGTAGATTATTAAAAGCAATATTAGAAATACACTGGAGATGTTTGGATTAATTCAGTGGAGCCGCCACAAACTATACATCGACGGGAAGTTCCAGCAGCAGCCCTTCAGTGGTTTAGGTTTTTTGTTTTTGCAGAAATCAGGTCACTATACAAGCCCTTTGAACGGAAAAACTGAGTCAAACACCAATCAAAAGTCTGTACTCAACGAACTCCTCTTAAAGAACATAGATGCATCATCCCCAAGAATAACTGGAAGTCCTCTCAGGACAAGGCATCGAATGGGTGTTGGCTCAGTGCTCTGCAAATAGATATAATGCAAGAAATATATATTATATCAGTTCATTTGTTCATACAGAGGAGTACCACAAGGGAAGATGGGAGAATTAGTTGTTGTAATAAGTATGAACTAAACATCAATATCATTACCAGAAAAAACAGAAATATCAACCCACCGTTGTCTGTTGTGCCAGGTCAGCTAATTGCTTGCCTATCCGACCTGTCTTCCTCTTGAAGATTTCCATCAAGCTTGGACACAAACCATCAAGAACACCAAAGAACTCTTCTTTAAGATTTCTACCAACAACCCTGTTAAACTCCAAGTACACCTGAAAAATGTGACCAGCCATGAGAAAACCAGCAACAAGTCTCCCGAGAGGCATTTTGAGTTATTTACAAATTCTGAAAGTTTCTAAGCTTTCCAATGATGTCTAACACATGGAAATCTGATAATATTTGAAGAAGTTGTGGCCATTTGAATGTATGCACATCTCAAAACCCTTTAGGGAGAAAACAGCCCTAGAACATTTGCAATTCTCACAGCAGGAAATTTACGGGGCGGCTGTAGCTCAGTGGGTAGAGCTAATGGACCAGTGATCGGAAGGTCACTGGTTCGAATCCCCAGCTCCCCCGGGCGGGACTGAGCTACATGTCGAAGTATCCTTGAGCAAGATACTGAACCCCAGAATTGCTCCTGATGTGCAGTTGGCACCCTGTGGGGCAGCCACTGCCATCAGTAAGGGTCCTGCAATGAGCTGGCGACTCGTTCAGGGTGAACCCTGGCCTACGCCCATGAGTAGAACTGGATTTGGCCCCAGTAAGCCCCGCAACCCCTGAGGGGGATAAAAAGCGGCAACATCCCGCAACCCTCACGGAAAAAGCGGAAAAGAAAACGAACGAACGAACAGCAGGAAATTCTCATCCCCTGGCTAGTCAACACAATGGTGCTCATTTGCATCTCATTTAGATAAGCCCTACCCCCTACATTCATTCAGTGACATCTGGTATCTGTTAGCCTGCAGGGCAGAAAGTATTGTAGTGGTTTGAACAATGGTTATCAAAAGCAGTTGTCATGTTGTTAATGTTGATGTAGTGTTATTTTCCTTAAGCACTTCAGTGCACTGATCAGAAATAGAAGGTACTTTATTGAAATGGAAATGCTTTTATTACAAAAAGCCTGTGAATATCATTAATTAATACACAGGATAAGATGTTACAATCTCTTGTGCCATAATCCACGGTATAAACCACATCTACACATCTACAACCACATCTGTTTAACACTCTGTAAAGCGCCATGAGACGTGTATTGTTTTGGTACTCTATAAGTGAAATTAAATTGAAATTGAAATCTAGAAGTGCAGTGTAGATGGATCAGTCTGTTGCTGAATGAGCTCCTGTGGCTGATCAGCACATTGTGGAGAGGGTGTGAAGGAGAGTCCAATTATTTGATGATATCACATCCGCATCCTCTTCTGCATACTCTTCTGTGGACTCTTCTGTGCTGTGACCCATGGCGCTGGGCATGTGATGCCTCTTGCCTCGTCAGCACAGAAAGGCCTGATTTTTTCATAAAGATAGGTCTGCCTGTCAATGTTCAGTCCAGGTGGGGCAAGGACAGGAAGACTGTCAACAGGGGGCAGAACCGCTGAATCGCGCAGTAGCTGGAATTCGACAGTTTCTGCATCACAGTGAGTTCTTGCAAGCACTACACCTGGTCTCTTGGCATCAAAGCTGTGACAGAATAAGCACATAACAGGGCATTTTAAACATGGCAACCTATGTTCTCATAAAACACTCAAAAAATCATGTCCAAGAAATTATTTTTTATATGTACACAATGTGAAAGTTTCAATATAAATACCTGAAGTGCTGATAACTCTTGATCTGTGGGAGCTTTCGGAACTTGGGATTCAGATGCTTCTGCCAGTCGAAGGTCTCGAATAATACTCTGCCATCTGCATTTCCAACAAGCTGTGCGATATTGAGGTGACTCTCAGGAGAGCTGTTTTCTACTACCTGATGACAAAAAAAGAACAGAAGAAGAAAAAATGATCTTAAGTTAAACGTTTCATTGAAGCAGAACAGAGAACAGCACTGAAGTCATTCATGTTAAAAGCTCTATGTTGACTTTTTTTACACAAGCCCAAAACTGTTAAGCGAAAAACAAAAACTAACCTCATAGTTTTTTATAAATTCCACAACTCCGTTGATAATGCTGCGGCTGATGAACCTGGCTGGCCGTGGCTGTGAGTGCTTCTTCCTTAACCGTGGTCTTGCCTCATTCTCCTCAAAGTGTTTGATTATATCAGTCAGAGTGTCTTTGCTAATTCTGAAAAAGGAAAACAAAGAAGTTTCACATCATGGGTCATACTAACAGGCACATTGTCACCTGACTCTGGATGTATTCATCCAAGCTAGTTGCTAAACATTAGCATCACAGTCAATTCAAGCAATTCTAACAGGCACATTGTCACCTGACTCTGGATGTATTCATCCAAAGTATCCTCCAGTAAACTAGGTGCTAGATCATGAGCATCAGTCAAGTCAAGCAATTCAAGCATTATTCAAATTAATAGCAGATGCTCACATTAATAGACAAAACCTCCCATTACAGCTTAGTTTCGATGTGCATATAATTTTAAAACGACAGGTACAAAGGTAGCCAGTATGCAAATTAACTGTATCGCCGCACACACCCATCAATGCACCAACATTTCCTGAAACTACCCGATTTCAAACACAAAATGTATACTTTTAAGGCAACCAAAACTGTTATCTGAAACATGGAGTGGCTTCTTCATGATCTCAACTTGCACATTCTGCAAAAAAACGAAAATCACTCATTTAGAAAAAAAACGATAGTATCTTTGTCTATGTGAATTTCTCCCAACTGACTTGCTGCTGGTTTTGCCGTGGCGCGTCACAAATATGAAATAACCTTAATTTTGATATTCAGGCAGAGTTACTGATAACACTAATAAACCTCTCTGCACATGTTGTCCAATGATGTATGTAACACAAAAAAGACAAGAAATTTAAAGGACACTTTTACAAACCTGGCTTTCAGTGAAAAGCACTGGCCAGCGTTGGACCATCTGGATAAGCTTAGGCTCATGCTTTACAACCTCCTCTCTTCTCAGGGCAAATGTTATGTCCATGTTTTTTCTAATAAGAGAATCATTTGGGTTTTTCTTTTGCACTTCATTGACCATGTCCTCTTGAACAGCTTCAAGCCTAGCAACATCCATTCCCTCTGGAAATTCTGGAAGGTAATTGATCTCCCCTTTTCTTGGCTTCTTTATGTTTTTGCGAGAAGGCTCACCATCAGTATTGTTTTTTCCATGTTTACCACTGTTAACTGTTACATCAGGCCATCCCAGCTGGCACATTTTAGTTCTGTAATTCCCCATTTTGAATTTAAGACTGTTTATCCATCCCTGACAGCCAGATGATGAGCCTTGTTCTTTAAGGCAGGGGTGTTCTGCTACCAAGGCTTTTGCGACAACTTCAAACTCCTCTTTCGTTGGGTAAGCTTTGTAGCCATAGATTTTCTCCGCCAGCTTATCATGCTTCATGACAGCCAGATGATGAGCCTTGTTCTTTAAGGCAGGGGTGTTCTGCTACCAAGGCTTTTGCGACAACTTCAAACTCCTCTTTCGTTGGGTAAGCTTTGTAGCCATAGATTGTCTCGCCAGCTTATCAAGAATGTCATGCTTCATATCCTTTGTCACTTTAAGGCAGGTGCCATCACGAAAATACATCAGATTTCCTTGCCGTAATCTGTATTGCACATCTACAGGAAACTTTGGAATGTCAGATACCTCAGGCCACTCTTTTCGACCCTCCAGAGATGAGGTAGATAAGATCTCTGTGTTAGGTTGGCTGCTCACGTCACTGCTAGTTTCACTTTGGGGTACTGGGATGAGATCAAGGACAGGAATAATTTGGATGGTAGGTTTCTCAGGGAGGTCAGAAATGTCTGTACGGTTACAGAGTGCATTGTTGAATTCAGGGTCCTCGTACTGTACAGTGAAGTTGTAATCAGGTTCTCCTGATTTCTTGAACCAGTTTATTAAATCATCAACTGTATTTGGACCAGGAGTCATTGTCATTTTTCGTATGTCCCCCTCACAAAAAATAACTCTCATCGTCAGCTTCTGTTGTGTAGCCATCTGAGGAAAAAAAGAAACACTGACAGTTTTAGCAATTAACAAATCGCTTGAGAGTTACCATAAGCTTCCCTTGTACTTTGTATGTTGACAGTGATAAGACATCATTTAAATCAGACAGCTTAAACACACACATAGAAGGGCCATCAGTGTAGCATAGCTGGTAGGACCGATAGTGCTCATGGTACTGTGACGTGGTGGTGAAGGAGTTAAAGTTGCAACAACGCCACCTGGGGTAATTTCACCCCCAGGAAATTCTAAGAGAATTTAATGAAGGAGGTCACACAGGTTCGATATACCACAGGGGCAAGAGACGGTTTTCAAATTAATAGACGCTTTATTTAACATAAATCAAGCAGCAAAATAATCAAAAATTCACACAGACACACACCAGTTGATAATACGTGCAATAGTAGAGATTAAAAGGGCAGGGCTGTAGTCTACAGACGGCAGGGCCAAACCAAAAGTAGGGAGGTCTGTAAATTGAACACCTGTGAAACAGCACTCACACACACACTGGACACTCGTGAAGGGGACCACCACCAGGGACTGAACTGCTGCCTTGGACCACAGCACCTAACCAAAACACACAAAACAAGTTAAAACATGCAACCGGGTAAAAGGGACTGGTGTGACAAAACAATGAAAACAAAATTCAGAAGTACAAAGAACACAACTAACAAAATAGAAACTAATTACTAAGGCACGAATGACTGAAAACAGTGGAATGCCCCTTTAAATGGCTCAAAAGTGGGCAGTTTTATCTGATAGCGACCGCGCGCTGAGGGCCAGGCTCACAACGAAAGCGGCTCAATTGACCGTCTCGAGATAGGACACATTCATGGGGCAGCCACACAGCTGATTAACAAACGACAGTCATCAGTAAGAACAAGGGCTAAAGTGGGCAGCTTTACTTAATAGTGACCACGCGCTGAACCCAAAAGCGGCTCAATTGAGCAGCTCGAGGACACATTTAGGGTGGGCAGCCACCAAATGATTAACACACGGAAAATCAGTGAGACGAGGATGTCCATCAATTTAATAGAGCCAAAACAGCAGCGTGGATCTTCAGTAGGGGTGGCTGGACACAGGCCAACCATTTGCCATGGCCTCACGACGCGCAGCTACAGTGACGCCCAGAGCGACGGAGGGACAACGGCTCATGCCGCGGGTCATTCGCCCAGTGAGAGGAACAGGTGAGCGCATCCCGGGAGGGCCTCCGGCAGAGCGCCTCGTCTCCCACAGCCCCAGCAGCCGCTTGCGCTGAATGAGGAGGAATGTACACCCGCAACAGCCACGCTGAACCACGACAAAGGACTGGCCGCAGCCACCGGAGGGAAGCGGAGGAAAAAGGAAGAGACAGGTGTGTCTGCACCTCTATATGTAGGAGTGCATCGTGCCGCCCCTCATTCAGGATTCCCAAATAATTGGCACAGTGCCATATAGTGGCAAGGAGGGAAACGACCTGTCACAGTACCATGCTGTCATTTTTTGCAGACAAACATAATGTCTGGGTTAGCTGCAACAATCTGTATAATCTGACCAAATTCAGAGAGACCTAAACAGGAACCAATACAGAGCATCATATCTATGTTATACTTGATTCCGTCGATGCAGACGGATAATGCAACAAGCACTGACCCAGTAGTGGTTATGCTTTGAGGGAGTACTCTCTGAACATCAACGGGGAAAAGACGCGACCAGGACCATTGCAACCTTTGCCATATCAACTGCTGGCCTGAAAAATGAGCTACTGTCCAAATAGTAGCTGAGTGCTCTCTGGTGTTTTGTAGCAAGAGTCAGGGCCACATTTTTAAAATTCTGGGACTCTCTGACTACTTTTTTGAAGAATGTATGCTTACCCTCAAAGCGCATAGTCCAAACCTCAGTCAAAGGACCACATTTCTTTATCAGGTGAGGGTAATGTTCCACATAGTGATGTTTTGGTCGCAACCTGAAATTTGGAAAGGTTGACTGCAGCAGCTCTTTGTGCTCTGCCAACTTGCATTCCAGAAAATTGTGTCATCAGTATGCTTAGGTGCCACAACAAGCTCCACAATATCTTTGAGGAGCATGAGAATTTCCCAAGAGTTATTTCCCTCAGGGACACAGTGACCAATAAAAAGTGGAAGAAGCCTGATGACGGACCAGTTTTCATGACCATTTCCACCAATGGTCCCTTTGGTTGAAAATCCTTTGGATCTGATGGCCTGATTTAAAGTAAAATACTTCTTGGCAATCAGGTCTGTCAGACACAGAGACACCTCAACAGGGACAATTCCTTCCAAGACATCATGTAAAATGTCCGGAGGGTAACCCATGACCACATGGAAGTGTTTCAGACTTTTAGTAAGAGGACGAGTGACAGCGAGATCGAAAAGTGGCTGAAGGTATGTCGATTGCTGCTCAACGGCATATACCGATCCCTACAATGGCATACCGATCCCCAGACTGACATACAGATTCTCGGAGTGGTATAAAGCGATCCCCAGACTGACATACAGATTCTCGGAGTGGTATAAAGCGATTCCCAGACTGACATACAGATTCTCGGAGTGGTATGCTGCTACTATGCCGCTGTTATTCCATCGACACATAACGGTATGTGCCGCTTGAGGATTTTGACAGCACTGAAAGGCTGTTGGATGGGTACCGCCCCCCTGATGAATATGCAAATATGATGCCACTGGTCTGGTTTCGCGACAAGTACTGCCGTAAAGCATGTTTTTTTTGTGTGTGTCTTTATTGACAACTTGGTAACTTAACACTTTATGCAAGAAAACGAACGTATGCATGTTATGTTGTTGTTGATGTACGCATGTAGACAGTAATGGGCGGTACCCATCCAACAACAAAGTTAATGGTTACTTGTGACACATTCATTTTATAATTGCATCTTCAAATCAACATTTGCATCCCAGTTGGTGGCCACTGGCATCATATAAAAGACATGTTCCTCTGGCTCATCAGTGGTATGTCCATGCCTAAAGGATTATACCTCTAAAAGTAAATGCTTATGCCGCCGGAAGTAAAGGCTTATACCGCTGAAAGTAAAGGCTTATGCCGCCGGAAGTAAAGGCTTATTCCGCTGAAAGTAAAGGCTTATGCCGACGGAAGTAAAGGCTTATACCGCTGAAAGTAAAGGCTTATACCGCTGAAAGTAAAGGCTTATACCGCTGGAAGAATAGTGGTATGTCCATGCCTAAAGGCTTATACCGCTGGAAGAATAGTGGTATGTCAGAAGTAAGGGCTTATACCGCTGGAAGAATAGTGGTATGTCAGAAGTAAAGGCTTATACCTCTGGAAGAATAGTGGTATGTCCATGCCAAAAGGATTATACCCCTGGATCAGTTGGTATATTGATACCCAAAGGCTTATGTGCTGGATCAGTGTGTCGATGAAGGACATCATATGGTGCTGAAGCAGGAGTGGTGTATCAGTAGTAGGGGTGCAGTGTTGGCTGAGTGAGACTTGTGATATTCTAGGACATATGCTGCTGCATAAACATGAGTAGAATAGCATGAACCGAGACCTAGATGAAACATAGGGGTAACAATTAAATTGAGACACAAAAATTCCAACACTTTCTTATCACAATAGGTATAGAGTAGAAGTACAGTAAAACTATGTATATATATATATATATATATATATATATATATATATATATATATATATATATATATATATATATATATACACACACATACATACATACATACACACACACTCATTGACAATAGTTAGAAAATATCTCAATGGTAGCCACAATGGTTAATGTTTTGCAAAGTTGGAAATTTTATATGAAGTAATGTATTGTTGTGTTCTCCTAATAATGAAAACCTGTCACTAAATATTGTTTTGTTGGCAGGCTCAAAGTTTCTGCTATCGATTAGTCAGACTGGCTACGGTGGCTGGGCTAATATTAGCCATAGCTAAGGCTAGTGCTTTCATTAGCTTTTAGGACTTTATAGGCGGACATTTAGACATATTGCTTTACTATCATATCGTAAGAGTCCCACGTGTAATTACTGTCTACATGCGTACATCAACAACAACATAACATGCATACGTTCGTTTACTTGCGTAAAGTGTTAAGTTACCAAGTTGTCAATAAAGACACCAAAAAAAACATGCTTTACGGCAGTACTTGTCGCGAAACCAGACCAGTGGCATCACATTTGCATATTCATCAGGGGGGCGGTACCCATCCAACAGCCTTTCAGTGCCGTCAAAATCCTCAAGCGGCACATACCGTTATGTGTCGATGGAATAACAGCGGCATAGTAGCAGCATACCACTCCGAGAATCTGTATGTCAGTCTGGGAATCGCTTTATACCACTCCGAGAATCTGTATGTCAGTCTGGGGATCGCTTTATACCACTCCGAGAATCTGTATGTCAGTCTGGGGATCGGTATGCCATTGTAGGGATCGGTATATGCCGTTGAGCAGCAATCGACATACCTTCAGCCACTTTTCGATCTCGGCGCTACTGAAGAGGACACTGTCCTTTCACCCCAGAGTTTTGACTTAAGCTTGAGTCTTTCATCACCTCTTGCACATGCCTGTCATGACAGTTTTTATCTTGGAGATGAAACAAACCAGGTCTTACCTTTTGTTCCTGAATGTCAACACCGTAATATGGTGTCGTGTGTGTGTGTGTTGAGCCTAAAGCCGCTTCTCTGTCCGCGGCGGCTCCGCTCTGTCTCTCTCTACGAACGATCGCTACCTTCAAATTAAAAGCCCCCCGCTAAGAACCCAGTTCTAAACTCCAATGGGGTGCAAGTAAAGCTCTTATTTTGAAGACAAAGAGAGAGAGAAGCCGACGCCTCATCAGAACTCCACCACGCACATAGAGACGTGACAGTGCAGGCCTTTCTGAACCTTTCTGAGTTATAAACCATTAACATAACTTCCTTGTGGGGGCTAACAAGTCGCCTTCCACTTATTCAACGTGCTTATATATGAGTAATATTTCAGAGGAGCCTCCATTTGTGCTTGTTAAGCTAACTGCTTGTTAATGAGAGTTAAGAATAATCTAATCAGACAGTTGTCTGTTTATCTTGCCACAAATCTTAAACTTCTTCCAGATATTGAGTTTACTGTGACTTTGCTGTTGTAAACATTGTTGTTCCTATTTACAGTCATAGTCATTTCTTGGTTTTGTCACATTTTTAGATGTGTAGCCTGTATTTCTAGTTTGCACTTGCCCTCCAATAAATAGCCTAATAATAAACCAGTGTTGCATTGAACCACAGCTGAATTGCGTGCTTTCCAAACCTCAGTATTATGATGATGTGAATAAACTCATGTTGACAATAATTTGTTGACACAAATGAAATGGCAGTTGCATATCACTTACAGCTACACAGGATACACAGCTAAGTAGTAAGCTTTCTATAAGCACCCACACATACTGCCCTTTGCTGACTTTGAGCCCCTGCCCCTCTATAATTATGTGCATGTCCCTGCACACCGGCATGTTTTAACTCGAAAGTTGAGTCAATGTAATGTAATGCCGAGATCGTAGGGCATACTGGATATTCCAAAACTCCATATGACGAAGAAAATCTTGATCCTCTACTACAGACATGAGCTGGTTATCCAGAGCAATTAATTCAATTACCTTCTCTGTAATATTTTATCATACCAAATGAATAGTATTAAATGCAGCTCTTTTGTTTACCCCTCACAAAATGGTCATATTGCAGATGTTACATGTCGCCATTGGACTGCATTCGCTTTCTGGTTGAAGTTATTTCCACACTGCAGACATTTTATCCACAGGTTTGCCACTGTTCTGCCACAAATTGTGCCCAAAACAGCCTTGGGTCCACTTTCAAAATTGCCAATCCCTGATCAATGGAAAAATCGGCCCCGATCCCAATCCTGCAGATCGGACCGGGACATCCCTACCAGCAATCTTATATAGCATTTAAAGACGCATCATACGAAAGAGCATGACACAACTGCCCACCTCAAACTTTGAGACAGTGAGGGAACACATTTCAGGATGAATGATGTGCAGGTTATCAGCTTTACTACTGACATTTGGACCTCCATTTTGTGCTACATTGTCTTTGCTGAGTTAGCACACTGGGTGGACTCAGTATTGCCGTCAACATTTGCCCTTCAAAGTGCAGTGCAAGCAAACGAGTTCCATAAGTACATTTTATTTTATTATAGGAATTTATTTAAGTTGCTGTTAAAATACTGTTTTAAACTGTTCTATCTAAAAAGTGACCACACTTTGACAGTTTTTAAAGGAATTGTTATTTATTTCTGGATTTCTTCATTTGTTCTTTTACGGTTATGACTAACTGTCAAAATAGTTACGTCGATTTACGTAATGTGTGTCGACAAGGCGCATGTCAGCAGTACTACCATCATGCTCAAGCACTTGAAGCGGAAGCATCCAAATGGCAGCCGGATTCACATTGGATTCTGCAGTGCGGCAAAGAGCGGCAGTGTGGTAGTGTCACTGCTTTGTCTGTGTGATGTGTTGGAAATCCCCGCTGATCAATTTACCGAAAGACAAAGCTACTATGTTGTTATGCTAGTGGCATGCTGGTATTACTAGTGGTTGTGTGTCCTCATCGACCAAACTGAAGTGTGAGTGAAACTTAACATTACTTGAATAAATATATATTGTGTTCCTTCCATATTATTTATCCATGCTAAATAATAAGGGTGTCACGATCATGATTGTGAGTCGAATATCAATCGAAATAATATCATGATTCTGACCTTTGAAATCAGAAGTGGAATCGAGGATTCAGTGGATCGTGACCCCCTTAGTAAATAACATGCCCTCCTGATCGCCAGCTTATGTGATTGACCACCGCAACGTGACAATGGGCTGCATTTCTCCAAAAGTTGATTCACTTAGTCCTGTATACTTTTTGTTTCCACCAAAACGTTTTAGATTACACAGACTCCAGTTAAGACTGGCCTATTTTTTGTTGGGGAATAATATCCTGCAATGCATACTTTCTCATATTTGTTGATGATTGTTGATGATTGTTGATGATTGAATAAGATATTGAAATCTAAAGTTTTAAAATAAACATTTGCAAAGGATATTTGTTGTTATATTAATCGAGTAATACAAAAAAGAAAATTTTTAGGTGCAGCCCTAAAATAAATAATACAATAATGTTGTATGGCAGTCATTCTCTGCAAAGTTTTACTTTATAGAAATAACAGCAATCATATCCATACATTTAGGGTTAGCAGTAAATACAGCTGTTAAAAGAAACAAATAAAACTTCTTCTTCTATTTTTTTTAAAGCGTTGCTAAGCCAATACTCAGTATTGGCCAATACCAAAAGCCCAGGTATTGCGGAAGAAAAAATGGTATCAGAACATCTCCACAGTCAGAGGCAACACACACACTGAGCTGTGTAATAGCTGTCAGGCCTGCAGCCGTACCATGCAATACAGGATGCATACTGAAAAGCAGTGCAGTGCTGCAATGAAGCATGGACTCTACACCTCCCATGTGGTGTGTATTTGTGCATGTGAGTGTGAGTGAGGGGGGTACTGACGGAATCAAGTGTAGAAGGACAGAGGGAACACAATGAGTACATATGGAAAGAGAGATGGCATTAAAGAAGATGAAATGATTGATAGTGGTGCTATTTGCTTCTTCATAGTACACATTAAAAGTGTATTAAAAGTATCTGTTAGTACAAAGTACTAGACCATCAGAACTCCTCATCAAGACAGACAATGCAGTCTCATGTTTACACTGCATGCCTCCTGACCAAAAACAGCTTTTTCATGACACACATTCAACAGATCTGGCAGTGCTTTGCCAATGCCATAATGATAGGGTACCCAGGTAAATCATTATTCAAAAGCCTTTGCCATCATATTCTATTCTTATATTAAAATACAGTACCATTATGCAAAAAGTGTCGCCTATTAGCAGAATCTTATTTCACGTTCTAATACAAGCCATTATGCAGAAGATGTGTTTTTGAATAGTGGTATTTCATATGCTGTTGTTGATTTGAAGGTGACCTTTTGAACCCTGCTACTGTCAAATTGATCATCTGTAACCTCTTCATTTGCTCCAAGTCACTCCCAAGTAGACATGAACCAGAAATCATACTGTGTCTCTCATAATTTTGCATTCTTGACCTTATGCGGACTTTGAAATTAAAAATAAAAATGAACCAGGATACCTCTTAGATTTTTTCACACCAGCCCACCACCCCTCATAATTAGTGTTGCTACACCTGCCAAGCTTTCCATTCTCACACAGCTCAAATGCAGCTTAAAATGATAACTATGGCAGATTTACCACTCCAAATTTGTAGTGATTGATGAAAAAGTAGGTCGTCTTGGCAGACGTAGACAAAAGCAGAATTCTCTTTTCATTAGGTTCCTTTGCTGGCTTAAATAAGAACTATGGCTAGCTTTGACTATGAGCTTATTAAACTAATATTAGCTCCTTAAATTGGCCCTAATGTTAGCTTAGTGTGGTTTTAAATGCTATTTTTAACTAAGGGACTTGATATATTTCCAGCTGACTCCAAAATAAGAACCCTATAAAATGGGTCTTTTTCACTGTGCTGTGTGGCTATGTACACAATATTGTGCTAAAACATTGAGGCTAAAACAAATAGCTCAACAGCTCTTGATCCAGTGAAGAACACTGATGGTAATAAATAGTGGACAGAGCCACCATGACATCATCCAAAGGTTTCTGAGGAGCCATAATAAAGCCCAAAGTGGGTGGTGCATCTTCTTAGTGCCTTACTCCACCTCGGCTAATCAAAAATCGGCAAAGGGGTGGAGCATAGGTTGAGCTTAAGCCAGCCTAGTTAGTTGACTGGGGTTAATTTGCCCCAGACAGCCAGCATACTTAGGACATCAACTGCCAGATAGCGAGCAACAACTGGCACCGAAGCTGTGTGTTTCTGTTTGATCTGAGCAAAGTTAACACTCACCAGATACTCTGTTCTGTTATCCTGCAGTTCTGTTCTGATCTTCTGGCTGCACGTTCATGAAGTAAAGTTACTTTGTTTCTAGGGTTACCAACTCCCTGAAAAATAAATAAGGGACCCCCCCCACGGCTTGGTAACTTTTTCTTTTTTTCTTTTCTTTTTTTTTTTTAGCCTTTTTTGTGTGTGAAACCATTTCCAAATAATTCTACTCGAATGTGAATTTAGTTTGATGCATGTTTTTGAGTTATACGAATACATAGAAAAAAATATTATTCAACAATTTATTTTCTTGTGCAAAGTAAAATATATATTTAACAGAAATCTGTCCTGCTTAACTTGACAGAATAAAATAAATATTTATTTATTGAACAGAACTGTCCTGCTTAACTGAAAACGGTATAAAATAACTGAAACTATAGAAAGTTGTTACTTATTACTGATATATAGTTCATGTGTAGTATGTCAACTGCCTGTGCAGTATAAATTTTGCACATCACATCTATCTATGGACTGTTTGAACAGACATGTGTAAGGTTGTGTGTGTGTGTGTATATATATATATATATATATATATATATATATATATATATATATACACACACAATAGATAATAATAATATACAATAATGTATAATAGATGAAGAATACACACTAAACTGTATACATACATATGTATGTGTTATTCATCTATGAATTACTTTTATGTATTATTTATTTTATGTATTCATCTATCAATTGTATGTGTTTATTACACTAAAACATTTTTTTGGCCATAAAATACTGACATTTATTGGACTTAAAAAACATTCTTGTTTTTTCTACATACCATATCTGCCTCTGGTGTTGCCTGGTGGACAACAAACCGGTCATTGGTCCACCTGGTTGTCCCTCACGTGTTTAATGTGTCGACCACTAGAAGCTGTTTAACGTCAAAAAGTTCACCATGGGCTACAGAAAAAGTGCGCCGGCAGACACTTTTTCCAGCCACGTTTTCTTTTTCTCATTCGAGTCTGTATTTTTGCAGCCTTTTTCTTTTTTTTCTCGGGGCAGTAACGTTACTGCTCGTGGTGGAAGGCGTCCCGTCTGCAGTGTCCTGTGAACCTGTGTCGTTGTGAGTCATGCTGGATTGTTTTGCCAGTTGCCCCACTCTCTTGTCTTCCGGTATGTTCTTGCAAGCAACAGCACCTCGACCAATGAGAAGAGCCGGATTCTGCATTGTTATTCTCGTGTGTGAGTGTGCTGTCAGCTCATTGGTCACAGAGCAGGAGAGGGCTGGCAGTAAGATTACCGTATATTTTCATATAAAACGCCCTGTCATTCATTGATTCCATTGATATATTAAAGACCATTTTGATTCTCATGGAAATACGGGACAAAGTGCGTCCCTTTAAAGCTCAATACGGGACGCGTAACTTTGTTTCTAAATACGGGACGATTCCGTTTTTCAAGGGACGGTTGGCAACCCTATTTGTTTCTCTTCCAGTCAGCAGTCAATTAAGAGAGATATAGTACATTACAGTGGATTTCCATGGCTCACTATGGAAGGCGATGAATCCAGTTTTTAATCTCAAAAGTTTAAAAAACGAACCGTGCTCTCTTCAACTTCTGGTGTTTTCCTGCAGAGCTCGCTGACTCAAGCAGCTTTCTGCCAGTAAATGCTAAGAGAGTTGTATGTTAATCCAAAACACTTGCCTCGGTCCCCCCACACTGGTCTTTTAGTCCAGAAACACATACTGTGTGTCTAATATCTTAATTAAAATACTACAAAATACATCAACTCCACAAATACGTTCAAGAGATCAGGTTTGGTGACAGCAATTAGCTAAGGTGAAGCCAAGCAGACGGCTTGGGACTAAAACATGCTCCTAACTATGTGTTTCTTTAAGCCTTAAAATAATTTCAATGAGTGACTTATACAAACATTTCGTTCCCATAGTTGTCATGAGGGGATGAATTAGGTCTAGGCACCAAAAAGGTTGTTACCAGGTGGTAAACATGTTTTTCTATTTCTGCTGCAAAGTTGGGCATTTTAGTTGGGCTCTCATAGGGATGGACTCACTTTTGGAGCCAACATCAAGTGGTCATTTGAGGATTTGCAGTTTTTGGTACTTCCTTATTGGCTTCATTTAGAATAGACGGAGTTTGGCTCTTGTTGAAGACTTAAAAGCCCATGAAGCAGATTGGAAAGCACTCAAATCACAATATACTTTTTTTTTTTTTTTTTTTTGTAATGAGTTTATTGATTGTTTATCAAAAAACAAACATACACAAGACAGGACCAAAAACAAAAAACAAGCTGGGATAACAAAATAAGCAACCAAAACTGCAAACAGAAACATCAGTTCCAGGTAAATGTAATAGGTACATTATACAGCACACAGTGAGATACAATGGGAGCTAAATAAAGAAAATATTTTTTTTAAAAAGATATATATACAAATGCTGTGGTCATTATTGCATTAAGATTTGCATTAATGTTATCAAGAAATGGTTTCCATATTCCTTCAAAGGCATTTGTTTGTAGTGCAGGAGACAGGTCAGAAAGTCCAGAGTTATATATTCCATTATTGTTCTGTGCCATCCCACTACTGGGGGGGCTTTATCTGAGATCCAGTGCTGAATAATATTTTTCCTGGCAAAAAATGTCATAACATTATACAGTTTTTTCTGATAGATATCAGTTACATGGCCACTGGGAAGACACAGAAGGAGGGAAACTGGGTCAAATTCAAGCTCCTTATTCAGAACCTTTCATATTTCAAATAAGACATCACTCCAATACTTTTGTATCTCAACCCAGGACCAGAAACGGTGAGTAAGATCACCAATTCCTGTCTTACATTTAAGACAACGTGGAGAGACATCCTTTCTGTATTTGGAGAGACGGTTTGGGGCGACATGCATATCTTAAGTTGCATCGCTCTTGTCTGATTACAGAATGTTATTTTCCTTGCATTATCCCAGATGTCATCCCACATCTCCTCAGTTATAACAACACCCAGCTCCCTCTCCCAGATCACCCCCAGCATCCGAGTACCGAGATTTGAGCGATCCCTCAGACTGGCATAAATGGTTCTAATGAAAGCATCCCCCTGAGAAAGAAGCATGTGTTTTTACCTATCTGTGTGACATTAACATCAGCAAGAATCCGTGTATCATTTGTTCTTTTCATATTCAATTGAGATTCCAAAAACAGAAAATGAAAAAACGGTTTGTTATTTCCTTATTCGTTTATGAATCTGATACCAAAAAACACATAACGGTTCATTTTTTGTACTTTCGATTTGTTGCTCAGACCAAAAATAGGAAATGAAATAACGGGTCATGGACAGATTTTGATTTTGATATATAATATGTCCGATTTGTGTGAACCGGAAGTTGTTGTCTTTTCTTCGTGTGTTGCACTTTAACGTTAGCCTTCAAAACCATACTGAGAACCAATCATGGAGAGTTTCATCTTGTTCAGAGGAATGAAACGGGTGTGTAACGCCCGCCAATGTAATAATGCCCGCAAACGTAATAAAACCACATATCGTAATAAAAATCTGCAGCATTTAATTTAATAAACCCACAAATGTAATCGGTGTCCCTGCTCAAGCAGCTGCCCCCGCGACCCGGCCCCGGATAATGCGGAAGAAGATGGATGGATGGATGGATAAATATACATTTTCCACAAACATAATAGCCTCTGCCTACTACAAACATAACACGCGATTTCCCACAAATGTAATAACTATTAGGTTTGCAGGGATTTATTATGTTTGGGGACGTGAAAATCTTTGTAGTAATAACTTCCCACAAATGTAATAATACAATGAATAATGGTCGTTGTGGTGGTTTTGTGGCATATAAATATCTAGTTTAAAGAGATTTAGTTCTTTGCATAAGCAAAATGCTTCTTGTTAATAAGGATCATCTCTCTCTCTCACCGCCGTCCGCAGTGCTGCGCATCACTACCTGCTTGAATGTGTTCTCATCAAAATGAGTCGGAAGCAGCAGCAGCCCGTTCCTAGACGTGGTCTTACACGAAAAAAATTAATTTTGGCCTGTTTTGGGTTTTTATGCGCTTCAGAATTAACACAATCTCAGCTTTAATATAGGCCCTAGTCAACATTCAAATGATAAGCTGTAGTTTAGAAATTAGTTTAGTAACGTTGGCGTTTCCCCCAAACACCTGTTAATTGACAGCACTGAATAGAGTTTATTGACAGAGGAGACATGTTGTAGTTGACAGGAGGAGACACCTTGATAAAAATAGTACTTTCAGTGAGGAAAACATTGCCTGACATTTAGATATAAATTACCATTGGCAATAACAATCTGAAGATATCTGGATTTATTGCTCATTTGTAAGCACAACACCTATCAGTCAATGCAAAAATCGAAAGGTTTATTAATTCAATTCAATTCAAATTCGCTTTATTGGCATGAATGCCACAACAACAATATTTTTTAAGCACCAAGAACCACGAAAAGAGTACCCAGCACAGTACCGTTACTTGTGTGCTGTATGTGGGATGGAAATTAGCACCCGCCACCCGCCAAATACAGGTGAATTTGTGTGCTGGTGGGTGAACTGAATCAGTTTACCAGCCACTGTGGTGGGTTCGTTTGGATCTGATCCAATTAATCTTAATGATCTATAGTTAAAGCTTAACAGTGCGCTTTCCGCAACCCTAGAGTTAGATCCATCAGTCAAGTTAAATGTTTCTGATTGGACCAAAGTGTCAGTTGGACTTCAGAAGGGCTGGAACTCAAACACTACTAGAACGGCCGTAAGCGGTCATTTGGACCGCTAGATAATACTAACTTTATATTCTCTCATGTAAATACCCACATTGAGTGATGAATGCATTCATTGTGTCATGATGTTTTTTAAATAAATGAAATAACACCAAAATGTACATATTCACAAAATTAATTAGGCCTATACATTTATCAATATTCATATCATGGCACATAGTAAACTGTAATTATTTCATATATTTACATAAGATTTTAATAGAGAAAAATCAGAACATGAAAATTAACAATTAAAAGTAACTTAACACTTAATAATACATGATAAAAAATAATCGATAAAGCTGGAAACGGGCTGATCTAAAACAAAAAAAATATCTGTTTTGATCACTGGTCACAGTCCGCAGATTACCTCCGCTCTCCTCGCACAGTTACCACACGTGGGCTAGTGGCATTTCAAGTGTCCGGCATTTGGTTCCGTTTGCAGCTCTTTCAGACCGGCACTGCCTCCGTGTCTGCTGCTGCTGCTGTGGTTGCTTCCGCTGCTGCCCACCTTGTGCTGACTGCCGCGGCCGCTTTCCCCTCCATGTATCCAGGTTTTGAAGGCAAATGTTAAACTTTTAAGTGCAACACACGAAGAAAGACAATAACTTCCGGTTCACACAAATCGGACAAATTAAATATCAAAATCAAAATCTTTCCGTGGCCCGTTATTTCATTTCCTATTTATGATCTGAGCAATAAATCGAAAGTACCAAAAATGAACCGTGATTTGTTTTTTGGTATCAGATTCCTAAACGAATAAGGAAAACCGTTTTTTTCATTTTTCGAATTTGGAATCTCAGTCGAATATGAAAAGAACGAATGATACACGGATTAGCAAGCAGCTATGTGTCTTTTATAATAAAATCTCTGAAAAAGATCATTTCTTGATATGCCATATTTTTCCATAAATTGATTGAAAGTCAAGAAGGTAAGACCATCAAAAAGGTCTCCCAAGGGACTTCCGGTTTGGTGAGCATGTGAGAGTGGCGTAGTCTCCGTCCCCCGTAACTCAACTTTGCAAAAGCCCGTATTTTTCTTATGCCCTCAAAGACCCAAGGCTGAGCCGACGCCTCACAAATTCTGTATTACACTGCGCCATCAGTAATAATGTCAAAAGTAACAAAATCATCAAAGAAGAACGAGGGAAGCTCCGAGTGCCTGCGCTAACACATGCTTAACTAGCATTGAAGACCTGCTGGAAAAACGCAGAGCTAGCATAGCGTCGGATCTTAAAAACTCCTTCGCTGCACTGGAGTCAAGACTGGATAAAATGCAGACCACTGTGTCAGATCACAGACAATGTATCGTCTCACTAAAAACCAGTGCCGAGTCAGATGACCAGCGTTTTCATACTCTGGAGGCAAGGTTGGTGGCCTTGACCGATGGTAACAACAAGCTACTAGCGAAGACGCTGGATCTCGAGAGCCGGAGCCGCAGGAATAATATCCGAATCATTGGCTTTCCAGAATCAATCGGGGGGCCAACTCCTACTATGTTTTTCTGGAAGCTGATAGTTGAAGTACTCGGGGAGGAGATCTTAGAATCCCCTCCCGAGCTTGACCGAGCGCACAGGGCGCTAGCTGCCAAGCCACAACCAGATCGAAGCCACAGCCTGTGGTTATTCGTCTGCACCGCTATCAGATTAAGGACCTAATCATTCGAGAGGCCCGCAAAAGAAGAGGGAAACTACCATATCAAGGAGCCCCCGTCCAGATCTTCCAAGACTACACTCCGGAGGTGGCTGAAGGACGCGCAAAATACCGGACGGTGATGGCAGAACTGTACAATCTCTCACTCAGGCCTGCACTACTCTTCCCGGCCTGCCTTCAGGTAACACTCAGTGGCAGGACAAAGAAGAGGTTCTCCTCCCCAGAAGAAGCTGCGGTGTTCGCTTCAAGCTACAAACAAAGCCCGAGGCCTAGCTAGCTTAGCTAGCTAAGCTAAGCATACACAACACCAAGGCAGCTCCAGTAAGACACTGAGTTAATTTTGCACAATTTATTTTTATTTTTCATTATTTTTATTTTTTGCTGTTTTTGCACGAGTCCGAAAGCACTTGTTTTTCGGTTTTATGAGACAACTAAGTGTGCAAGAGTTTATTGCTTTATCCTCGTTTTTCTATTTTCTTAAAGCTGCAATTTTTACAGAAATATTAGTCTTCATTTAGATGAAGAAATATACAGTAATTGTAAGTCTTGACTAATGTTGAGCTTAAGCAGGTGTAGGACTTGGTTTGTTTTGTTCTGTTCTGAAAGTTTACCTAATACAGTAATGATAAATAATTATATTTAATACCCTATTAGGGTCATAATTTACTAATTTGCTATGTGATATTCCACATATTATACTGAATACTTTTTTTCGACACGTTCCCCACCTCATGTTGGAAGGGCATACTGAAGTTTTTGTTTTTGTCAAAGGTTTAAAGCAGGGGTGGGGAACCTCCGGCCCCCGGGCCATATACGGCCCGCGAGACAGTTTGGTCCGGCCCGCGAGGCAATCCGTAAATACGTTCACAAAAAATTAATTCAGGAAAAATTATTTCAAATGTGCAATTAAATGCCCCCGGGGCGGGTGTCCGTCTTTCCGGGCCATGACCAAGGTCATTGAACACAACATCAGCGTAACTGTCATCGCGTGTGATCTCATCGCGTCGTGTCCTCAGTGATTGACAGGTGACAACAACAAGAGGAGACTCGCGTTGGCTAAAACGGGAGATGGCGAGTAAGAAAAGAAAAGTTGGTGCAGAGTGTCGCTCTTTCAAAGATAAATAGACGAATGAATTCTTCTTTGGTTTGTGGGGACACTCCGGCAGTAATGAAAACTCAAACTTTGAGCGTCATTATATCGCGAAACATGCAAAACTGGATGCGTTGAAAGGACAAGTGCGCGTGGATAAAGTTGCCACTCTCCGAGTTTGATTGGCCAGCAAGCAGTTTTATCCAAACCGCGAGCGGACCAGGACAACGTGACTCAGGCTTGCTTCGTCGTAGTGAGTGAGCTAAAAGAAGCTGAAACTTCATGCCGAAGGTGAATTTGTGCCTCGTTGCCGCTGTGGAGCTGCGCACGCCAGAAAAAAATCAAGCTGTTCCAAAGTGTCAGTTTGTCTCGGAGAACCGTCTCAGATCGGATTACTGGCATGGCACAAGACACTGAGAAATCATTTAAGGATTCTGCAAGAGATTTCCAGTTTTTCTTTTCAAAACTGACTCTTGCAAAGACTCGGCTCCGCTCAAGACCGACTGATCCAAACCTGGACAAGCAGCTGAGAGCAGCATCGTCATCACTGCCACCTGACATCAGACATCTCACCGAGGAGAAGCAGTTCCAGCCATCGCATTATATTAGGTCACACTGATATGATAATGATACTGATAAGTAAGTTTTCCACCTCAGATTGGCAGCAGACAACCTCATAATGTACCTCTAATCATTTCAGAACATTCTGATGTGAAAATAAACAAATACGTCCCTCTCAAATCACTTGAAAAATGACATTGGAGCTATATTCAGTCTGCCTTAAAAAAAAAAAAACTCCCTGTATCCACTCAACAATTTCTCCTCAGATTGACAGTAGACAACCTTATATAAGACAGCTCAGATCTGTCATTTTCGAGTAATTTAAAGCTGATATATGAGATTTGAGAGGGCTGATTTTTTTTTTATTTTTTATTTCACATCAAAATGCTCTGAAATGATTTTAGGTACATTATAGGTTATCTACTGCTTAAACTGCTAAACATCAGTGAATATAAAAACCAACAGGAATAGACAATTAATTGTATTAAAACACTAAGATACAGTGTATCATAGTGTTTAATTCAATTAATTGAAATTAAAAATCCTAGAGGAAACACTGACACTGAGATGGATGAAATTAAAATTGGCTAAAACATTAATTAATAGTCATGATATTTATGTTATTGCAATGAAGTTTAAAAAGGCCATAAAATCATGTTGTGAGCTGCTTACCTTTAAAAAAAAAAAAAAGGTCATGGCCCCTGAGAGACGATATGAAAATTGAAATGGTCCTCAATAGGAAAAAGGTTCCCCACCCCTGGTTTAAAGGGTTATATAAAACCTATTATGACATTTGTTGAGTTATGGGTTCTGAGATGACTCCTTGAGGTAGGATGCTTCAGAAAGGAAAGTATGAACAAGTGAATTCAGTTGTTGATGACATTGCTAGGGGCCGGGGGGGACAAGGGCAGGAGCCCAGGTCGCCTCATGGATGGGGTGGGGGGTTTACGGAATGGCCTGGTAAAGAGACCTTTTTTGTTTGTTCTGTACTGCCAAGTTGTACTGTTTTATGGTTTAAGTTTTTGACATCATTTTTTATGATTTTGCTCACCTACTGCTGCCTGAGTCTTAGAATCGACCTGATACCCTTTCTACTATTCACTGCAACATGTCTGGCTCATTAGACGGGGGGTCCTCCGGTGGGCATATGTTAAGGTTTACCTCTTTAAACACAGGGGGTTTGAATGCCGCATTAAAACGAACAAAGATCATGACTTATATCAAAAATATGAATACTGATGTGGTGCTTCTTCAGGAGACACACCTGCTGAGGTCTGAACATGGAAAGTTGAACCGACCATGGATAGGACAAATCTTTCACTCTCAATTTAATTGTAAAACAAGAGGCACAGCCGTATTAGTCAGGAAAAATCTTCAATTTACCTCCAGTAATATTATCACAGATCCAGAAGGACATTATACAATTATCTCCAGTATATTATATCAGAAGCCTGTAGTCTTAGCATCAATCTACGCCCCTAATTGGGATGATCACAGTTTCATTAATTCAGTATTATCTCTGATCCCCAATCTGGACTCCTATACTTTGATTCTTGGTGGGGATTTGAATTGTGCCATTGACCCAGATCTTGACAGATCGAGCCCCAGAGGTGGGACCCACTCACGCTACAGACCTATCACAGACCAGTGGGCGGGACTTCACTTGCAGAAACGAAAATACATAGCTGCCATCTTTGTTGGACGCTAAGCGAACAGACGCTGTAGAGCCAGGTTTGACCCACGATGGCGGACAGTATGCAATATGATATTTCAGACAACGAAGAGAGTGATTTTGAGACCGTGATGCTCGAGTCAGATGTTCGCGGCTACCTGTACGAGCCACAATACAGCGACGAGCAGCTGAGGGAGATGGAGGCTGCAGGTCTTCTGCCTCGGCTGCGGCGGCTGCTTTCTGCCTTTTCTCAGTCAAATAAGCACAAAATTCAAAAATGATGTTACATTTTTACTACAAATATGACCCTCTTTCAATAAAGATCAATGTTCCCACCGGTGAAATGCTTCTTTAAACAAGAAAAATTCTGTGTTATATTTCTGATTCCATTACAGTCTTCTGCGACACCAATAAAAATACAGGGACCCCCCCCATCATTGCTGTGGGATACTATGAAGGCCTTTTTTCAGAGGCAAGATAATCTCATATGCATCCTATGCTAATAAACAATGCAGAATGTGTAAGGTAGAATTAGAAAAGCTGATAGAGGACTTGGACAGGTTGCTACCAGTAACGAATACTCCTGACTTGTATAAGGAGAGACTTAGACTTAAGACAGTACTTGACTTACTTCTTTCAATAGCAGCTGAACAACTGCTTCTCCGTTCCTATGGATCGTTGTACGAACATGGTGAAAAGGCTGGGTGCCTCCTCGCTCA
This sequence comes from Diplodus puntazzo, assembly GCA_963678695.2. Classification (NCBI taxonomy): domain Eukaryota; kingdom Metazoa; phylum Chordata; class Actinopteri; order Spariformes; family Sparidae; genus Diplodus; species Diplodus puntazzo. The sequence continues at coordinate 26,706,823 of OZ023175.1, read as the reverse complement.
CCAGCTAAAAGCTAGACAAGCATCCGACCAAATTATCCAGATTAGGGATGAATTAGGCACAGTAGTGACCGACCCAATTAAAATTAATACCTCATTCAGTTTATTTTATCGTCAACTGTACAAATCTGAATTCCCCAGAGATGAAACCCAAATGGACGCCTTCTTTCAAAAACTGGACTTTCCAAGAGTTTCACCCAATGACAATCAGGCACTAGATGCTCATTTAATGCTTTCTGAGATGAAAGAAGCAATAAACTCAATGAATAGTGGCAAATCACCGGGCCCCGACGGATACCCCGTTGAGTTTTATAAGCGATTCTCTAACCAGCTAGCCCCATTACTTCTAGAGGTGTTCAACCATTCATACAGTCAAGGCTCTCTACCAGCAACCTTAAGGCAAGCCTCCATTTCCCTCATCCACAAAAAAGACAAGGTTCCTTTAAACTGTGTATCATACAGGCCAATCTCCCTCCTACCTGTGTATGTGAAAATACTTGCAAAAATTTGGCTCGTCGTTTGGGGCCTATTATGCCTTCAGTCATTTCGGAGGACCAAACGGGGTTCATTGCTGGGAGGCACTCCTTTTCAAATATCAGAAGGCTTCTCTGCGTCATTCATACTCCATCCTCTCTTATGGATTCAGAGGTGGTTGTGTCACTTGACGCCGAGAAGGCCTTCAACAGGGTGGAATGGCCTTACCTCTTCTCTTCCTTGCAGCGATTTGGTTTTAGCACCGGTTTTATTTCCTGGAACAAGTTATTGTATTTCTCTCCTCAGGCATCGGTATGCACAAACACACAGCGCTCTGATCCTTTCCCCCTCTCCCGCGGCACACACCAAGGGTGCCCTCTTTCTCCACTGTTGTTCGCGCTCACCATTGAGCCGTTGTCTATAGCGTTGAAATCAGAAGGAGGATTCAAAGGAATAAGGAGACATGGAGTGGAACATTGGGTCTCGTTGTACGCTGATGACCTACTCCTGTATGTAAGCTATCCCCTGTCTAGCCTCCCTTCTATTCTCGCAACCCTGGATTCTTTCAGCGTATTCTCCAGGTATAAATTGAACGTCTCCAAAAGTGAGTGTTTCCCAATAAATCAATTGGTTACAGAAATTCCAACTCACCTCATACCATTTAAGACCGCTGTGATAGATCTTGTGATATAGTTGGGAGATCAAGTTTGGAGAAGAATGCTTCCATTAATGTTTTGGCATTGCTAGCTTGTTCCGACTGATATAATTTTGTATAAACATGTCTAAAAGTGTCATTAATTAGTTTAGAATCAGAAGAGCAAGACCCTGATTCATCTAAAATTGACTCAATAATTAGAGAAGCCCTTCGTTCTTTTGTTAAATTGGATACATATCTTCCTGGTTTGTCCCCATGTTCAAATAGCCTTTGTTTTGTAATCCTAATTTTACTGTGTTAACAAGGAGTCTAATGTAGAACGAATAGCAGTTATTTCCTTAATTTTAGCTGCTGTAGGTTTCTTGACATATTCCCTCTCTGATATACTTAACCTTTTTTCTAATCAAGCTTGTTGTTCCATATTTTTACGTCTTTTGGTAGCAGTATAGGATATGACCCCCTGGCATAGGCCTTGGAGGTCTCCCAGAGCAGAGATGAATTGTTAGCAGAAAGGGAGTTAGTGGAGAGGAAATAACTAAATTCTTTAGTGAAATATGCTGTGAATTTGTGATCTTTTAGAATTGAAGTGTCCATTCTCCAGCTTGTGGGTTTTTTGGATGTAATGTTCATCATATACACTGCCGCATGGTCTGATATTATAATGTTTCCAATTGAACAGGAGACAACAGATTATTCAAACTGTTTGGGGGCAAAAAAGTAATCAATTCTTGAAAAAAGGTGAATTCTTTATCTGCAGGGTAAAGTGTCCTCCAAACGTCCACATATCCAAAGTCTTTACAGAGACCAATAATTTGTTTCGACTGTTTTTATTGGGGTAAGGCACCTAAAGGCCCCCCACACACCATCCAAACTCAAACCAACAGTCAACTGCCTTTATCCGACCACTCTGTTGCCTCTCGTCTGACCCGTTCAGCAGAAAAGTTGCATTGAAACATACCGCCTCGAGGGCTGCCAATTACACAGTAGTGTGTACGTTCTGCGCTTGCGTGAGATCGGGTGGCACTAGTCTCGTGCCAGTAATCCAAAACATGAAAACAGGAAAAGCCAGAACGGAGTGCATAGAAAAACAAAGTGCACGCCATAGAGTTCTGCGGCGCACACAGTATTCTGGCCCTCCCACACACCGCGCTGATTCGCTAATGCACCGCCAGTCAGAATGGTCATACAGCTAGCACACAACTGATCAGAGTATCCAATGGCTCAGACGGCCAACAGCCAACGTTCTCAGACTTCGCATGTTGAATTGGAGCAGACGCTGTCCACGCTGTCCCAAAAGCTTCCAACGCAGCTGAACACACTGAACAGATTTGTTCCCAAACTTGTCCGAGTCTCCCCAAACGCTTCAGATGGCCAACGGTTGGCCCGGTGTGTTTCAGGCTTAAAGGAAACCTGTCCATCAAAGGATTCATAAGACAATTAAAGTCACCTCCTACAAAAGTTCTATCCACTGCAAGATCACATAACTTGGCAAATCAAATGTCTCCATCAAAAAATTAAGGGGATGGCATGGAGGACAGTAAACATTTAAGAGAGCAAAACCCTCCCCATGTAAGGAGGCTGAAATAAGTACAAATCGTCCATATTTATCTCTGATAAACCTTGACACTTTAACTGGTGAATGTTTCTTAATGAGTATTGCCACCCCTCTGCGTTTGGTGGTGAAAGATGAGAAATAGACTTGATCAAAGCCACACTGTTGCAACTTTAAATGCTCCTCATCAATCAGGTGTGTTTCTTGCAACATAACGTTGTCAATCTTTTCCTTTTTTAAAGCCAGCAATATCTTTTTCCTTTTGATGGGTTAGTGGCTTCCCCTAATATTGTGCACAGTCTCAATGTGTCACAGGTCATACATTTTTTTACCGAAAAGATTTAATCTCCTAAATGTATTGAAATCTCTGTGTTGATTCTGTACCTGATTGTTACCCAATTGAAAATCAAAAAAACTGAAAACATACATTACAAATAACAGATGTGCCTACAGCACTGTTGGAGAAGCCTTCCCCACGCAATAACCAGGGGATTACACTAACCTTCACAACTGGACACTTACTTGACTAACTTCTCTTACAGCTCCAAGCTCAGATAAAACCACCAGGTGTCCAAGGACGAAAAGAAAGAAAGAAAATACTCTCTGTTAATGGGTGGCTGATAACATGATGTGTAGACCAATAGTGCAAAGGATAGTAGGGCAAAGGTTGACATTTGAAATGGTTCGATTTAGCTTTATGAGTCAGCATCATTATTCAAATAGATATATGATCTGCCTATAAACAAACTTAGTTCAAAACAATGTTTTCTCCAGTGCTTTCAATACCATTAGGCCTTCTAACCTCAACCCTAACCCTACTGGATGACAAGCTGACGGCGATGCTGGTGGATCCCCCCCTTGTGTCCTGGATTGTGGATAACCTCATTGGCTGACCACAGTTCGTGTGCTTGTGGCACTGTGTGTCAGATGCAGTGGTCAGCAATACTGGGGCCCCACAAGGGACTGTTCTCTCTCCTTTCCTCTTCACCCTTTACACCATGGACTTCAGCTACCAGACAGAGTCTTGCCATCTTCAGAAGTTTTCTGATGACTCTGCTGTCCTTGGATGTTACAGCAAGGGTGAGGAGGCTGAGTACAGAGCTGTGGTGGATAACTTTGTCACATGGTGTGAGCTGAACAACTTTCAGCTCAACACAGCAAAGACCAAGGAGCTGGTGGTGGATCTAAGGAGAACCAGGACACCAGTGACCCCAGTTTCCATCCTGGGGCATAACGTGGACATTGTTGAACACTACAAATATCTGGGGGTGTTCATCGACAACAAACTGGACTGGACTAAAACCACTGAAGTCCTCTACAAGAAGGGACAGAGCCGCCTCTATTTTCTCGGGAGGCTCCGCTCCTTTAACATCTGCCGGATTATGCTGAGGATGTTTTATGAGTCTGTGGTGGCCAGTGCTATTCTGTTTGCTGTGGTGTGCTGGGGCAGCAGACTCAACAAGATGATCAGGAAGGCCAGTGACGTTGCGGGGGTGGAGCTGGACTCTTTGACAGCAGTGTCATATGCACTGCGATACTGCAGTGTGGCTCTCACCGTCTCCACAACGCTCTGGTCAAACAGAGGAGCACCTTCAGCCAGAGACTAATTGCTCCTAAATGCACCATTGAGCGCCACAGGAAGTCATTCCTGCCTGTGGCCATTAAACTTTACAACTCCTCCCTCTGATGATCGGACTCTAATGGCTATTTATAAAACAAAACAAAACAAAAACTATAATTACTCATTCTCATTTCATTTATAACGCCATAACCATTTCACTGTATATTGTATATATTCCAGATTGTCTATTTTAGTATTTATTTTATTTTATTGTCTACTTTAATATTTTATTTTATTTCATTATCTATTTTAGTATTTTATTTATATTTTTATCTTTATCTCTTGTTTCCATTCATGCTGTATTTCTATTTCTACTTTGCACAGAGCATTGGAACAAAAACAATTTCCCCCTGGGATTAATAAAGGATTCTGATTCTGATTCTGATTCATCCAGCTAGATAACCTGCCCATAAACTTAAACAGATTGGCTGGTGACTCACGTGTTAACCTGAGAGGGTCAACGAAAACCGTGGCTTTAGTGGGGGAGTCGAAGCTCCTGGCTTCCCCACCGTGCATCAGTTTCAGCATAGCCAGATAGAGCATTATGTATTTAGCTCCAATTTTCTGCAGCTGCTGCACATCATCAAACCCTTTTCGTTTGCGCAGAGCCGCGTTCGACCGATCCTGGAAAAACATGATGCTCGACTCGTGGTACCTCACGGCCCCGCTGTGTCTTGCGGTGTCCAGCACTGTCTGTTTGTCAGCGAAGTTGTGAAACCTGATTAGGACGGGTCGCGGTGGCTGGTTCGGCCCTGGCTTTGGAGCTAGTGTGCGGTGAGTGAGTGAGCTCTTTTAATTTTCACCCAGCCGGCTTTCGTCTCCACCCTGACCAGGTTGGGTATCCAGCTCTCGAAAAACTTTGTTGGGTTACTACCCTCCGCGTCTTCTGGTAAGCCAATAACCCATACATTTTTTCTCCTGCCTCTGTTTTCAGATCATCGATATGCTTGGCCATGCTTTGTAATTGGTTTTCAAGCACCTGAATCCGCTCTGCCACCTCTGAGGTGTGTTCAGCCACAGAGATCCTGTTCTCTTCCTCGGTGGTTCTTTCTTCATTTTTTTCAGCTGCCGAGCGTGGGCCTGTAGCCTTTGGGATACTGGCCCCAGCTTTTAATCAATCACCCTGGTTATGTTTGTCGTTATCTCCTGAATAGTTTGACGAAAAGCAGGGTCAAGGACATCCTCGTTGTTAGCTATTAGCAGTTGGTGCTCCTCTTCCTCTGGGGAAAGGTCAGGCAAGCTAGCAGTAGCTTCTGGTCTGTTCTTCTTGGGCGATTTTCTACTTTCTTTTGGTGGCATCTTGTCCAGGTGTTTCAGAAAATACTCATCAATACTCACATTAAAATACCGGACGTGAAAGTTGTCGTGAATACTGAAATGGGCAGAGTTATGTTGTAAATATCAGTGCAGTGGCGAGAGCTCAGAAAAGTCAACCACTCTCTACGCCGCCATCTTGAGTCCCCCATAATATACTGATTTAAAATAAATGTTGCAAAGTAAAAAGGTACAGTTGGGTACTGATATCTGAATCAATATCGGTGCACGGGTGATTGGTACCCAGCCCTAGTTGCTGGAATTAATACCCTAAATACATTTTAGAGCAGCACAGAACCACTAACGTTAACCTAAACTCTGATATAGTAGCATCCAGAGCTAGATTTCACACACTGAATGTGTCAGTAGTGAGGGGGCTTTTTTAATGTAACTTGCAACCCAACGAAGGAATGTAGCAAATTACTCACATGTTTACTATTGGCCTTGGAAGTTACTGTAGGTTGTCAGATAGTTAGACAGACATGCTAACCTTTACAGCCTACATTATGGCAGATAAGCACATTGTTTAATCTATTCTTTACAGCTTTGCTCTTGTGTTTTAGGTTTTGGAAACATTTGCCCCGCTAACTTTCAGTTGCTAAACAATGATATTTCTGTTTTATAATATGTGTTGCGAATTCAGATATTTTATATGAGACAAGATGTTTGGATACATTATGACTTGTGATGGCAGGATTGTTACAGTATTGTCAAGTACTGAATTCAGACATCTGAGATTACAGTAAAATGAAGTGTAGGGGTGAAACATTTTTGAGAGGTTTGCACTTACTTGTGATATTACTTTATTGACTTTGTGAGCACTTCATGCGAACCAGCAAGATCTCCACAATCATTTCTGCTGCTTGATGTAATGATCCCTTACTTTTATGCATGGACAGACTCTCCCCCTTGCCTCATCCCTCCCTCCCTCTACCTGAGTGCCTCTCTTTGACCCATCTTTCTGTCTCTGCCAGCTTAATCTGATAGCCAGGCTTTAATTTTGATCACCGATGAAATGATTGCTCTCCTCTCTCGACTCCCCCCCCCCACAGCAGTTGTCATAGAAACAGAGACTTGTATGTGTATGTGTTTTAGTGCATGTGAGTTTGTGTGTGACTTTGAGTGTCTGTGTTCCAGTTGATCCCCTCAGTAGAGCAATTTATCACCCAAACTAAGCCAGGAGGGTGTACGTGGATGATTCTGTGTGTGTGATGGCCAAATGTGTGCTTCTCTGTTTACCTTTGTAGCTTCCCACTTATACACCTATATCTTCTTCTGTATTTATACAATTAACAGTATTTAGGGGAACGTGTTTTCCCAGTTATATGTTTCTGTAAACGCTTAACTGTGTGTGTAATAGGTCCCCTGTCCCCTCATCAACCCCCATCACACACACTCACACTCTCTCAGCCTAGCTGGCTGGATGACTTGAGATTGAGTTTGTTTGGTGGCTTAGACTGGCCCCAACTCTAATCCTCTGCAGTCATACAAACACAAACACACTCACACACAAACTAAAAGTCCCAGGTCCTTCCACTTTCAGCCTGGGCTGAGGGAGTGTATGCATGTGTGTCCGTGTGTGTCTTTGTGCACAGAGGGGATTGCTCACAGACATGAGAGAGGGAAAGAGTGAAACTAATCCAATTTCTTGCTCCATTTCCTTTTCATGCGGCGGGTGCATCCCATTCCAAAGCAGGTCGGGTTGAACGCCAGTCACCCTACAGCCCAGGGTCACGCCTTTTCCTCAGAGTCTCACATATAGGCTGGATGGAGGGAGCACTGTAAATAAATCATGCTACAGCTCAAATTTACACATGAAATTGCTATTTTGAGTGAATGAAGTGTATAACTGAAGTACAGAACTGATGCTTGATGGTTGATGCATGTTTAAAATTTGTAGATACTGTATGTATGTGTTATGTTAAAATGATGTTTCATATATGTATATATATATATATGTGTGTATATATATACATGTATATGTATATATATGTGTGTGTATATATATATATATATGTGTGTATATATGTATATATATATGCATGTAGGTATATATATGTATATATATATGTGTATATGTATGTGTATATATATATATATTTATATATATATATATTTATATATATATATTTATATATATATATTTATACATGAGAGAGAGAGAGAGAGAGATAGATATACATACATACATACATACATACGTACATATATTTAGATAGATAGATAGATAGATAGATAGATAGATAGATAGATGGGCTATATTTTGAATTTAACTTCACAGTCATTTGAAAATCCTGTTAATTCACATTTGCTATCAATCATACCTACTAATCAATATGCACATTGCCAAATATGGCCTATTACAACCATAAATATTAATGTTATTGTACTAGGGTTGCAGTATGATCTAATTTTAATTGAATCTGAATCCAGTATGAAATTGGCTTATGACATTAGACATCCTTTTGAATCCCTTATCTAATCCATTTGAGTTCAACTTTCATCATTTGTTTCTAAAGTTAAAGATACATGATGTTCTGATGCAGATCTTATGGATAAATTGAAATGGTATGGATGAACGTTTAAGTGAGAGATTCTGACTACTTGAACTAAAGTGATGCAGCTAAAGTTTTTCAGTTGAGACAAGTCGTGACTCTGTTGGTCTTGTTGAACTGCAAAAGCACACAGGTTTAAAAGTGGTCCTCATAAATGACACAACACATAAATGACCCTTGGCTAAACAAAGACAATCACTTGAATTAATGAAGACATTAATTTTAGTTATCTACAGTTGATGTAATAGTTCAATGTTTTGAGACTTTAAACTGGTTGTACTGGTGCCCCTAACTTTTCATTTAGATTTGCCAAGAGCTTTGTTAATTAGTGTTTTATAAGTATGGAGGTAGATAAAAAAAAAAAAGCAACAACAGCCAACATGTCATTTTGAAACCAAACCCTAATTTTTAGTGTGTAATCAGTAAATATCTGACAGTCAAAATCAATTTTATTGTTCAAGTATGTATATACATGCGAGAAGTTTTACTTTCGCTTTTTGTTGCTCTCAATGTATTTGCACAGAAAAATACATAGAGCTAGAAACAAGAATGACACTTTCAAACATTTTAAACAACGGTGCAGAGTGCAATTGGTCTTTGAATAATATAGAATGATTAATGTATCATGTTCTTTTATAGACTGCCTGGACAAAGAACAGTAACCACTTGGATTAACTAAGAAAATAGTTAAGAACCTTCCATTGGATAATTACTGCAGTGATTCATATGCTTCAGCTGGCAACAAGTTATTTAACCCTAACTGATTCAGTGAGTGAGTGAGGAGTGATGCACCCATCATGCCTAGTGCCTACCGTACAAGCCTGTGGGGACAATGTTATGATCTGGGGTTGCTTCAGTTGGTCAGGACTGGACTCAGCAACATTATGTGGTCAGCTCACTAGCAGAATATGATGAATGACCAGGTTTTTTCACCAATGGATTTTTTTTCTTTCCTGATGACTCGGGCATATACCAAGATGACAATGCCACAATTCATGGGGCTCAGATTGCGAAAGAGTGGTTCAGGGAGCATGGGACATCATTTTCCCCCATGGATCGGCCACCACAAAGTCCAGACCTAACCCCCTTGAGAATCTTTGGGATGTGCTGGAGAAAACTTTACGCAGTGGCCCACTGTTCCCATTATCAATAGGAGATCTTAGGTTAGGGTTAGTTAGTGTGTGACTTTTTTCTGGATATAATAAATACAGAGTGGCTATAAGACTTATTTTAACTGTTCATCTGAATGATGGCCTATGGTTAGAAACTTTTCTTTTGTCTGGTTGTTTTGGTGTTAAGTGCTCTATGAGATGGGACAGGTTGGAACAGGTTTTGTCCAGGGTGTGATGGATCTGCAGTAATATTTCAGGGACGTTTCCTTACTCTGGACTTGTCTAAGTCCTGAATGGAGTGTGGGTTGGCACCAGTGACTTTACAGTCCATGAAAATCAATGAAAACACTGCAACATCTGTACAGCAACCTTGGTTTATATAGAGGCAGATTCTGACTCCCTCATGTTCCCCAATAGCTCTTGTCTGCAGTCCAATTCTGTTAGATGTGGTGAAGTATCTGGTTAGGCAAAAGACATGAGATCTGGACAAGTCTGTGTTTGCGCTGTTGAGCAGCAGCAGTTCATCCATCTTGTTGGAGCGCAGTTCAGAATCTCTGCTATTGCAATTTAACATGCACTCCATCTAACTGTCCCCATTGATGTCTCCTGTATATTCCGCAGAAAGCTGCTGCTCCTACACCTAAAAGCTCTTCAGAAGCTCTTTACTATTGTCATATTTAAATTTTGGCAAAGGTACATTGCATATGATATGCAAATAGGACATAGCTGTTGCTTGAAAATATATAACATTTTGCACAAAAGCCTCATAACCAGGGTGGGAGGGTTCTCAATAATACAGAATATGAATAAATGTATTTAAAAGAATAAGTCAAAAAACATGAATGTATTCTCAGTGTCAATGCTCCATTAAAAATGTGTGTTTTCAGTGGAAGCTCCATTTTTGTTAGACATTTTCTGACAAGCTCCATATTCTGACACCAACACCACGGCCCACTGGCAGTTACAGCAAGTACAAGTATACACACACACACACACACACACACACAGTCCCTGGGTTGTCTTGACCTAATTGAAGCCCAGCGGTCTGCCCCAGGTCATTCTCTAATACCTCCCTTATTTTAATGAGATTTTTAATTTGCATGTTAATTGCCTAACGCGCAGGGTGACTAGCTAGCTGGCTAGCTGTGGTTGGTACCCAGCTGTGCCATAACACTGAGGCTTTTCACTCTGATGAACAAAACCGTGCCAAGCTGAACTTTGTTAGGCTAGCCTGGAGAGAAAATGGTGTTGCAGAAAAAAAGAAATGATTGTCAAGTTGCATGTGGCATGTATGATGAGGCAGAGCTCTAGATGTAATTAATTAATATTTCTTATTTATGTACAGCACTTGTCCCAGCTGTTGCTATTTAAAGTGCATTATAAATAAAGTTGAGTTAAGTTGTTTAAATGGATTTCTGCTTTCTTCTTTTATATAGCAAACAATAGCCCTTTTTTCAGAGACACTGCATTATCTCCGCAGCAGAGGTTCGCCAATTCTCCACCTTTTTTCGTTCACACAGAACCACGCAGCTCCAGCGTAAAGCCCCACGAGTTTGTCAATTCATACAGCTAGCCGGCACGGCATATCCAAAAGAGGTGTGACAGTACACGTCATCATGATGATTTTTTTTAACATGCTTCCCCCAGTGTCATCCTGTTAATCTGTACCCGCTGGCTGTATATAATCATATGGATGTTGTTATACTGTGTTGTGATTGAGATCCTGACCCACCCTGCAGTTTTCTAAAAGACTGTTATAACCATTTGCATGAGTGTTTTGAGAATAAATAACAAAGAGGATGATTTGACCGTGATCAACTCATGTATCTGTATTTCCACTTTTGGTAATAATGTGTCTACCACAATAATGGAAGCAGTGCACACAGCTATAATATTAGCCCTTTTACACAGCAACGCCGTGTTAACTCCGGAGCGCTGGTTCGCCAATTCTCCGTCGATGGTGATTCACACAGAGCGAAGCATGTGTAATTCACACAGAAAGCCGGCGCTGCGGCTCCTAAAGAGGCATGATGGTACACGTCATGATGATGATGCCAGTGTGTTTTCAAGGTGTTTCCCTGGTGTCCCCCGGTCAATCTAATCCTGCGGAAGGTTTATAATCATATGGATGCTATTATAATGTGTTGCAATTGAGATCCTGACCCACCAAACATCCTAGAAAGTGACAAAGTAAAAATGTTTGCGCTGAATTACATAATTAGGCTACATAATGGCCATCATTAAACTGGAAGCTGTCTGACTCACTCGCGGGGATGGAGGCTGTTTTCAGAAGTCTGAAGTCTCAGTCTGAAGGGCTGACTGTCGCGGTGATTTATTTTCTACACATTTATTTTCTGAGTTAACGAAGAGTTGGTAGGACGGGTGGCAGGACAGACAGGAGGACGGATGCCTCTCCATGTACAGCTGTGGTATTTTTTCCTTATATAAGTTGCCAAAGCCAGTTACAGTTAATACGTTACTTTTGTTTGGTCATGTAAGGTTCCTTTGTGTGACATTTCTCTGTATTAAGTTGAGTGACAGACCTGTGTAGTTAACCGATCGTCCGATCTACACGCCCCCGCGGGCTTATCCGTTGGCTCTGGTTCGGTTCACCAATAATGTGGCCCTGATACTACCTCCAGAGGCGGATCAGCACTGGAGCGAAATTTCACCCCTCGTCGCATCTGAAACTTTCACACAGAGGAAGAGGCTGAGAATTGGCGTAGGATCCCCGCATGCAAGTGTGCAGTGTGAATGGGGCTTTTGATGTATACTGACATTTGCTCAAATTGCTCAAGTATTCATCCAGTATTAGATACACTCTGGTTATAGCTCGGTTATGAACTCATACTTTCAAACTATTACTTTAATTACTTTTGCTTTTTTCATATTGAAGGCAAAATATTTGTCTAACTTGCTAGATTCTCAATGGTACCAATTAGTAATTTTGTCTTTTATTTGGTGCTGTAGTATACTGTGGGTTCATCTGAGCCTTTTTGCTGTGACAGATGCCTGCTGTGTCTGGAAGCAGTGCTAATAAGAGCAGTTTGTGGACCATGAAACCAAAACAAAGAGCTAAAAGAGGTTAAAATGCCCCGTAGAGCTGAGGGAAGTTGGATGATAATTGTATTTGATGATAATTCTTTTTGTTCACATAACTCATATTCATTCAATCCATTGTCTGGGTAAAGACTATAAAAATTGTAACTTGCGATACGTGTTCCGAAAGTATTCAAATAGACTCCTTAGATATTGAAATTTGGTATGGAATGACACATATTCAAGAGTGGATAGTATAAAGGCAAATCGGTTGGTGCCCTTACCATAGCTGATCTTGGCTCTTAAGATCATTGCAATACATAAAGGAAAACTCTGCTTGGAAGGTCAAAGGTCAAACAAAAAAGGAAGCAATAGTTTTTCTGAAAGTATATATTTAACAAGAAAAGATAAGCTGAGCAAATGAAAAAGAATAGGGAATTAAAGAAGTTGGAGGTGGCAGGAAAGAAACACAGTGCAAAGGGTGTCTTTCTTCCTCTGTCGTGTCATTCTGTTAACTACACTCTTGCAGGAACTCAAGGCTGTGCGGTTATGAGGCTTTCCTTCATAATTTATCACCACTGCTGTCGGCCTCTTTATTGAGCCTGGCCTTCGCTGACAGACGCAGAAGAGGCTTTGATTTACCCTAGGAATATTCTAGCTTGTGTGGACCCTGTGAATCAGTCTCTCTCTCATATCTCCTTTTGTTTTGTTTTTTTCATACCCCGCCTCCCCGCTCCCCCCATACCTGTCTTTTATCATTTCTCTCCCTTTCATTCTGAGCCATCCATCCTAATTCTTTTCTCCTCTCATCTGCCTTCCACTCCATGCCTCTTATGTCCTCCCCTCTTTCTAATCACCTCTCACCTCTCCCCCCTCCATCTCTCTCTCACTTTCTCTCCTCTCCAGTCAGATCTACTGTATAGAAAACGCCCATGGCCAGCTGGTACGTGACCTTGACTTAAACCCCAACCGCCAGTACTACTTGGCCAGCTGCGGAGATGACTGCAAGGTCAAGTTCTGGGATGTCCGCAACGTTCAGGAGCCTGTCAAGACCCTGGAGGACCACTCACACTGGTGCGTGGATTGGCGGGGGAGTCCAAAGAGGTTTGGGAAAGGGTTGTTAGTGGAGTCGGTCCTTGAACGACAGGACCTGAGATGAAGTTCCCATGTTAGCAAATATCCCTTCTGCTATAATGTTTTTGAGTGCCACATTTTATCAGAACCTGCTGTCATTTTCCCATGTTTGGTGGCAAAAAGGCAAGTTCAGTACATGGATAAATCAAGTATGATATTGTTCAGTTTTGGATGTTTTTCAAGGTCGATGTTAGTGAGCACACCTAATAGCAGAAATGATGTGCCACTGTTCACATACTTCAGAAATTATTTAAAATTTTAAAGGTCTCATCAAATGGTATCTTTACCTTGTTAATGTAATGTAGTAGGGCTGGGCAACATAGATTGGCTCTCAAACTTTTAATAATTCATCATCATACATGGAATCACAGATTTGTTAGACATCACTAAAGCTGCCAGATTGTATGTAAAACAAAGTCTAAACAGCCAATTGACACACAACATATAGTTTCAACCCATCTGTCACTGGAAATTGTCAAAGCACAACCTGATATCTTTTTTTAAATGTATCCAAAATCTTCGCAGCTATGTCCAGAGTTTCTGCGGGATCTTAAAAAGTCTAAAATTTGACAATCTCAATTGTAGGCCTTAAAAAGTCTTAAATACGTCCATATTACGCATATAGGTCTTACAGTGGTATGCAAAAGTTTGGGCACACCTTAGGAAAATCACTGCATCAGTTTGTCACTTGCTAAGCTTTTGAAGCAGTAACTTCATTTTAACATATGTTATACCTTATGGAAACGGCAACATCTCAGTAGTGAAATCATTTTTATTGGTCCAACAGAAACATGTTTATGTGCATTTAAACAAAAATAGGCATGTGCATGAATTTGGGCACCCCAAAGAAAAAATTCCATTAATATTTAGTAGAGCCTCCTTTTGCTGCAATAACAGCCTGTAGACGCCTCCCATAGCCACAGACAAGTCCCTGAAGTCTGGCAGGTGTTATTTTGGCCCATTCCTCCATACAAAACGCCTCCAGTTCAGTCAGGTTTCTTGGCTTCCGTGCTTAGACAGCCTGCTTCAAATGAATCCATACATTTTCAATGATGTTAAGGTCTGGGGTTTTGGGATTGGGATGGCCATTCCAGAACGTTGTGCTTGTGCATCTGCATGAGTTCCTTGGTGGATTTTGACCAGTGCTTAGGATCCTGCTGAAAAATCCAACCCCAGCGTAGCTTCAACTTTGTGACCGACTCTTAAACATTCTTGTCAAGAATCTGCTGATACTAAGAGGAATCCATGTGGACCTCAACTTTAACAAGGTTTCCAGTACTTGTGCTAGCCATGCAGCCCCATAACATGATGGACCCTCCACCAAATTTCACAGTAGGCAATAAGTTCATCTCATGGAATTCAGTGGGATTTTTTCGCCATGCATACCTCCTCTTATTCTGACCAAATAACTCTATCTTTTGTCTCTTTTGACCACAGTATTTTTTTCCAAAATGCTTCTGGCTTATCCAGATGTGCTTTTGCGAACCTCATGTGACTCTTCTTGTGACGAGCACTCAGGAAAGGCTTTTTGCGCATCACCCTTCCAATGAGCTTTTCCTGGTGCAAAGTTCGCTGGATTGTGGAACGATGAACAACTACACCATCAGCAGCCAGATGTTCTTGTAGTTCTCTGGAGGTGGTCTGTGGCTTGTCTGTGACCATTCTAACCATCCTTCACCTGTGCCTTTCCTGTATTTTTTTCAGCCTACCACATATTTCCTTCACAAGGACTGTTCTTGTGGCCTTTCATTTCTGCACTACATTTCTGACTGTGGAGACAGACAGTCCACACCTTCCAGTTAATTTCTGGTCCCCTTCTCCTAATTCATTATAATGAATTATCTTACTTTTTAGGTCAGTGGAGAGCTGTTTAGAGGCCCCCATGTTGCCACGCTCTAAGAAAGAACCTAGGACAAGCAGAGCCAGCAATTACCTATGTTAACCCTCTGAGGTCGATTGGCGCGCCAGCGCATCAAAATCACATGACCAATTTAAGATGACGTAACAGTGAGACAGAGCCTCTGTGAGTCTCGGTTCTGATGTTATGTGTTGGAGCAGCCTTCAAGCTGTGTACCAGTTTTTAAATTGTGTTGATAGGCCAAGTAAAACCGGACTTGTGATAAATGTACGGCACGCTTTTTCGTTAACATTACTGTCACGTTTGTTGCGCGTTTGGTTCAGGAAGAGACGGTAAAAACGGGCTTCTCTTCAAACTATATACTAGTTTTTAAACCGTGTTGATAGGCCAAGTAAACCCAGATTTATGATATATTATGTACAGCAAGCTTTTTCGCTAACGTTGCAGTCACGTTTGCTGTACAT
Organism: Diplodus puntazzo; assembly: GCA_963678695.2. Classification (NCBI taxonomy): domain Eukaryota; kingdom Metazoa; phylum Chordata; class Actinopteri; order Spariformes; family Sparidae; genus Diplodus; species Diplodus puntazzo. The sequence goes on along the minus strand of OZ023175.1, from coordinate 26,691,048 downwards.
TTGGTGCAGGAAGAGACGGTAAAAACAGGCTTTTCTCACAAAAGTGTCCACAAGCAGGAAGTGTTTGCAAGCGAAAAAACACGTTCCTATTGGTGGAAAAAGGCACCACATTAGCCAATCACTAAATTATATGGCAAACCACGTGATTCAGTTGCTGAGGAACAGGGGCAAGTTGTGGGAGCGACGGAGGCGGAAGAATGACAGCGACAGTGACGGAGACAGAGACAGCCATAGAGACAGCTTTTGAGTTTTGCGGGTTGAGAGTAGGGCTGTCAAAGTTAACGCGTTAATAATGCGTTAACGCAACATCCTCTTAACGCTGTTAATTTTTTTTGTAACGCGCGATTAACGCTTTGTATATATATATTAAAAAAAAGAAACGCGCATTGTATGATTTACAGCCGTCGGTGGCACCTGTAGTCTTGATCCAGAGGGTGGCAGAAGAATAAGAAGGGGATCCGAAGAAGAAGAAGCAGGGTTGGTGGTTCGGGAAAAACACGGTGGACAGAAAAGCGAGGAAATGGAGGAAGGACTTATGAACGACAAATTCACTTTCAAAACACTGCCAGATGGTTCGGTCGATAGGACAAAAGTTACCTGCACGTACTGTCGACATGAAATGAGTTACCATTCAAGTACGTCAAGTCTCAAATATCACTTGCAAGCCAAACACACGGCAGATGCAGAGAGCCCGTTAAATTTCTGTTTGCAAAATCACGACAAATGAAAAACTTACTTTTTTAAACTCCTCCTAGGCGATTTGACCGATTTGCACCAAACTTTGGATGAAGCATCTCTGGACCCTCCTGACAAGAATTTGTCAAGAGAATTTTGATAGTCCAAAAAACGCCCAAAATATAAAACAACAAACTCCTGCACATTGCGTTCAAGATAGTCTTGCATATCTTGACCAAATAAAGTCTGATTAACACAACACTTTTGTTAGTTGTGTTCCATAGCCGGATGAGGCTTTGTGCAAAATTCGAGGCAAATTGGCCAATAGATGACGGTTTTATTGCTAAATGACCAAAAAAAGCACAGCTGAAATATCTTCACTTTTGAGTGGACAGACTTTCTCCACCAGAGGGCAGTGCTGCCTTGCTAATGGAAACAAACCTGTTCAAGAGTCTGTAGGCTCACACAGTGGTAGTCCTCTCATTATTTCTTCTTCATGTAGATTGCAGGGAGTTCTTCAGACGTCAGCGTACATTATTTAATACCGGCAGTAGCAGCCCACCAAATTATAAAGGACTGCGAGGGCCCGTTTTTTTTTTGTTTTCTTCCGCCTAAATGATCGCATTTTTAACTGCCTGAACATACCCCAAAACTCACCAAACTTGGCATATAAGTCACACCTGGCGAAAACTTTGTCGCACATTCAAAAACCTTATATCCATGCAAAATGTCAAAAACCTACTTTTCCGAACTCCTCCCAGGAGATTTCATCGATTTGCACGAAACTTGGCACTAGGCATCTGTGGACCCTCCTTTTTTTTTTTTAGGGGGCCAAGCCCGAGGGGCCGAGGGAACACGTATGCAAGCAGATGCGTTTCCTAGGACCAGCGGTGCTAGGAACCCTATTGTAATTGTAAAGATTTTTTTTCTCCCGCTAAAATTGGTGCTGCAGGCTAAACCATGCAAGGGAGGGCGATGCAGTTTGGAGGGTTGGTCCAGACACCTGCACGTACCTCAGACACAAAAAACTACATATATGCGTCTGCAGGGGGCGCCATAACCTAGGCCAACACGTTTTTGCCTATAACTCCCACACTGTATGTCGCATATTCAAAAACCTTGTATCCCCAGATTCCCTGAATGGAGCTGAATCACTTTGCAATGGCCACGCCCACTTCCGCCGAGAAAGTCTTATCGCAAAATCTGAGAAAGGAGATTTCCTCCTTGGGATTTTGTCCTATCTGCGTGAAACTTGCCACGTACCCTCTTCAGCTGGACCTGATCTAAAGTTATCAAAAGAATTTTGCTCGGTCAAAAAACGCGCAAATTATAAACAAACACATTTCTGTAGCTAGCTATAAAAATGTAAACTGTTTGATATCTCAGTCAAATTAAATGCTATTAACACCAAATTTGAGATCCTTGGTTGCCATGACACTGGGAAGGGATGAGCCGAATTTTGCCCCCTAGGGCGCACCAAAAATATGGGAAGTTTATTTCTCTTGAACAGCTACACCGATTTTTACAAAACTTGGTTGGTATGATGTAGGGCCAATCCTGAGGCTATATCTTGAAGGTGGTCATGACTGGTCAATGTGGGCGTGGCTTATTACAAGATAAAAAACAAACATTAATTTCAGCCAAACTATAATACCTGGAGCTTTGAAATGTGTATGGTCCATATAGAATCAGACACAGTTCATCCATACCAAAAATTGCACATGTCCTCCACTAGATGGAGCTTAAATGAATGCAATCACGTTTTTGCCTAACTTCAACATTTTAAATAACACATTCGCAAACCTTATATCCATATGTTCCCTGAATAGAGCTGGGTTTTCTGACAGAGGACACGCCCACTTCTGCACATTTCCTTCGCTAAATCGCCACATGTGCAAAACTTGCTTTTTCAAACTCCTCCTACAATTTTAGCGCCATCTGCCTGAAAGTTTGCGCATGGAATCTCCAGATGTGTCTGATGAAAAGTTGTCAAAAGAATTTTGGCACTCCAAAAAATCTGCTAGTAATAACCAAACAATCTTTTTTGCTAGCTAAAAAACACATTTTTTCATATATTGGTCAAACTAAATGAAGTCAACCAGAGGTTCTGTGCTTAATTTGGCGCAAATTGGCCTATAGGTGGCACTATAACGGATGTAAATGCCAGTACTGATGTGGGGTCACTCCTGAGGCCAGCCATATAGTTAAGTAACGATTGGTCAAAGTGGGCGTGGTTCAGTACAACAAATCCAAATCGGCACACATTCAGCCTTTTACACTTCCAGTGCACTTCCCATTACAGCGAATACCACGGCTCAGATGTTGGCCTGTGTCCTCACTTTTGCCCTGAGCCCGTCATCCTTTGGGGCCAACTTCCGTGGGCTCTGCTGTGCGCGGGGTCTGAGTCACCCGGGAGGGCTTGGCCCCCATTCATAACTGCTTGCAGTTCTAGTTTTTTTTTTTTTTTTTCATGGGTGAAATTATGTGACAGACGAGGTGACATTAGGGACAAATACATCACACCACATGGGCTACGAATACAGACAGTGGACATACAGTACAGATAACAACAGAAAACAACGTAAAGTTATGATGATATGTACATAGGTTGTACAGTGTGTGTGTGTGTGTGTGTGTGTGTGTGTGTGCAGGGGCGTCGAACTGGGGGGGAAAAGTGGGACTGATTGCCAGGGCCCCAATGGGGGAGGGGGCCCTTGAAAAGCCTGAAATAAAAATGTTTTTATCTATTTTTTAATTTTTTAAATTTCTAAGTAATAAGTGTCATAACGAACTTAAAATTGGCAGAATAAATCGGATGAGAGACTTTACTCTGTATGAAAAAAAAGGTGCGCCAAGATGTGTCTCCAAACAGTTTAACGAGCGGAGGTGCTGCTGCTTAGCAAGACGTCTTTCCCCAAGAAAGCAAAATCAGGGAGCCTTAAGTGAAAGGAAACGGCAGAAAGGGAAAGAAAGCAAGGAGAGGAAAGACAACTCCTCACAAATTTCTTTCAGAAGAAAGGTGAGCACAGTTCACAGCTAACACAGTTTAAGAACAGTTAAAGCTAATAATAATGTCAGCAGTTTTAAAGATTGAAGGCAGTCAGACAGCCATGAGTCTAGTTTCTCAGTTTGAGCAGCAGCAGGTTCCTCATCCTCATCTCATCCCTCATTAAGTGGTGACTGAAAGTTATTATTACAAGTAATCATTTCACATTGAGGTCGCAGACCTCGCGGTAAAAACTGTTCAAGTTTGGAGCGATATTTAGCTCCTTTCGCAGTAAGCTAGCATAACATGTTTGATGTCAGCGGATTCATTTCAATGCTTATGGCTTAAAAAGAATCTTAAAAACTTAAAAACTGAGGCCCGTGACAGCCTTCAGAAGACAGTAATGTTACTACCAGATGATCCACCATAATTTTCAGAGGGTTAAAAGTAGGCCAAGAAAGCCAAGAACTGATGTGGAGAATAATTCCAACTTTAAGATCATGGTGATCAACGAGGCAGAGTTTAATTGAAATAAACATGTCGGTCGAACAGATGTTAAACGCATCAACATCAGCATCAGCAGCAGCAGCTGTCTGTCAGCCTCCTATAAAATAAAAATAGCCTGTAATCCATATTTATTTCAGAATGATTTTCATGTATTAAAAACAGTTCTGAAATAAATAGAGCATATGTATGTATATATATATATATATATATATATATATATATATATATGTGTGTGTGTGTATATATGTATAGTTAAAAGTCAGCTATCACTAAAATAGAATGTTTGGTCAGTAATTTGAGACTCTCACCCCTCTGCTTTGCAGTAGGAACAGAGGAGAACATTTCTGGTGCATGCAGACTGTATGACAATACAATCACAGAAATGTTTGTGTTAAATCGCAACAACCATATAGCCTCATATATGTATTTTTTCACCCCAAATCCAATGCCACCACCTGTGTGTCTGCAGTTGTGGAGATAAATTAGACCTGCATGCAGGACTACAAGGGAGACAGTGAGCAGTAACCAAGTAGCTGTCATGTTGTTCTTTTCACAAATATTGGAATGATAGTCAAATATCATTAAAATGCATAGTTTTATATAAAACAGCATCAAATTTTTCGCCGGCCTATACAAGGGCCCAATTAAATTTCTTTTCATGGGGCCCAAAATCCCTGGCAGCGCCCGTGTGTGTGTGTGTGTGTGTGTGTGTGTGTGTGTGTGTGTGTGTGTGTGTGTGTGTGTATGTGTATGTGTATGTGTGTGCGTGCGTGCGTGCTGAGAAGCAGATAGTATGGTATTATATACACATGAAATATGGCATACATAGATCATAAAATAAAATTAAATAAGTAAATAACGTAAAAAGTATAAATATTATGAGAGAAGGAAGAGGAAAGAAAAAGTGAAAAAATAGATAAATAATCTGCAACACGATATGGGATATATTAACATTGTATAGTGCCATATAATTTAACCTAATAAAATAAGATAATATAGGGCGATACGAGACATTATCATATAAAATGCAATATGATTTAACCTAATGTAGTGTGAAGAGATAATGTGAGATGTGATAATGTAATACAGGGCAAAACAAGATATGCAATATAGCACAGTATAATATATGATAACATAATATATATGTGAACATAATATATGTGAACATAGCCTAATGTAAGCCAATATATCATGACAATGACTATCATAAGACTAATTATTGCAATTATAATTAATAATGTATATTACGATGATGATAATATATTGCAATGAGGGCTGAGGCCGGACCGGGGGATCAGGGAGGCAAGCAAGGGGGCCAAGTAGCCCAGTCGGGAGCCCCAGCGGGAGAGAGGCAAGATGGCAGTGAAAAGCGCCCCCCCCCCTTTAATTTTTTTTTTGTTTTTATCTTTTTAAATTAATTAATTAATAAATGAATGTATTTATTTTTTGATTGTTCCTTGGTCCGCAGCCGAACCCGTAGGTAGCTGCTGGCCCATTGCAAATCTGACCTCTTATGCCACTTCCTGGTCTGGGCAACTTCCGGATCCTTGGGAGGGAGTCTACCCGCTGAGGAGTGTTTTTTTGTTTTGTTTTTTATGTGTTTTTTTCTTTGAAAGAGAGGGGGAGAGGTAGGGCCTAACCACTCCGCCCCACCCGCCCCCACCAAGGCCCTGCCATGCCCCAAGAGAACCAGGCATGGTGCCCCCGCTCACCTCCACCTTCCACCAATCCAGTCCGGCCCCACCCTCCGCCTTTATTTTATTATAATGTTGTCAGTATCATGATCATTGGAAGAGAAAAAAAAAAGGCTGAAGAACACACATATGGTTTAAGCAGCTCCGAAACCCACTCAACCTAACGCAAACAAACAAAACAAAACAAAGACAAAGCAAAAAACAAAAACAGGAGAAGCAACAACAAATAATCAAAAAAAAAAATCCTTTAACTAATTGGGTCCAACAGACAGACATAGACAAGAACAAGCAATTACATAGTGGAGATGGGGAAATAATGTGTGAGATTATGACAGATATATGGACATTTGTGATATTTTAGGACAATTAAATCAGAATCCTAGCCAGCTGTTGAGCTAGAGTTGGAATGGTTTGCAGTGGACCTGCATTTAGAACTATGATGTGGATTGTGTGGGTGTGTGTACGTGAGAGAAAATGTAGAGCTGTGGTTATGAGTGTTGGTGTATCTGAATTTAGTGTGTGAATAAAGGGAATTATTAGGAGGAATGGGAGGCAGAGGGGAGAAGGGAGAAAAGTGGTAGGGAGGGGCGAAGATAGGGTGATAGGAATATACGTGGATTTTATTTACTGTTTAATTTGTAGAAAGGTTATGAATGGATCCCAGATATCTTTAAAGGCAGAGATATTGTTTTTTTTGTATGCTGCGGTTTTTTCTACTGAAATGTATTCTGTGATTAAGTTGGTCCAATGGATTAAATGGCAAGATGTTCTAGATTTCCAGTTTTATATAGACATTTATTAGAAGGATAAACCCCTAGAGATGAACCATCTTGTTTTCAAGGTGGTCGTTTACATAAATATACAGAAAATACAGTACATAAAACCAAATAACACAATGCACTCACACAGACACAGACAACAGCTCTCCTAAGCCTAGCCAATCCCACACCTACTGATCCCCCGTAATGCCAAAGTTGCATACAGTAAATATACAGAAGTACATAAATGTACAAAAATGTACATATACCCATATAAAGCTATGCAGATACATTGACATGCATCTACACATTTGCACTCAATATAGTTAGAAGCAGGAGCATGTTGTTTGAAGATAAGTGAAAATATTTTAATAATATTTTAAAGAAAATGAAATGAGGTAATGGATCTAAGTGAACCGGGCAAGTTGTTCCAGTCAGAAGGAGCTTTAAATTTAAAAGCACATCGCCCAGTTTCCTTAAAAATTCTAGGAACAAGGAAATATGGATGGTCAGTATGCCTTAGAGTATGAGATGACCTGTATGGAACTAGCAGTCGTTTTAGGTAGGAAGGATAATTAAAGAAAATACATTTATAGATAAACTGCAACCAGTGAAAATGTCTTCTAGATTTAGGTGTTAACCAGTTAAGTGACTCATACAAAAAGCAGTGGTGGGTTCTATAAGGACATCTTAAAACAAATCTACAGAGACCATTGTAAGCTACAGTGAGAGGGCGAAGATTTCTTTCAGAGGTATTTTGATACACAATATCTGCATAATCTAATATTGGTAATATCAACTGGGAAGCAATTCTTTTCCTGACCTGTAGGGTAAAACAGTTGACCGAGCGATATAATATTCTCAGGCTGAAATTCATTTTTTTTTACCACTGATTCAATATGGGATTTAAAAGAAAGGTGAGAATCGAGCCAAATACCCAGATATTTAAATTCCTCCACTTTCTCAAGAGGTGTCCCGTCTAGAAAATTAATTGACCAATTATTCAAATGCAAGGATTTAGCTCTAGTAGTAAACAGCAACCTATAGGACTTCTTCTTGTTCAGTAGAAGTTTGTTAGAGGAGAGCCATTTTTGGGTGGCATCAAAATCGGCCTGTAAACTATTCTGAATCTGTCAGATGTCCGGCTTGGAACAGTAAATCACAGTATCGTCTGCTTATAATTGAATACGGCAGTCCGCACAGACTTGGGGAAGATCATTAATGAAGATGGAGAATAGCAACGGCCCTAAGGATGAACCTTGAGGCACCCCTTTTTCTATAATCATAAAGTCTGAATGACTGCCCCGATAAGAGACACACTGACGTCTGTTGTGCAGGTATGCGTTAAACCAAAATAAAGAGTTTTGTGAGAGACCAATAGCATAGAGTTTGTCAAGAAGCAGATAGTGATCAACCATGTCAAAGGCCTTAGTGAGATCTATAAATATTGCACCTGTATGCATATTATTGTCCATTGAAGAGAATACATCATTGGTGAGTTTTAAGAGAGCAGTGGTTGTGGAAAAGTTTGGTCTGAACCCAGATTGGTATGGAGATAAAATATCAAAGTCATTAATATATTGAGATAATTGATTAAAAATTAATTTTTCGAACACCTTAGTTATACTGTTAATAATGGAAATAGGTCTAAAGTTATTTAAATCAAGGGGGTCACCACCTTTGTGCAAAGGGGTTACTCTGGCACATTTCCAAATTGATGGAATTTCACAAGTAGAAAAAGACAAATTAAATAAATCAGACAGAGGATATGCCAGAACATGAGAAGCAAGTTTGATGAACTTAATCTCCAAGCCATCAGGGCCCGCACCACTGCATGAGCTTAAATCACAAATAACCTTCAGAACATCAGTTGGGCAAATTCTTCTAAAAGAGAAGGAGCTGCCACGTATAGAGTTATTCAATGGAGCATCACAGTAGGAGAAATCAGACTGTTGTAAACTGCCGACAGAGGAGAAATGCTGGTTGAAAGCATTAGCAATTATAGAGGGTTCACTAACAATTTCATCGTTAATTCTAATATGAGTGGTAGTACTTTTAGTGGGTTTATTGATTATACTGTTGATTCTGTTCCAAAATTGTTTAGGGTTGTTAAAATCATTGACCAGACAGTCTTTATAATAATAAGATTTAGCATTTCTTGTTTTGGTTGTACATATGTTCCTTAAATGTTTATATGCATTCCAATCAGCAGAATCCTTCGTACAGCGGTATTTTTCCCAGGCCTTATCTCTCTGTTTAAAGAGACTTATAAGATCACCATTGATCCATGGTAAGTGTCTACCCTTAACCTTAATTGATGTCCAGGGTGCATGTTTTTCAATAACAGTAATAAACTCAGTATAGAAAAAATGCCATGCCTCTTCAACAGAAGGTATTAACTGAAACCTGTCCCAATTAATGGCAGCTATGTCTTGTATATAATGTTCTGTGTTAATGTTTTTGCATCGTCTTACCGTGATGCATCTTGGTGGAAGACAGGGTATTTTAATCTTCCAGACACAGAAAATAATGGAATGATCACTGAGACAGTCAGACAATACACCGGATTTTAAAATTCTGTCTGGATGGGTGACAAGAATCCAGTCCAACAGAGACTTAGACCTGTGATCAACTCTGGTAGGCTTATGTATGAGCTGAGTTAGGTTTATACTGCCAAGTAAATTTTGATCATTAAGAGATGAGCGATCTAGCCAGTTACTGTTAAAGTCACCCAATATAATCATTTCATTTGGACGATCTAAGGAATTAATAGTGGACAAAATACGCTTTATGGATTCTAGAGGAGCATTTGGCGGTCAATATATATTTCCTATTTTCAATTGTTTGTTTTCATGGAAAATAATTTTAACAAAGAGGGATTCAGAATACACTGGGTTCTCTTTTGGTGTAACAAGCTCTGAGGACAGGTTTGAGGAAATATATGTGGCCACTCCTCCTCCTCGAGCACCCCTATCAGCTCTGTACAAAACATAGTTTTCAAGTTTAATTTCATTGTCAGAAATATTATTATTCAACCATGTTTCTGAGAGTGTAATTATATTAGGTTTATTATAAGCAAGCCAGGCTCTTAAGAGATCAATTTTCGAGGACAAGCTCCTAATATTCAAATGAATAACATGTAAACCTTTAGTTAAATTAATTATACATGAGATACAAATAAAAAAAACAAATATTCACAAAAGTGCATCAACAAATCATGCTGTTGGTATATGAAAAAAGAGGGGCAGGGGGTAAGGGGTAGGAGGCAGGAGAGCAGAACATACACACTCACGCGAACGCACGCGCATACGCACACACGCACACACACATACACACTCACAAAGTCACACATAGAAATTATGACAAACTGACTTAACAAAAACATAAAGACAAAGCGGAGCTCAGTCTGCAAGTTTATCAAGGGAAAATGTGATTGCATAGTTTAATTTAAATTCCCCTGAATAATTGGAAATAATATATTGTATCTTATCTAATATTTAACATTCAGAGGTCGTGTTTCATAGGGGAGAGATGAAAAAAAAACATAAATAAAATAAAATAAATGAACAACAAATAATGTTTTCAGCATTCATTCACTTACCATCAAAACAGGCTTTCAGAGTAAACAGATGTAACCAAGGATATCGCCTGTCATATTCGCGGCATGACTTTACGACAGTTTTTGCGACAGATCATTGCGTCGTCTTGACGCCTTACGTTGTAGTTTAGGGCAAACAAACAGAAGAAGAAAAGTAGTTCACTCGGCAAAATAGTTCCACCAGATGCCGCAGAGGTTTCTCAATCAAAGTCAGTTATTAGTCCTTGTAACTCAAAAAGCATGCCGCACCATCAATACAAGTCAGTGACAGGAGCAAGAGAAACAGTGCTAAGAAGAAGCGAAATGAGGAGAATTTATCCCAGGTGGACTTACGGAGATTTTATGGAGATGTCACGCAAGAATGCATCAGCATCATCAGGACTAGCAAACAGTGAGGGTTTACCATCGATAATTACTCTCAACGTGGCAGGATACAGAAGAGAGTATTTGATGTCGAGATCACAGAGCTTTTTTTTGATGGGATCAAACTGCCGACGTTTCTGAAGTAACCCAGCACTGAAGTCCGGGTAGATGTGGACTCGCACTCCATTGAACGTCAGTTCCTTTTTCACCTGAGCAAGTCGGAGGATCTTCAATTTATCCTGATAATTAAGGAATTTCACCAGGATTGGCCTTGGACCAGCTCCGAAATCCTGCTGGCGTGCTGTAGGAGAACAATGAGCTCGCTCAATGTTTGGTGGAGTTGGAAAGTTGTCCTTACCGAGGACACGTGGGATCAGCTGGTTCATGAAGCCCAGGATGTCCCGGCCCTCAGCTCGTTCAGGAACATGTAAGAAGCGAAGATTTGAGGACCGACTTTGATTCTCGGCGTCTTCCACCTTGTCCTTCAGGGTAGGAGTTTTCTTTCTCCAGGGTTTTGACACGTTTTTCCAGGTCAGATATATTGTCCTCATTAGAGCTGACTCTTTGTTCAAGCTCTGAAATTTGATCTCCAAGTGTAGACAGCGATCCATGTATAGTATTTAAACTTGTTTGAATATGATCCATTTTTGTGTCAAAATGGGAGAGCATATTGGATTTCATTTGCTGGATAGCGTCCCAGATGGTCTGATTAGAGACCGGCGCGCCTTCATTGACAAAGGACATGACGATCTCACAAATGAAGGCAAAAAGCACCCCTTTGATGTGGAGGTTTAGGTCCGTAAAACGCTTGGAACAGGATAGCAATCGGAGATGACAAAGCAGGAGGAAAAAGTTCTTCAAGGCCAAGCAGAACTAATTAATAATGCAGACTGGGGCTCAAGCAGACACTCACGCCAACGTCGTCGCGGCCATCTTATGTTACCCATGCAACTTCGCTTTGAAAGACTATTTTCTTAGTGATAGCTAGAGAGACAAGGACTGGGTTTGTGTATTTTGGGGGAAAGGGAGTATCTGAAGTGTCGCCTAAAAGGCAGAGTGCGGGAGACAATGGGACTCTGTAGTCCAGGACCATGGATAGTGTCTCAGTTACTGTGGTCCAGAGAGAATGAACAGGTTGGCAGAGCCAGGTTGCATCAAAATTGGTGTCAGTGCTCCCCAAGGTGCATTGTGAACAAGTGTCTGTGTCAGTTAGTCCCATTATAAACATTTTACTCTGAGTGATGAGAGTTCTGTGAACGGTTTTGTATTGTATGAGTTGTAAATTGGTGTTCGTGGTCATGGCAAAGATGTTTATACAGATTTGTCTCCAGAAGTCCAGGTCGGGAGATGATGCCAAATCACACTCCCATTTGGCATTTGGAAGTGTTATTGTGGGGTTTGATGAAGAGATAAGTTGGTAGAGCTTTGATATAAGTTTTTAGGGTTGTTTGCAATGTCCAATAACTGTTCACTGATTTTAGAAGGTTGTGAAGTGTTTTTAGTTAATTTCTTTTTAGATTTAAATAAAGATTTCAGCTGTTGGTAATGAAGAAATTGGTCTCTCCCGACCCCAAATTTCTGGATAATTGAGGTAAATGACATAAATTTGTGGTTTTTGAAGACGTGATGAAGGTGGGTGATGCCCTTTTGCTGCCATTTGGGAAAGTGAATAGGTGCATTGTGCAGTTGGAAATCAGGATTGTGCCAGATAGTGGTGAGCCTACAAGGTGCTGGGGTTGCTTTGGTGATTTTGTTGGCTTTCCACCAGGCTGTCAGTGTTGTGGATATTGTGATGTTATGATAAAGATCCACTTTTTTGATTGACTGTGGTAGGAAGGGGAGGTCAGCAATTGAAATGGGGGTACATAGTTTCTTCTGTAAGTCAAGCCAAGGGATAGTGCGTAGCTGTGTTGAGTCCATTTATATAAGTATTGTAATTGATTAGCCAGAAAATAATGCATAAAATTTGGTGCTTCAAGTCCGCCCTGATGTTTACTGTCCTGAAAGTGTTAAGAGTGATATTCGTGTTTTTTTATCTTTCCAGTAAAAGTGGGTGGTGAGAGAGTCTAGTTTTTTTTAACCATTTGTCTGTCGGGGTGACTGGTATCATAGAGAATTTGTAATTGATCTGTGGGAGGGTTTTCATTTTAACTGCTGCAATTTGACCTGTGAGTGGGAGTTTGTTCCATCTTTTGTAATCATCCTCTATTTATTTAAGTAGTGGTGCGTAATTAAGGTTGAAGAGCTCTGACAGCCTGGGGGAAATTGTGATACCTAAGTGTAATGTCCACAGCAGATCTAGGAGAGTTGTGGTCTATGACAGTATTGTGTTTATGTGGCGCCCCCTGTTGGAGAATATAGATAATCCAGGGCGCAGGGAAATATAGTGTACGTGAACAGGAAGCGGTGGTGGTATACAAAGGCTGGCAGTAAAGAGAACAGTCGATGCATCCAAAGAGCGAAGTGTCTTTCTTTTCTTTACGACGAGACCCAGAGACATTACACTAAGTATTAGATATTACCTGTGTTGAGGGGAGGGAAGGGTCCTGTGCTGCAGAGTCTCTGCTGTCTCTATGTAGTGATAGTATAGTTGATTTGTTCCAGTTAAGAGTGTAGTGAGAGATTTTTAAGAAACTCTTGATGACATTGAAGGTTTCTTCGAGTAAAGTAGGTGGGGTTTGTAAGTATAATAAAAAATCATCAGCATATAGGCTAATTTAGTGTTGAGAGCTGTTGGTTTGAATTCCTTTAATTTTAGTATTTTGGCGTATTGCTGCTGCAAGTGGTTCGATGATAATGGCAAAGAGGGATGGAGAGAGTGGGCATCCCTGTCTGGTACCTTGGTGTAAAGTGAAGCTTGGTGAGGTGATCCCACTTGTGATAACTGTGGCCTTAGGGGAGGTGTACAGTGTTGTTACCCAATGGATGAATGACTCTCCAAAACGAAATTTACGGAGTGTAGTGAATAAGAATGACCAGTTGACCTAATCAAATGCTTTCTCTGCGTCTAAAGAAATAATTATGGTCTTTTGTTGTTGTCGTTGTGCAATGCTGATGAGATTAAAAAGTCTATAGATGTTATCTGATCAGTTTCTACCCTTGATGAAGCCTGTATGATCTGGATGGATAAGTGAAGATATAACTGATTCAATCCTGGTTGCTAAGGTTTTGGTAATGATTCTTAAGTCTGTGTTGATTAATAACAGAGGGCGGTAACTAGAAGGTTGTTTTGGGTCCTTGTTTGGTTTCAGTAAAAGTGTGATGACTGCTGTGTTCATATATGTAGGGATGGTGGAGGAGGTTTTGATTTCTGCAATTAATCTGTTGAAGTGTTGATAGGATGTCCCAAAATTGTTTGTTGAATTCTGCCAGTAGTCCATCTGGTCGAGATGATTTATTATTTGGCATACCATGTAAGGCTTTGGCGAGTTCTTCCGGGATAATGGGTTGATCTAGTAAGGTTGATTTGTTGGTAGTTAAAGAGGGAAGGTCCAGATTGTCAAGAAATTAGTCAATTTCAGATTGGGAAGGTTAGTCGCCGGCAGAATACAAACTGCTGTAGAATTGGTGGAAGATGTTGTCAATGTCTTGAGGATCTTGAGTAGCTTTACCTGAGGTAGCGAGAATAGGTGGGATAAGTGATTTGTCTTTCTTATGCTGTAACATGTTTGCCAGATACTTACCTGCTTTGTTGCTGAGATGAAACTGATCATATTTGAGTTGTTGTATACAGAACTCTGTTTTTTTTATGTATGATATTATCCAATTGTGTTTTAGCTTGTCTTAATTTAATGTGTTTCTTCAGATAGAGTGATAGACTGTTGATTGCTTAGCTGTTTTATTTTTTGCTCAGGAGTTTTTCTAGTTGTTTCTGCTGTTTTTTTCTATGTGATGAATATGATATGATCATGCCTCTCATGACTGTCTTGCCTGTTTCCCAAAGAGTTGATGTTGAGATATCTGGAGAGTCATTCATCTCCAGAAAGGATGCCCACTCTTTCTTTATCAGACCGGTAAAATTGGGATCTTCTAGCAGTGATGTGTTGAAAAGCCATCTATTAGAGGGTTTCCTTTGTACTGGAATGGCTAATGATAAGGACACGGGGGCATGATCGCTGATGATAATTGGATGGATTGACCCTCTGTGGACCCTCCTGACAAAAAGTGATAAAAGAATTTCGATAGTCCAAAGAAAACTCAAGTTATTAAATAACAACTTCCTGCAGATTTAGCTACAAACAAGAAGCGTTGCATATCTCCACATTGGTGTGGTAGAATGACATGAAACTCAGGTTACTACTTCCCCATGAGCCCCTGAGGCCCTGTGCAAAATTTTAGGCAATGACCACAAGGTGGCGCTCTTTAAATTGAAGTATTTTATAACTCCACATTCGTTCTTCGGATTAACATGAAACTTAGTGTAATTATTGTCAGTTCCCTCCTGAGGACAGCTGAAGAAGAGTTTACCGATCAGCCAGTAGGTGGCGCTCTGGTGTCCGTCTAATTTAATATTTGGCACTGTTTCCACACCATAACACTTGTAGAAATGAAATTCATAGGGGTTCTATAGAATGGCCCCTATGACTCACACGCCAAAAATGACCAGCAGGTGGCGCTATTTTCAATGCAAAAGCGTTTTTGGCCCTTAACTCCCACATAATATGTTGCACATTTGTAAACCTTGTATATCTTCGTGTTCCCTCAATTCAGCTGAATTGTGTGGTGTAGGCGACACCCACTTTCGTGGTAACTTTCCATTCGCAAAATCACGACAAATGTAAAACCTACTTTTTCGTACTCAATTGTCATTGTAATGACAATTTGACCTATTTGCACCAAACATTGCATGAAGCATCTGTGGACCCTCCTGACAAAAAGATATCAAAATTATTTTGATAGACCAAAACAAGCCCAAAATATAAAAAAACAAATTCCTGCACATTGTGTTCAAAACAGACAGTCTTTCGTATCCTCACCAAATACCGTCCGCTTACAACAACACTTTTGCTAATTGTGTTCCATGGCCCGATGGGGGTTTGTGCAAAATTTGGTGCAAATCGGCCAATAGGTGGCACTCTGGTGGCAGTCTAATTACTGTGAATGGAATTAAATGGGGAAATCTTCAGATCCTCTTCAAAACTTACCGACTTTCAAGCTCTCCTTGTGCCTCATACTTTGAGCTAGAGACATCATTCCAACTTTTAAAGAGTCAGAAGACCTTGAAGTATTGGGCATGTATTCGGCTATTTAAAATTTTAGCTCGTCTTCTCATTTTATAATGCGTGTGTATTGCGTGAGCTAGAGTGCGTGACATCATCGCTAGAGTGGAGAGCAGCTAGAAAAACTGGAGAAAAAATTCTCTTCAGCTTGATTTGGATCCCACATCTTTTGCTTCACATACACAATATATGCATAGAAATGAAGGAAATCTTGTTGGTTTTCAGCTGACTGTCCTATTTCAGATGTAGGACTTACAGTTTTGGATGTGGAAGCCCCAGAGCGACAAGCACTCCAGCAACTCCCCCATAAGCCGCAATGTAAATTTTGAGCCTAAATTTCTGGAGGAGAGCAGACGGTACCTGTTTTGTCTCTCGCTTTGGCGTCCTCATTTTTCTCTCTACAGGAATAAAAGAGACATCACAGAATTCAGCAATGTGTTCTGTTACTCAATATATAAATATTTTGGCGATAACCATTACATTTTTTTTTAAATGGCAGGAGTTTGGGAGGCATTTTCCCATTAATTCTTATGGAGACATTTTCAACTTTGGTTCTGCTAATGCTCCAGCATATGTGCAGCCACAGAAACTGTAAGAAAGCTCTACAGGTAAAGGTCCAGCAGCACCCTCTGATGGTGCAAAGACAACTAGCAGTGAGTCAGGACATGCCCAGTCACACTGAAAAGCAGCTGTCCAGTCAGTGAGCAGACCCTGTGAAGCTGCATGGACTTTCTGTGTGTTTCCCTAATGATGTGTGCATTCTTGAAGAAATGTAGGTGGTTTCTGCTTGGAGTTATGGATAATTTGATCACTATTGCAGTTTTTGTTATTTTACATGGAAATCTGTTGTGTGATTTTGAGTTAGCTCAGTAGCCTTAGTCTCAGTAGTAGTTAGCTGCCATTTGCTAGCACTGCAGCTACATTTGGATTGTGGGGACTTAATGATGAATATTTCATTTGTAATGCCAATATTGCAACTCAGTCTATTTGTTGTGATTGTGACCATGCTTATTGTTAATAGAGTTTAAAGGTCCAATTATTTACTGTGGTAAACAGTCAGTATCTAAAGCTATCATGCTGTTTAGCATGCTTTGCCTCTACTAATGCTATGTTGGAAATTGTACTGCTTATTCCAACACTAATAATATAATGCATTCGGCTTTTCAGCCTTTTCAGACATTCTTTAATACTGGCAGGAGGAGCAGCCCACCAACTTATATGGGAAAAAACTTCCTAAACGTAAGGTGTTGCGTGGACAAGCCCCGATGGCAGCATGCATCGACAGCAGCATGCCCCGACGTGCATGGACTGAGAAGGTCCGTTCATCGCTGCTTGCAACTTTAATTTTCCCTGCAATAGTATATAATTTAGTTATATACTATTGTAGGGAAAATTATTGAAAGGTATATGCCAAAATTCATATAATCAGAGACAATTGGGAATTGATAATATTTTATTGATACTGAGGTAGTCGACTTTGCTTATCGGTTGTATTCTTTATCAGTTCCTTTATTGATTCCTGATCAGTTTTCTGTGTGGGGATAAAAGTTGCACGGGCTATAGACTGACAGCTATAGTAAGTCAGTCGTCATCCGACATGGATAAAATGAGAGAATACTTGTACATGATTTGTTTCCTTTGCAGTTGTTTTAGTCAAAGAAAAATTATGTCCTTTTATGTAATTGTTTTAAAATGCAAGCCTATTGGAAAAAGCATCTTGGCTACATACCACGAGGAGTTAGGTATCAGAGGTATTTGTTAGATAGATTGACAAAGTGGGACATGACTTAGTTAAAGTCTTATTTGATGATGGAAGTGGAAGTGCTGGATATTAGTTATTTTCATATAAAATACCATGATCAATTATTTCAAATATTAAATTGGAAGAGACAGTCCCCTCTTGTTTGAACCCTTTAGGCACCAGAGTCGCAAATTTGCGACACCACACAGTACTGAACAAAACAGCAGTTTTCTCAAAATAGAGTGTTATATGTCCTTCATACTCCCCACCACTAGTTGGCAGACATCCCGTACTTAGACCTTAGCTCAGAAATACGTCATGCTTCAATGTAAAATGTTCGAGGAAATCCCATGCAAACTGTTGGTGAGAGGCCGGAGATAGTGTGCCATGAAGCTATTTTTGCTGAGGCGGTATTGCTGGATTTGAGACGAAATAAACTACAATGGCAAGCAAAAGTTGACGCATAGGGAAGTGATTGAGCTCCTATTCGCTGATTCTCATTCTGAAGGGGAAAATCTAACTTTGGGAGATGTCGGTCGGTCGGTTGATTAATGAGCGTGCTAGTCACGGTGTGTCTTTGCATAGCAATGGCACTGCCGCGCAGAGTGAGGAAAACGCACAAGCACAAACACACGACCCTTTGCCCAACATAGGTAGGAGTGGAAATGATACACAAACTCGTAGTATCAGTAGGGGAGCGAATGGATGTGGTAGAAGTAGTGGGGTTGGTGAGAACAACGCTGGGACCAGCGTTAGTGTTCACTCTTTTTACCGCGACGGTCACGTAGCCTCCATGTGCGGCAGTGGTGTAGCCATGCGACGCAGCAGTGTTCACGAAGCACAAAGCACACACGAGTCCAACTCTTCTCCCAACACTAGTGGGGATAGCAGGGGGAGATTTGGGAGAAGTGTTCGTAGAAGGGCTGATAGGTGTCGTAGGGGCAGCAGGGGTGGTCTGAAAGTAGTGATGATGAGTCTTTCAACCCTTCGCCAAATGGAAGAGGGGGAGGGGTACACAAATCCGTAGTGTCCATAGGAGAGGTGGACGTGGTACTGGCAACAGAAGGCAGAACAGGGCTGGAAATTATGATGATGATGATGGTAATGGTGGCTGGGCTTACTTGAGAGATGAGGAAGTATATCAGGAATGGATAAAGCCCTTTGATGAGCAAATTGGATATTGTGGTGACAGAGAGCTTAACAATGATTCAAGGTCTATAGATTTTTTGTCCCTCTTTCTGACTGATGATTTCTGGAATCTTATAACAATGGAGACAAATCAGCATGCTCATCAGTATTTAGACTCACATGAACTAATGCCATGTTCACGGTTTCATGAATGGTAGGATGTAACTGTCCCTGAAATGAAAGCCTTCCTGTCACTCCATTTGAGCATGGGCCTGGTACATAAATCAGAGATTGAGGATTATTGGGCAGAATTTTGACCAACATTTACACCGGGATTTGGGAAAGTGATGCCTAGGAACAGATTCGAAATCATCCTGTCTTTCTTCCACTTTGCCAATAATGAGGAGTATGTTGAGAGGGGCCAGCCCAATAATTGACGTGATCATTCCACGCTACTCAGCTGTCTTTGGCCCAGGAAAAGAACTGTTACTGGATGAAATGACAATAGCTTTCAAGCGAAAGTCCACATTGAAAATGTACAATCCGAACAAACCAGACAAATATGGTTATAAGGCATTTGTTTTGAGTGACGCCAAGTCAGGATACGTTCTGCAGTGATCTTTGTACACCGGACAGCATGGTGATGAGGTCACTGATTTAGGTGCTACCCATGTTCTAGTTTGGCAGCTGATGGCCCAGCACATAGGGAAAGGGCATGAGTTATATATGGATAGCTACTATACGTCACCAGCTGTAGCAAATGAGTTGGCAAATGATGAAACTGGTTTGTGTGGGACAGTCAGTAGCCAAAGGCGAGGTATGCCAAAGGCCCTGCGAAAGACCGAGTTGCTTTTGGCCAGAGGAGATGACCCAGTGTTCATGAGGCATGGCAAAATGTTGGCGTGTGTATGGCATGACGTAAAGTGTTTCCATTTGTTGTCCACTCTTCATGGGAACTCGTCCAGAAACGGATCAGGTCCAAACATACGGACAGTGAGTTTAGGGATATAAACAGACCTGTGTGTGTGGAAAGGTACAATTCATTCATGGGGGGAGTAGACACTGCTGATCAAAGGATGAAAACCTACCTCTTTCCACATCGGTCAAAGAAATGGTATATTCGAATAGTGAATGCCATTCTAAGCATAAGCATGGTCAATGCCCATATAATTTACTGCAGCATGACTGCCGGTCCACACAAGCCACTGAAGGCCTTTGTGCAGGACAGTATCACTTCTTTGCTTGAGGGCTTCTCCAAGAGAGAAAACAAAATACGGGGAAGGCGTTCAGCAGAGGGGGGAGAAATGCTACAGAGGCTTACAGAACACCACTGGCTCCGTGATACTGGCGATCGTCCAGACTGTATAGTTTGCTTTGATCGTACCCGTCCTAAAGGTCGCCATCAGACACAATACAGGTACAATCAATGTAGGGTAGGCCTGTTTCGCTGTGCCATGTAATGAGAGATTCCACACTCTGACAAACTATAAACAGTGTCATCTGGATAGATAGGCACACATTGGGCCTCCGTAGGCAAATTACCAGCTTTATGTTTACACGTGTGTGCTACTTTTAGTCATAATTTAGAACTGTTGGTTCTACCATATACTGTTTTCCTGTCCATTTGTTAGGCTATGAGGTTGGGGGACATAACATCTAGGGATGTCCCGATCAGGTTTTTTTTTTTACGCCGATGCCGATCCAAGTCCTTTAATTTTTAGTATCTGCCGATACCAAGTCCCTACTCAATACTACCTTAAAGGTGCAGTTGGTAACTCTTATAAAAGTAACTTTTTGTCATATTTGCTAAAACTGTCAATTTGTGAAGACAGCATTACATGAAACTCGTAATCTGTTAAAAAAAACAAAAAAAAAACAGGCTAATTTAGTCTCAGTCATTCACCTCCCTCCCCCTTCCTCTTCAGTTCATGCTAGCGCTCCCTTCTCCGAGAGCGGCTTCCGGAGATCAGAGAAAATAACGGCAACAACCATCAGCGTGGAAACAACAACTGATATCTCTATTACCAACAACAGCATACACGAGTAAAAAGAGGAAGCCAGAAGAAAAAAAAAGCACAAAAGAAAGAATTAGACGGAGCCCGGGATAAAACCAGAGTAAACGTCGGAGTGGCTTTTTGGAGGTGGAGGGAACTCCGTGATCTGGAAGGATTCAAAACCAACACAGAGTTGGCGACTTTTCTGCTTGACAGGTAATTACCCCTGCTTGACTTACACAATGTTTGATTTGATTTTCAGCGGGGCTAAAAAGCCAATTGTAATTGTTACCGTAACTTAGTGCATGTGATGTTACTGTGATGTTGAAGTCGGGCTAACGTTAGCTTGTTTCCGATGCTAGTGCTAACGTTAGCTTGTGTCCAATGCTAGTGCTAACTTTACTGGTTGGCGTTGTTTTATTAGAAAGTAGCAGAAAATATCTTTATTAAGTGACCTGGCAGTCTTTTCGGTTTTGTTTTTGTCCTCATAATTATGCGGAACGTTTCTGTGCTCTCACAGCTGAACTAGGTGTAGAAGTAAAGCCAACTCAGAGAAATAGACTAGCCTGCATTTCTAAGTTCAAACTCTTATGTTCCTGTTCTTGTTCTGCTTTAGGACATGTGGATTGGCCTTCTGCACCATGTCACAGGAGAGCATGAGTGGT
This sequence comes from Diplodus puntazzo, assembly GCA_963678695.2. Taxonomy (NCBI): domain Eukaryota; kingdom Metazoa; phylum Chordata; class Actinopteri; order Spariformes; family Sparidae; genus Diplodus; species Diplodus puntazzo. The sequence goes on along the minus strand of OZ023175.1, from coordinate 26,669,720 downwards.
CCCTCGATTCCTGTCAACATGGTCCCTTGGAGGAAGACAGAGAAAAGGAGTGGATAGGGAAGATGTCTGCTGCCCATGAAATTTAGTCTGAAATCATTCTCAGTGAACGCTGGCTGAAGGAGGTTCACAAGTACTTGCATTTCGGGTATGATTATGCAGTTTGATTTCCCTCTTGTGTCACTTTTCAAAGATTATTAAGTGTTTTTATTTGTACATGTACACTTAGAGTACAGTTCAGAAAGAAATTATAATCTGATATTTCCCATTGAATTTGTAGGTCAACTGCAGAGCTGGAGTCCTTCCATAATCACATCCTGATGTATACCAGCAAGCGTTTCAGTTTCAGCCCTCCAGTCTATGAAGCCCGAATCTTACTGGCTGGCCTGGACTACAACCACCATGTCCACAGACCACCCAAGAGAGGACCTGACAGCTCCATAGAATATGTTATAAGCATAATAAATGTTATTAAGCTCTCTTAATCTCTCACCATCTCAGCCACTATGTTCTGTACCAACAAAGAATGTTCAGAAACCTGGATAAGGTTTTTACATGCAATAGTATCCTGGTTTCTCAAAACTGGGATAACATGTTTACATGTGCAAACATAACCAGGATACTCCCAAAAACACGATCATAATCAGGATGCTAGTTAGCTGTTATTATTCAGACTGTGGCCAGTTGTGTTCAAGCTGTCACAGCTAGATACTGCCTCCCTGACGGTTACTGAAAACTATAAAAGGCACAATAATGTATTTAAAAACAAGTCAGGTCTCATCTGGCAAGGCCAAACTCAAAATGTCACTCTAGAACAACCAGGGCATCATTTTGACTGTTTCACATTTTCAATGTAATAACTTTGTTGAAATAAAACCCATGTAACTATAGGACCCTGATTCTACATCCAATTCTTTATGCTCTTTCCACAGGTCAGAGATTGCCACAGACATAGAGGCATGCTGTTGCACTGAAGAATAAAGAATCTTCCAGCAAAAATCAAAGTTCATGTTGACCTTGACTGAAACTGACTGTGCATCGTTACTCTACATACAACCTACATTGTTATATTACTTTGAAAATGAAAGCTCGACAACATTTATAGAGTTATAACTTGTTTTTGATAAGCATATTTGCTTTTGAGACATGCATGCCTAGACCCAGACACCCTGATTCCAATTTATTTTACTGAAGGTTAGTTTTTTAAACTAGTCCGAAGGGTATTTCAGTAAAATAAGGTAAAGTGCTATGTCTGTTTTTTAAATGTATGCAATTAGAAACAAATCACTTCAGAAAGAAACTTTATTAGATAAATAATGAAATCACAAATATTTTGGTATGTAAATTTTTAATGACATAAAAAAATAATATATGTACAGTATTGCACAACCCTCAAAAATCCAAATGCACATTTCTGGCTGTTGGTTGCAGTATTTCTTACCCACAACCTTGGGCATTTCCTTGCATCTCTGGGCTGGAGTTGGACAGGAGGTGCTGTTGGAGCAGCAACAGGGGCTGAGTGGCTGAGGTTATCAATGATGAGGCTGGGGTCCTGTGCCAAAGTTTGCTCAATATGTGGCGTGCCTGATGTACATCCAAGCGTAGAATTTGCTCCTAGAAATTACAAGATAGAGAATATACTAGTAAAAATGTTTACTGAGGCTCATAACATCCACAGCTAAACAGCTAACAACTATTACCTTAGATACAATGATAATTGTTTGTGTTTAGAAACAGACTATTACTGCTGAGACTACTTACACATTCAAATGCAATACTCTGCAATCTCAAATGTTCGACTCGAGCAATATCATCTGCACGGAGGTCACCGGGTGTTTTTCCCACACGACGCCTTCTGCCCCGGCATCCACGGTCCCGGCCTCAGTCTCATCCACTTCGTGCACGGCTCCCTCGTCTACCCGTGCTCGTAGAAGCAGCTGCTGGGTTGTACTTTTCATCTGAGCCCAGTGTCTCAGTCTCGAAACTCTAACCATATCAATAAATAAAAATGTCACACATTTTGCAAAGCGACAAATGTAAATAAGCTGCTAATTTACTGGTGTGACTGATCACAAAATGTGACTTTTTATTGCTAAATAAACATGTTATGAATTGAGGAACAAGTTCCTAGGTAAAGTATAGCTATGTGAAAGTCACTGTAAAGCGTTTATATCTAGCTGTGTGAAGTGTAGTTCATGTTATTACCGATTCATGCGCCATGTTGTTTACCTGGTCTCTTCAGTCGCGTGCAGGTCGTGTGCGTCGCGTGCACGCCAGCCTCCTCTTGTGGAGGGACTTTGGAGGCAGGGCAGGAGAGCAGCGGAGAGGGAGGAGGAGGGATCTGAAAGTTGCACTTGTTCAAATTTAATGCTAAGTCCTCTCTCTCCTCCAAGTTACCAACTGCACCTTTAACTAATATTTTCCTAGATAATACAGCTGCATTAACGAAGTGACAAAGAAAACCCTGATTCTCTACCGCGGAGATGAGCTGGTTATCCAGAGCGATTAATTTAATTACCTTCTCTGTAATATGTTTGGCCATGTTGCTGTCTCAAGGATATTTGTTTTTCCTTTTGAAAGTATCCTCGAGTGTTTGCTGCTTCGGTGCCCTTGCCTGTATTGTTTGAGTGAACTTGTTGTTTAACTTTTAGTGTTTTTGTTTTTTATATGCCATATCAAATGTGTAGTATTAAATGCAGCTCCCTTGTTACCCCTCCGCTCAGCGGCCGTATTGCAGATGTTACATGTTGCCGCTGGACTGCTTTCGCTTTCTAAATTAACCAATTTCCACACTGCAGACATTTTATCCACAGGTTTGCCAGAGTAAGATTACGTGTGCGTCTGCGTTCTGCCACAAATTGTGGATCGGATCGGGACATCCCTAATAACATCTTACCTTAATATAAATGGTATTACTTGATTGGAATGGACAAGAAATATCATCAGAATAGGAGATAGGTCATTTATCATTTGATTAATTTTAAAACTTGAATGTGAGCACATATTTTGTGTGTTTTAATATAATTATACTGTATTTGCGCAATGGGAAACATTATTTTACACAGCATTAGAGTGTAATTCGGGCACTTTAAGGAAAACTTGCTAACAATAATGATAAACATGATGATCTCCTTAGCTGCACTGTTGATTGTTGTCTGGTTTTATTAATTGCTTTATCTCCTTACTAATGAAATGCTCTAACTACTGATGGTGCAATAAAAGGCAGTAATACACTAATCACTAATTAAGTCGGCAGCTACTTATTTTGTCATTAGGGATAAATCACTGCGAGTCCAACACAGCCCAGTCCTTCTCTAGGTTGTCTGATGTGAAGCGTCAGGCAGAACTACGAGCTGAAAGTGTGTGTGTGTGTGTGTGTGTGTGTGTGTGTGTGTGTGTGTGTGTGTGTTCATTCATAGGAGACACTCTCTCCTGTGTGAGCTAAATAGATGATCAGTGTGTCTGCAAGCCAAACTGGGCTACTGCTCCAGCACACCAATCCTCACCTGATTTGCAGGCACACACACAAGTGCCTGCACATGTGTTTGCCTTTGTGCACCTGCACATGAACACTAGATTGACTTTTATCTCTAAAAGAAAAATAGAACATATTCATGACTCTAGAAAGCTGTAGGTGGGTTCTCCTCAGATATGAGATAAGTGTGCACATGTATGTCTAATCTGTGGTTTTGCAAGGGCTCTCTCTTTATCTCTATGTGAGGCTACCAAAAACTGTGTGGTCAAGCTGTTCTGTAATGAATATGTCTGTGTGTTTGTCACCTATCTTTAGTGTGATGCATATATGTGTGGGTGTTTCCCTACAGCTGTGCACGGTCCTTTTTCACAGCATTGCCAGGATGTGGCCTTGGGTTTGCTGCGGATATTAGGGACTATTTTTTTTTTAGAAGGGAATGGGATTAGGGGAGCGTGGGGAACATCATGGCTGAGGCTGATTTCCTGTCAACCGACTTGGTAATCCCTCCCCGGGAGAGAAGTGGGCCTGCACTCTGAGTTGTGTGTGTGTGTGTGAGAGAGAGAGAGAGCCAATATGTCTCTACCAGAGATGGTGTAAACAATGCCATTGATGATATAAATATGATGTTTCATAAGGCAGCTATAAAAGCTGACCTCAAACAAAAACAAAAGCCTGTTAAAAGGCAAAACATTGACAAATGGTTTGATCACAAATGCAAGACCATCAGAAAAGACCTGAGAAAAATAACAAACGAAAAACATCACCAACCAAACAACCCAGCCTTACGCATTAGATACAATGACTTTTTAAAGAAATATAAATGTGCAATTAGGAACAAAAAACAAAATTATGCCCACATGAAACTTGAAGATATTGAGAATGCCATTAATCAAAATCAATTCTGGGATATGTGGAACAAGTTCAATGCAAAGCAACAGACATTACCCATCCAGAATGGTGACATCTGGAGAGCACATTTTGAAAATCTGTATAAAGACATACCAATAAATCGATTCAATTCAGATCAATATATTATACAAGGAAAACTCCAAACATTAGAAGAAACAATTAAAGACAACCAAAACCCCCTTGATTTCCCAATTACTTGGGAAGTAAAACTAAGTAGCAAATACTGTAATATGATGATTATGATTACTTATGATGATGATCATCAACTTGTGAAGTAAGCCCAAATATAGACTGCAAGGCACCAAATTCGTTTTATTGGCACCTGAATACACAGCCAGATAGGAATATTTAGCTTTGAATCCCTCTTTGAGAATGCTGCATTTTCGGCATTATTTGTGTGTGTAAAAGAGATAGAGACAGACTGGTTCCCTGCACAACTGTGTTGTGTGTGTCTGTAAGTTTGTGTGTTTCAGAATGTGTGGTCTACCTGTACAACATTTGTGTATGACTGCTTTTCCATACTATAGTAATATCACTGCATTCAGTGCTGGGTTACTGCAGCTTTGCTTGGAACAATGGAATATACATATATGGCAACGGACTGTTAAATGCATCAGTGCATCTATGTAAATTATCCTGCACTTCCCCGAATTGCTGCAATACTAAATGCGGAATGAATTATTTAATTTTTTTTTTGTCCAGGGTGTGGAGTGTCCGCTACAACCATAGCCATGACCAACTGGTGTTGACAGCTAGCAGTGACAGCCGCCTCATCCTCTCCAATATGGTGTCAATCTCCTCGGAGCCATTTGGACACTTGGTGGATGATGAGGAGCTCAGTGAGGGAGAAGACAACCACCAGGAGGACAAGTAAGAGCAACTCAGGCTAGTTAGAAAAGGAAGTGCTTCCAGTAATCTAAATCAGTAGAAATTTCTGTTTTCAATGACAGTCTGGTTCTTTTAAGAAGAATTGTGGTTTATTACAGCTTGGATGCTATATTTGCTACAAAAATGAAAACAGAATTCCTGATCAATCCAGCTGTCCAACCAGAAAATGGCTGTATAAGTCATACTTAATGTTTCATGTCGTACTTTTCATATCGGAGTCATTGGCAATCAACCTATTCAGTCCTTGATGTCTGACTATTTGTTAAATTAAACGTAGCTTTCCATCAAGTAAAGTAAAGCACCTGTGAATTTATCTCATTAGAGGATTGCCATTGACATCATAGGTTCACTAGAGAGACGTCACCTACATCACAGTGTTAACAGTTAAATTTTCTCCTCTTATATTAACGTTTTCAAGTAAGTAAATCAAAATATTGCCAGAGACAATTCTTTGAAATAACTGAAAAGTAAGACAGATCAGTTCTGATTCAAACTGATGTGTGTTACTCACTAGTGTGCGTGGCCTAATCCAATCCCACCAATTACCTAATCTATTCATATAAGCATATGAAATGTCCAAATATAGTGACAAAAGTCCCATGTTGATTGTCATGTTCGTGTTTGAAGGATGAGGCCGTGTTGTTAGCAAGTAACTTAGTTTAATGTCTCACGTTCTCAACAACATACATGTGGATCAATCTGCAGTCTTGCTCTACTCTGCTATATGGTATGGTCAGTTGACTACAAACCAGTATTGCCGCCTAGCGGTCAAACATGTAATAACATCCAATCATAACAGTGATATCACCAAATTGCTTGTTTTGTCTTACAACCAAAAATACTTAACTAACAATTAAAGTACAGAAACGTAGCAGATTTTAAATTTGAAAAGTTGAAGGCAGAAAATGTCTGTGTGTGAAAATGTAAAGATTCTCATAGTCATCAGAGTAACAGTATATCCAAAATTGCAAGCAAGTTCAAGTGCCCTTCATATCTAGAGGAACCAGACCTGTTTTGTTTGATATAGGGTTCAACTAAATCAACTAACTAAATTGTTCAAATTGCAGGACCAAAATAAATACTACTGTGGATTGTTTCATTGTCGCTTTCTTTTCTTACACAATAAGTTCTAAAAAAAACTTTAGTAGGAATGCACAGATAGTACATTAACAGCATAAAACAGCATATTCTATTGTTTCTAACAAACTCAGTGCTGTGAAAGCAGGCATACTGACCAGCCATTGTATCCTACATATAAGTACATTTTATGTCCAAAAGTTAATAGTATAAAGAATATTTGTCATGGGATGATGGTCAAAGATGTCAGCTGTATGCAATCTAATGTGTTTGAATGCTTTCTGTAAAGCCCTGTGCATGTAGGATATGATTAGTAAGATTTTTTTTTTTATACGACGGACAGGATTTATTATATTGTCACATAGCGGAAACATGGACTGCAGAGAAAAAACATGTTCAACAGACAGCCACATAGTTTTTACAGCGCAATCATTTTACATTACAAACAAGTGAGATCTTCAGCCATTGTAGACTTACTTGTCACCTACATTTACATGATGTTAGAAAAAGTCGGACTATTGTGTTAGTCTGATTTAAACCAGACTTTTAAAGTCCTTGTAAACATGTAAGTCCAACTGAAGTTGTAATAAATAGAATTTCTCAGAGTCGGACTAACACACTCAGATAATGTGGTTAGAAGGCGTTTTACTCTTTCATGTATACACGTTAGTCAAACCTGATCTGGCCTCGGCGTTCTGCTTATGCGCCACAGTCCCTGCAGCGGGCATTGACCCGGAAGTCATCCATGGCATGAATCCATAGCAAGAAGCGGGGAAAAACAAAAGAAGAAAACAACGACGAAGGTATCAACATGGCGAGTGCAAGAGCAAAACATTTTTGGACCATATTTTCACTGTTCGCTATGCAGCCTGTTTGCCACTTTTTTTTTGTTTGGTATGTGACGTAATAGATCAACTGGATGAAGGTCCAGCATCAACTAACTGAAACGGTGCTTATTGCCAGTTACTGTGGTTGAGTCGAAAATACTTCTGTCAATAAATTGATTCTCCCCTGGGGCTTGTATACTGGGACAATGGCAGTAGTTCAATTAAATGGCCTAATCGAGCTATGGCCGAAGCTCGACTCAAGTGTGCATGGAAACGTACTGACTGTCACTCAGCCCAATCGCTTGATAAAGCAGGATCTTCCAGCTCTGCAGTCCATGGTTGTTTCTTAATGAGGGTAGAAGCCAGAGCTGCTCCTTGTACTTCCCTGGAGCAAGAATTTCATGATTTACCAACTGCACATAATATCTAACAGTGTCATTGCTACAGTTAGACATGCATAAAAAACTTTGTAATGTTCTCAAAAATGTATAGGGAAGTCTCATAACCTAAATGCCAAGTCATTACAATATAATAACCTGAATGATGATAGTCAGTCTACTAATGGGTCCATACAAACCCATTTTACAATCATCTGTTAATAAATGAAAGCAACTGTGTGTGACACAGCAGAGCAAAGATACGGCTGCTCAAAGTAAGACTTCTATCTTATGATCTTCATGTGCATTTACATTATAGCTTACTTGGCTAAGCTTTAGCAATGCCGCAGTCACAAGAAAACAGTCACATCACACTACTTGTAAGAGTTTATGCTGTCATTAGTTACACTAAGGATATGTTTCAGTAAACGGCAAACATAAGATGTCACTTACCAGTCTGAAGCAAACTTGCAAGTACAGTTCTTTACTCTCACAGCTGTCTCCTGCATTAAAAAGCTCTGGCAAAATATACTCTTGTCTAGCTTCTTTTTATGTCACTTCTTTTATCTGCCAAGGACTTAGTGTCTTGTAGGAGACACTACCTTGATAATATGATAATTAATTACTAGCAATCAATAACAATTTAGACGGGGCACCACCTTCGTGTTGATTTAATCCGAATAACCCGAAGGACGTTATTCAGAACCCAATTGTACAAGTTTGGTTTGAACCGTTGGAATCAATTTAATCAGTCTGTTAACTTTCAAATTTATATTTGATCTCCTATTCTGAAGCAGTGAATTCTTTCTACGATCCCATCAATTTCCCACTTCAGATTAAACGTGCACAGATAACGACATACGGTTAAATATGTTTATTAACTAAATAAATGCAGAATAAATGATATGCGGTATAAATTATGCAGTAATAATTCAAACAGTTGACAACAAGTAACAGAAAATGTGGATAATGGGAATAAAACCTTGATTAGATAACTTCTAAACGATGGTGGATTTAAGTGTAATGAACCGGTAATTCACAACTACGGAATTAATATCCCGTACAACGGACAATATGAGGAATGTATTTAAATTTAGGATATATGTTCGAAGCTTTCACAAACACCAACTCTGATTTCATTCAGTGTGACTTCTGTTGCGTGTGGAAATTCAGCCTACTTTGTTGGAGAGGAGAGGTCCCAGAGTCCGGACTTTATGGATCAGCTTCGTCTCTCTCTGCGGGATGGCAGCGGCGGCTGCAGAACAGCTGGAGTGCGATGTCGTCTCAGGTCGAATGAGGACACCTTTGGCCCAGCGGAGTTTTCGTTTGAGAGCGCTGCAGGCGGTCCGGACGCAATGGAGGGATAATTCTTCCTTCGGCTGTGGATTTCTTCACGGTCTCTTGAACAGTTAAACTGTACCGACTTAAGAGTTTTATCAGAGTCTCTTTGAGCTGGTAATTACGAAGCTACGAGCATATATCGATCGTGCATAAAAATAACTGGGAAAGAATCGTCGGCCGAACGAGTCCTTCTTAGTTACCAAACACAAAAACAAATAGAACTGCAAGCAGTTATAAACGGGGGCCAAGCTCCCCGCGCGACTCGGACCCCGCGCAACGTAGAGCCCGCAGAAGTTGGCCCAAAGGCCGACGGGCTCGGAGCAAAAGTGAAGACACAGGCCAACGTCTGAGCTGTGGTATTTGCTGTAATGGGAAGTGCACTGGAAGTGCAAAAGGCTGAATGTGTGCCGATTTGGAGTCGTTGTACTAAGCCACAGCCACATTGACCAGTAATAACCACCTTCAAGATATGGCCTCAGGATTGGCCCTACAATATACTTACCAAATTTCTTCAAAATCGGTGTAGCCGTTCAAGAGATATAAACTTCCCATCTTTTTAGCGCCACCTAGTGACCAAATTTCGGCAAATTCGCTTCATCCCTTCCCAGTGTCATGCCAACCAAATAACTCAAATTTGGTGTTAATAGCATTTAGTTTGACTGAGATATCCAACACTTTACATTTTTATAGCTAGCTACAGAAATGTGTTCGTTAATAATTTCAGCATTTTTTGAACGATTTAAACGATATAAAAGAATACAAAAAGAGAATTAATTTCGTCCTTGCTTGAGTTTCAAATAAGGTATTCTCAGGATAACGGCGCTTCACCTGGGAAAAAGGTTCTACAGGTGATTAAAATCTCTCGAGATAAAAAGGTCTCAGAGCCGCAAAACTAAGCAAAGTACGAAGTTAAAAGTAAAAACTAAGTTTACACGTGTTGAATAAAGAGTACGTAACGAAGAGAGTAACGTGAAGGATAGGAAAAAGAGAAGAGTAAGAGGGCAAGAGTAAGAGAGTGAGCAACTTTAAGTTTGCTCTTTTAATGTTTAAGCTGGGAGCGGAATAGAGGGCGGACTGGCATGTCACTTCCTCCAGTGACGTTGCAGCTTATATTACGAATTTATTACTTATTAAACCAGAATAATGGTTAACATGTTTTTTAAGATCGCGATCGACTTATTCACCAAAATCCACCATGGTCTTTACATCAACACTTGTCACATGAACATAAAAGTACATAACAGAAATTGCCTAATCAGAAAAAGGGAAGTTATTGGTTATAATAAATCACAAACACAGGCACCTACGTCTCAGCAGCACTAATGGCTTAAAAACATCTTAAATAGTGTACAAGCTTAATCCTTAATACAAAAATATGTGTCAGAGATAGATAATCATAATTTTAAGTATGAAAGTAAGGTCTGTCCGTTTCAGTTTTTTCTTTCAACTATACCCGGACTTACCAAAAGGGGGCACTGTGACTCTATCAGATCTGCAGACATTAAACCTGAGATTCCTAACTAGAGCTTCCGTTACCTCACAAATACTGGGAAAAGAGTATGTTTGATGTGGAGACACATGGCTGGGTTGAGTGTGACACTTTGATAGTCCATACCAGATGCGATTAATCGCAAATTAATTGCAATTTTTTGGCACATTTTTTTCTGTTCTAAATAAATCTTAATGTATTTTTTCATGTTCTAAATACTTTTAAGAAACTTCTCTCCTCCCAGAAGTTCACTTATGTACCTGTAATACAAGTGAAAAAGTACTTCAGTTAGGAACCTGATTCTGCCTGTCTGTCTCTCTCTCTCTCTCTCTCTCTCTCTCTCACACACACACACTCTGTCTCTCTGTGTCACACACACACACACAATCACCCTCTCTCTCTCCAGGACTGTCGCCAACCTCTTCAGCTTATCTATTGTTGGCATGGTGACTTTGGTCTCATGTAGGGATGAGCTTGCGTTGGCTTGCAAATGATATTTGAGGCTCGACGTACTTCAGTGCTATCTCATTTCATGTCGACAGTACGTGCAGATAACTTTTGTCCTATCGACCGAACCATCTGGCAGTGTTTTGAAAGTGAATTTGCCGTTCATAAGTCCTTTCTCTATTTGCTTTCGTTTTGCCTTTCAGTCAGCCATGTTTTTCCCGAACCGCCAACCCTGCTTCTTCTTCTGATTCCCTTTCTTATTCTTCTGTCACCGTCTGGATCAAGACTACAGGTGCCACCGACGGCCATAAATCATACAATGCGCGTTTCTTTTTTTTTTATACCGAGCGTTAATCGCGCGTTAAAAAGAATAAGAGCGTTAAGAGGATGTTTGACAGCCCTAATTATTATCATTACAAATATGTCTAAAGTTACATGGGGCATTTCAATATTTCCTTTTTTGAGTTTAATGGTCACAGTCAAGAGATGACAAATGCCTTTGCTAAAAACACACAGCGCTGCTTTGAATATAACCTTAATGGGCTCTGTCATAAGGTTAACGTTATATGGTAACGTCAAATAATTATCAATAAGAATGACATGACGGTTGTTGTTAACATTAACATTGTGTTCTTCATTTGCTTCCAGGCCAGCAATGCATTTCACTTAAGCAAGATTGCCCCCCCCTCCCTACCCCATTGGCCTGCACTAATGTTAAGCTGGATTAGCCTTACTTTACCTTGCTAACGTATCAAACAGATAAGCATAACTGACAAAACAAAGCCCATCATGACTCAAGTGGGTTGAATTGAAATGAGAAAATTATGGAGGCATTGTTTATTTCACAAACTAATTATAAACTTAATGTGGAGTCTTCTCTGCTCAGCCAATGTGTTTAGCCAGGTCCACACCATAAGAGACAGTGTGATGAGTGTGACTGAGAGACCGTTCTGTGTAAGAATGGAGACGGAGCATGCTCTACCGGATAAATAGTGTGTTATTATTAGTATTAGACATTATTTCTAAATAAAACCAAGTCGTATTCCCAGTTAATTAGGAAAGATAAAAGTGTTAAAGTCTGCATCTATCGGCCAGCTTTTGACCAATAAGGATTATACTCAGATCAGCCCATTAATCGGTCAGGTCCTGATCTAGACACAGCCATGGAGATTGAGCCCCGTTCATTCCTATCAAAGCTGCTGTGTGGCACAAGGAGCCAAAATGGCTAGATAAAAATACACAGATCTTCTGTGTTGTGGGGCCCATAGAGGTGCGCACTAGAGACTTCTGCCTACTGAGTCAGCTAACTTCCAATTTAGCATCAAGCTAACTTAAATGGGGATTAAAAAATGTAATTGTACGGCTCTTCTGGGCTTTCCAAATGTTATTGGACAAAATGGATCAACTTATATCAGTTAATTTTCTCAGGAGTTTTTCCAACGAAATGTATCCACCGTTTCACAGACACTTTTGTCACAATTTTAGCTTATGAGAAAAATGTCTTTTTCGGCCCCAGTGTATCATGTAATGATGTAGTTACACGCTTTTGCCACTACTCAAACTGGCTCCATAGCCTGGCGCTCATCCTGTGGACCTGGGTATTTCCCTCCTGGCCTGCTCAAATTCTTCATCCTATCCTGTGGCAAACTACAGGCTACAGTGATTGGCAATTGCCCCCCAGGTCAGGAGGACTTACTACAAGAAGGGATGGCCCATCCTTTGCTGCTTAGCAGTGGAAATCTCTGCGATACAGTACATACGCATCTTGAACATGAAGCCAGAACTGTTACTTCTTCGCATTCTATTGATAGGGATACTTCATTTTTTGTATCTTTTGAAATTAAATTATGTGCAGATCTTACGCAATGCACCTTTAATGCTGGAGAGTAGAAATGCTCAAAGGCATGAATCAGTGGGAATGGACCTTAAGTTGTGGCTGTCCACATTATCTAACTTCACTGTTACTACATTAGTATCTTGGTTTTTGGTGTTTTGCTTCAGGAGCTTTGTCCACACTCACAAATACCAAAATACAGTAGAAAGTAATTTGAAATAGAGTGTATCTCACAAAAGTGAGTACACCCAAATATTTTATTCTATCTTTTCATGGGACAGCACTGCAGAAATGACACTTTGATACAATGTAAAGTAGTGAGTGTACAGCTTGTACAACAGTGTAAATTTGTTGTCCCCTCAAAATAACTCAACACACAGCCATTAATGTCTAAACCGCAACAAAAGTAACTATACCCTTATGTGAAAATGTCCCAAAGTGTCAATATTTTTGCATGGCCACCATTATTTTTCCAGCACTGCCTTAACCCTCTTGGGCATGGAGTTCACCAGAGCTTCAGGTTGCCACTGGAATCCTCTTCCACTCCTCCATGACGACATCTCGGAGCTGGCGGATTTTAGAGACCTTGCGCTCCTCCACCTTCCGTTTGAGGATGCCCCACAGATGCTCAGTAGGGTTTATGTCTGGAGACATACTTGGCCAGTCCATCACCTTCACCCTCAGCTTCTTTAGCAAGGCAGTGGTCGTTTTGGAGACGTGTTTGGGGTCGTTATCATGTTGGAATACTGCCCTGCGGCCCAGTTACTGAAGGGAGGGGGTCATGTTCTGCTTCAGTAAGTCACAGTACATGTTGGCATTCATGGGTCCCTCAATGAACTGCAGCTCCCCAGTGCCGGCAGCACTCATGCAGCCCCAGACCATGACACTCCCTCCACCAGGCTTGACTGTAGGCAAGATACACTTGTGTTTGTACTCCTCACCTGGCTGCCGCCACACACGCTTGACACCATCTGAACCAAATAAGTTTATCTTGGTCTCATCAGACCAGAGAACATGGTTCCAGTAATCCATGTCTTTAGTCTGCTTGTCTTCAGCAAACTGTTTGTGGGCTTTCTTGTGCATCATCTTGGGAAGAGGCTTCCTTCTGGGACAACAGCCATGCAGACCAATTTGGTGCAGTGTGCGGTGTATGGTCTGAGCACTGACAGGATGACCCCCCACCCCTTCAACCTCTGCAGCAATGCTGGCAGCACTCATATGTCTATTTTCCAAAGACACCCTCTGGATATGACGCTGAGCTCGTGCACTCATCCTCTTTGGTTGAACATGGTGAGGCCTGTTCTGAGTGCAACCTATACTGTTAAACCGCTGTATGGTCCACGTGCTGCAGCTCAGTTTCAGGGTGTTCGCAATCTTCATGTATTGAAATGTTTAAGTCGACCAAGATGGCCGCACGTGTATCTCTGTGAGCGTCTCCTGAATTTTCAGTCTGCATTATGAGCTAATTCTCCTGACCTTTGAAACTTATTGTTTTTTGACTCATTTCATCCTCACTCGTTAAACTTTTGAATCAGTCTTTTTTCATACCTCTACTTCAATTAAGCCGATCCGTTGACCTCATCCTCTACAATGGCCTCTAACGAAGCTCTTTTTGAGGTCATGCAGCATATGAAATCAGAACTGTGCTCTCATATTGATTTGAAAATGGATCGGCTACAAACAAGTATTAATTCATTGCAATCATCGCTGACAACCCTTGATGACCATATGACTCTGATCGAACAAAGAGTCAGTGGAAACGAGGACATGATAAGCTATTTGGAAAAGCGAGTCAAAGACCTGGAGAAACACAACAATTACCGGACAGACAAAGTCGAGGATCTCGAGAACTGCAGTCGCTCCTCAAATCTGCGGTTCCTGAATGTCCCTGAGCATGCCGAGTAGAGTTCTCAACGGAGGAGTTCCGGTTATGGCGCTGTGCTGAACACACGTGTGTCGGAGCTCCCATGAAAACTCAGAGAATAAATGTAACCAAACAGCCAGTGTAGGACCTGTGAACTGTCACAATTTGTGTGGAATCGGAATCAAGAACAACCAGCCCTAATGCCTCCGAAACAAGCTGCAAAAACTCAGAAATCTTCTAAAGCAGAAGTTACAGGTGATCCAGGAATGGCAGATGCTAATGCTAGCAATGGAGACTCAGATGTGGCGGCTAGCTCGAGCCGAATTCTTAGCGCCATTAATGCAATGAAAGGAGAATTCGTACAGAGGTTTGACGGCCTGCTCAGTGCTATTGAGGGAATGCAGAGTGATCTGAAGGCGGTGTCAGTACGTGTTACTGAAGCGGAGGAAAGAATTGGCACCAATCAAGACGATGTAGCATCATTGAAAACACGGACCAACACCATGAAAGCGGCTATTGAAGAGCTAGTCTCAAAAGTGGACCACTTGGAAAACTGAGCCCACCGCTCGAACCTTCGCCTGGTCGGTCTCCCAGAGAAGGTAGAAGGGTCTGATATGTGTGCCTTTCTGGAAAGGTGGATTCCTGGAGTGTTGGGTGAACATAATTTTCCACGACCCGTACTGAAAGAGAGGGCGCACAGAATCGGCGGAGCCGGCGTTTATGATGCTGAGGCAAGGGGCCGCTCTGGTGTGCGTCCCAGAGTGGTAATAATGAAGTTCCTAAACTACGTGGACAAGTTTCGAGTCATGAAGGCTGCCAGGAGCAAGGGGGAAATACTCTACGACAACCAGAGAGTGGTGTTTTTCCCCGACGTTTCTGCTGACGTGGTCAGACGGAGGAAAGTTTTCGACTGGGTGAAGAAGGAGCTGGCTTCCCTCTCCATCCCGACTCCGCGTTAAGGGATAATTCATCCGGCTAAACTCCTGGTGATTGTTAAGGGGAGACGGCACGTCTTTGATACCGCAGCGGCAGCGAAGGATTTTGTGTATGGATTGAAGGACTGTACCTCGGGATCCGCGGAAAAAGAGACAACCTGAGACCTGATTGTATGGCTGGTATGTTCAAGTTACTGAACTATGCTCTCTGACCTCACAGGCAGACAATTTAAACACTGTTTAAATCGTGCAAAATAGCTGTTTGGTTGCTATAAATGTAGTTTTACATATATTAATGATATTTCATGCGAGGCTCTGCTACGGTTGTTGGGCTTGCTGTTCCTCGCTGCGCTGTGGACGCAGGCGGACCAGTTTAGGCTTCATGGTCTGGATGTGTGTACTGTGGGAGGGGTGGGTGTATCTCAGTTGGGGATGTACACTCAGTTATGTTCATAGTGTTCTAAGGCACATATTTTTCACTTCATTTGTTTATTATCCTTTGTCTTTAGTTTTCAGTCATTTCAAGTTTACTACAGCCAATTTCATTGTCATAACAACATGTCATCGGAACTTCAGTTTACATCCTGGAATGTAAGGGGTCTAAACAAACTTGTCAAGCTAAAAGAGGTTATGAGTAGGATCAAACAGTTAAAAGCTAAAATAGTTTTTATTCAAGAGACGCACTTGACCTCTGCCCTACATATTTATATATATATATATATATATAGATAGATAGATAGATAGATAGATAGATAGATAGATAGATAGATAGATAGATAGATAGATAGATATCAGTGGCGAATCCTCCACTTGGCTTACAGGCTCGCTGAGTGGAACTGTTTTTTTATTGCTGGTTTTGCTAGTCGTGCATCTCGTTGAACTGGTTGCATTTTGTTTCCACACACTTGTTAAATGATTGTTCATAAAGTATGAAAAGTGGCGTCCGATAGTGTGGGTGTGTGCGGGTGTGTGCGGCTGTGTATGTGTGTGGGTATGTGCGGCTGTGTGTGTGTATATATACATATATATATATATATATATATATATATATATATATATATATATATATATAGATGTACGCATTTATGTATTCACTTATTTTTCATTTATCTATCTTTCTACCACCATGACTTTTTCACATGCAATGATAATTTTTTTCGTGGTCAGAACTGTCCCTCCCCCCGTCTCTTTTTTTTTTCTTTCTCTTCTTCCAATTATTTATTTATTGTATTACCGTAATTTCCGGACTATAAGGCGCACCTGAATATAAGCCGCACCAGCCAATTTTAGGGAAAAACACAAATGTGTACATATACAAGCCGCACCCGATTATAAGCCGCAGGTGTTTTAGCGTTTAATTACCATATGTAAAGGCTCGTGCACAGAGGAGATTGTCGGGAAAGAGACTGCTGTTTGGGGAAGCTTCCATTTTATTAACATTTCAACAAACAAGTTGCATATTTGCATAACCTATGACCACGCAAACGTCAACACGCAAGAGTCAGAGACGCACAAACAGACGCACAAAGCTGCGGACTGGTTCGCACGGACAGTTAAAGACAACATGAATGTCATTTAATTCAACTAACAGCGAAGTAAAGTGACAAACTTCTCGGTCAGACTGACAGACAGCTGTTAGCTCCGTTAGCACCGCCACCTGTCTGACTATGTGTTGTTAGCATAACAAACCTGAATCACTGACGTTGATGACGTCCACCGACAGAACAACGCGTTCCCTCGACGCAGAACTCCGAATGCTCAATGACGGTGTAGGGTCGACGACGTAGCTACGCTGTCGCCGCGACGCAGAAGCATAATAATAAACCAGGCGTTAAAGGTGAGGGACGTAACCTGTACAATCCATAGATTGAGGAGGTCCCCTAGTGGCCGTTAGCTGTAAAAATCCATAAATTAGCCGCACCGTTGTATAGGCCGCAGGGTTCAAAGCATGGGGAAAAAGTAGCGGCTTATAGTCCGGAAAGTACGGTATTTATTTTCATCATCTTTATCATTGTCTTTATTATTAATGTTGTTATTGCTTTCTTGTATGTGCCTTCTTGTTTTATGTTGTTCATTGTTTGTAAATTAACAAAATGTGCAATAAATATATGTTTAAAAAAAAAAAAAAAAAAAAAAGTTCTCAACGGGTCCGGTCGGGTTTGTCGGGCCCGCCCGACCCTGTTCAGCAGGTTCGGGCCGAAAAAATACGCAAATGAGCCGGGTCAGGCCAGGCCTCGGGCTTCCTTTCTTATAAAACACATTTCTTGCAGGTTGTAAATTATATATTGTTTGTTGTGAATCATCGCTGTTCACGTGTGGTGAAGAGTCTGGCTGCCTGCTTCATGGGGAGGGGCAGACGCAGAACTGACACCGCTGCGTGACGTATACTCGCGCCTATAGCCTGGCTGGAGAAGATGGAATTGGCTAAAAGTAAACTTGCCACAGGCGAATTCACCCTTGCTTTTCGAGGAATGGGGAAACAGTCTGTTTCTGTCTCTCCGAACATATTTTCCCACTGGTGGAAGCGCGGTGTCTTCTTTGCAGCGGGAGCGGGTGCTGCTGCTGACGTTGAGGCAGCACCTGTGTCCTGGCTCGCGTCACCTTTCCGTCTGCTGTCTGTCTGATCATGATAACAAGTGTATGAGGAAAACAATGCAGGCACGCGGGGGGTCGGGTTCGGGCCGGGTTCGGGCAGACAATTCATGCTGGTGTGTCGGGCTGCGTCGGATTCGGGCTTAAAAACCCGCGGGCCGGGTTGGGTCGGGTTGTAATTTTCAGGCCCAATGAGAACTCTAGTGCCGAGGACCGTGATATGCATGGCTTCATCCAGCAACTTATTCCACAACTCCTTGGCAAGATGAACTTTCCATCGCCACCCATCATTGAACGGGCTCATCGCACTGGCACCACTCACAGGGAGGTTATCCGGGTCTCCGGTACACGGTCAATACTGGCAAAACTTCTTAACTTCCAGGATAAACTGAAGATACTCCTACTTGCTCGAGAGAAAGGGGATCTCTTATTCCAATGCTCGAGGGTGTACATCTAGCCGGACTTCAGCGCTGGAGTACTGGAGAAACGCCGGCAGTTTGACTCAGTCAAGAAAAAGCTCCGTGAGTTGGATATAAT
Organism: Diplodus puntazzo; assembly: GCA_963678695.2. NCBI lineage: Eukaryota > Metazoa > Chordata > Actinopteri > Spariformes > Sparidae > Diplodus > Diplodus puntazzo. Next base: position 26,651,131 of record OZ023175.1, on the reverse strand, counting down.
ATACTCATTACAATATTCCGCCTTGCTGAGAGTTATCCACGACGGAGCATCCACCCTGTATCATACTCCTACGGAGGTTGAGGCTTTCCTTAGTAAAGTCGGTGATACCACCATGAGCTCCACAACTTCTTCCCCAGCTTGATGCTTCCTTCCATGCGCGAGTAGAAACTGGCGTATGCGGGTAATGTTGGCGTTCTCTTTTTCTTTCTTTTTCTTCTTTTCATTACCCTCACCAGTTTCTCTCCTTCATGCGCAGAGTTAAGTATAATTTTGAGCCATTCGGACTAATCCTATGCAGATATATTAAAGGTCCCATATTATACTGTTTTTCATCAATTTCACACAGCTGTCAGAAGTCCAAAAACTCTGTATTCGATATGCATTGCCCCAAACCCATGCGTGGTCCTGAATTCCAGCTGTCTAAAAGTCGCTCTACAGAGCTCTATTCAGAGCAGTCTGTTCTGTTTCTGCACCTTTAAATGCTAATGAGCTCCCTCTGTCACCGCCTACTTGGAGAGCCCTGCCTGCTACGTCGCTCTCAGGGAGAGGATTCCCCTTGCGTTAGCAGTAGCATGTGCTAATGTTTACGGTGGGTGTAACGCTATGGCTCGCCAGTTTGACCCAGAATCAGACCCAGAAGGAGAGGCTCCTGAAGAAGTACAGACTCTGTGGCTGCAGCAGGACGTTTCGGAATGATTAGTGAGTCTGAATAATGTTAGTTTGTTTGTATGTGTTGTTACAGTTACTGCGAGGTAGCTAATGGCTAACAGCTAGCGAAAGCTGTGTTTGTCTCAAACATAGTTTCCAAACTCTTGGACACTGTTCGCATCGTCTCTGTCTCCAGTCTGCACGTTTCCAGACTTTTTGCTGTGACAACCAAGCTCCCTCGTAATATTATTAACATTAAACTCGCTTCAAACGCCACTGCATAGCGGACCGAAGCAGAGCTAACTAGTTAGCCGATTTCTAGCAGACTTCTCCAGAGACTTCTCCTCGGAGGCAACTGTAAATACTATCAAACCACGGCGACACTAATCGGTGGCTCGGGTGCAGTTGCTGGCTCTGGTATGGGTGGGACTGATCCTTTTACGAGGGTCAGTGTCGAGGCAAAGCCAGCTTTGCACTGACCCTCGTCACTGAAGCAGTCCAATGAGAAGTGGTTAGCACACACATACAGCACTTTGGGAACTGCTGTGGGTATATTCCCATTAAAAATAAAATCCATTCATAGAGTCCTCAAGACCCCCGATGAGGGAGGTTTAAAAAGACTCTGGTGCTCGTTAGTGCCAGTCAACGACAGAGCAACCGCTTCTTCCCGGTCGTACATTCGCCATTTTCTAACCGGGCGGAAAAAAGTGGCGCTATTTAGATAATTCCTTGGGGTGTGGCAAACCTTCACCTGGGGCGGTGCCACCAATCTAGGGGGACGCGTCTAGTCTGTCGGTGACGTCACCGACAGACTATCTTCAACTGGCCTGTATAAGCACACATTTTCTAAAGGCGGAGAAAGCAAAAAAGGGAGAGGATGAACTTTTTTCATACCAGGGGGGGATTGTAGACAGGCCAGGGATGCATATTATTGATAGAAAATCGCTCAAAGGTGTATTTTGCATAATATGGGACCTTTAACTTTTTCATGACACTAACTGTTGAACAGTAAGGCAGCTGATCTGTTTGCTGTTAACCGCTGTGGAACTGTCGCAAAGCGGAATCCGCAATCAACCGCAATCTATCATAAAGGCTACACTCTCATTGAGGGACACTTTCTGTTTTGGTTTCCCTTTCGTGAAGCCTTAATCGGGACTTCTAAATGACTGTCTTATTTCTACTTATTTATTTATTATTATGGTTATTTTTTCTCGTCTCCTTCTTTTTATATATATTTTCTCACAACCCTGTTTGTTTGCTTATTTGCTTATTTAAGCTGATGTATCACCTGGGAGACTCCTTATTAATCAGCCCTTTTTAATCTTTACCTTTGTTTCTCCCACGTTAGTCTAAACCCCTTCTCACTCGCTCTTTATCCTCTCTTTCTTTTTCCCTATTCCCCTGTTTAATTGTCTGCTTAGCAGGATCCCTAGCAGCTGGGACTTAACTGACAGTTTTTTCTACTCGTTTCTCTATTTGTTTCTTTTCTCCATCCTACATCCACTATTTCTGTAAGGTCAGCTCATCATGATGGGAAATAAATTATTTTGTGGCACATTTCTTTCTTTCTCCTGAAAGACCTCATTAATATTACAATCTGTCTGTCCCATCATACATTTCTGCAGACTGAACTCTGTTTTGTCATTATATCTCTGTTCAGCTCCTGTGTGTGTGAGGTTGTATACCTGTGTGGCACGTATGTGTGGACTTGTGTTTGTATGTGTTTGTGTGCTACTCTCCAGCTGCTGGCCCCCACCACTGCCCCCTGCTATTCTCACATATTGTACAATCTGTGATGCTGCTTACAAGTTTTGGTATTTATGTATATCTCTGCTGTCACAATAGTGGATACTTATTTGTCTCAAATGAATAATGAACTTAGTTAAAGGTTTGCAAGTTGTTCACCTGAATATAAGAAGTTTGCTACCTAAAATTGACCTTTTAAGAGTCTGGCTTACTTACAACAAACCTCATGTAATCACTCTCTCAGAAACCTGGTTGAACAGTAATATTTCTGACAATGATGTTAAACTTGACAACTATGTCTTATACAGAAGTGATAGGGGCTCTAGAGGAGGTGGACTTCTGACCTATATCTCTTCAAGTCTGACTTCAGAACTAGCCATACCAACTGAGAATCCTTTGTATTTTGAATGTCTCTTTCTTAGGATAATTTTTCACGAGAACAAAAGATTAATTATTGGAAATATATATAGACCTCCTAAATCTCCTACAGAATCTACAAATCATATTTTAGCTACCATTAACTCCTTAGACCACTCAGGTGAAAAAAAATTATCTTAGGGGATTTTAATTCTAACTGGCTTGACCGGTCCTCTCTCAATGATCGCAATCTTTTTAATAGTATAAACCTCACACAACTTATAACTGAACCCAGCAGGGTGTGCTCTAGCTCAGCCTCCCTGCTTGATTGGATACTAGTCACACATCCTGATAGAATTACTCAATCTGGTGTATTATCAAATTCTTTTTGTGACCACTATGTAGTGGTCACTAAAAGAATTATTATAAGATTAGAATGCCTCATCTTCCTCCTAAATTTATCAAAGTAAGGAAAGCTAATAACATTAATCCTGATCTCTTTAACCAGGACATTTTAAACATAAAATAGGAGAGAGTTAATACCGAATGTTGAAGATGCGTGGCATTTCTTCTACACCGAGTTTTTTAAGGTCATAAACAAACACGCACCCTGGTCTACAATCAGAGTTAAGGGTAGGCACTTACCCTGAATTATAGGAGAACTTATTAACTTATTAAAACAAAGAGACAAGGCTTGGAAAAAGCAACAAGGACGTCTCTGATTGGAATACTTACAAAGATTTGAGGAATAAATGTACAACCAAAACAAGAAAGACTCCCTAGCAGCCAATTTTAAGAATCCCAAACTGTTCTGGAAGATAATCAATAGTGTAACTAATAAATCTACAAAAAACTTCACTACTCATATTAAAATGAATGATGAAATTATTAAAGATTCAATATTAATTGCAGAAGCCTTTAGTCAGCACTTCTCAGTAATTGGCAATTTTCTGTCCTGTAATCAATGCTCTGATCTCAGCCTGACTAATGAAAGGTGCAGAAGCTCCTTCTCCTTCAGAACTATCACCCCAACTGAGGTTCAACGGGTCATTGACGGCTTACGCTCTGGGGGCAGTTGTGGTCTAGATGGGCTGGAGATAAAATTCTTTAAATTGGCTTCTCATGTTTTATCTTTTCCGCTGTCTGATCTATTTAATCTATCGCTGACTTCCTGTGAAACCCCCTCATCTTGGAAATGTGCCAGAGTAACCCCTCTACATAGAGACAACAACAACTATAGACCCATCTCAATCATCAATAATATTGCAAAAATATTTGAAAAACTTGTTTTTAACCAATTATCCAACTATCTTAATGATTACAATATCTTATCTCCACACCAATCTGGCTTTCGTCCCAGCTTCTCGACGACCACTGCGCTCACAAAATTCACCAATGACATACTATCCTCCTTTGACACAAATATGCCTACTGGTGCCATATTCATTGATCTATCAAAAGCATATGGTTGATCACTACCTCCTCCTAGACAAGCTATATGCTGTTGGTCTCTCATCAGAATCAGTTTTATTTTTTTATTCTTTTCTTCACAATAGAAGCCAGTGTGTCCCTTTTCAGAGCACTCTGACTTTAAATCAATAACAAAAGGTGTGCCTCAAGGCTCATTTTGGGTCCTCTTTTATTTTCTATTTTTGTCAATGATCTTCCACAAATCTGCTCCGACTGTCAAATACATCTTCATGATACTGTAATTTACTCATCTAAACCTAACATTCAGCACTCCTTACAATCCAATTTTAACTCAGTTCAAAAATGGTTTTAATCTAACAAGCTTCCACTTAATAAGAAAAAAATCACATAGCATGTTTTTCAGCACCAGATCTGATTCACTTCCCAATGACTGGTCCTTAAATTTTCTTGATGGTGCAGCACTAGAACATGTAGCAGAATTTAAATATTTGGGACTCTGGCTTGACTCTCAGTTATCCTTTAAACCACACATTGACTCAGCTACAAAGAAAATTTACTGTCGCTTGAAAATACTGTATCGTTCCATTGACTGTTTCACACTACAGGTCCGGAAAAGAATCATACCACAATTAATATTCCCTATTCTTGACTATGCAGACATTATCTACCAAAACACCACAGAAGCAAATCTTCGTCCTCTCATCGTGCTTTATAACAGCCTCTGCAGATTTGTTCTGGGATGTCCCTACAGAACTCACCACTGTAATCTTTATGAATCTCTGAATTGGTTAAACTCAAAAGCCAGAAGATTTTTCCACTGGTTACTATTCGTTGTTAAATGCATTCACTTTTCCTTCATACTTAAAACAATTTGTAATTCCTTACAGTACACAATACAACCTACGACATACTGATCCCCTCTTTTTCTGCACTCCTAGAATATTTAAAGAATTTGGTCGCCATTCATTCCGGTTCAAAGCTCCATCTGATTAGAATAATCTCCCATGCCAGCTTAGGTCTACTACTTCTCTTCATGGTTTCAAAGCATTACTTCTAATCCATTTGCAAACTCCTTGTTCTTGTTTCTGATTTTGTGTTTGTTCTTATTCTTATTTATTTATTTATTATTATTATTTTTATTAAAGGGCCAAGCCCGAGGGGACGAGGGAACGTGTATGCAAGCATACGCGTTTCCTAGGACCAGCGGTGCTATAGTATGATATAGGGCCAAGTCATCCTTTGGGGCCAACTTCCGTGGGCTCTGCTGTGCGCGGGGTCCGAGTCGCGTGGGGGGCTTGGCCCCCGTTCATAACTGCTTGCAGTTCTGGTTATTATTGTAGTTAATATTCTTGTTTTGTAGTCCTGTACGCTTTGGCAATATTGTGAACCACAGTCATGCCAATAAAGCTAGTTAAAATTGAAATTGAGAGAAAGGGAGAGACAGTGATTGAGGCAATGTTCTCAATAATGATCACTCATGCATTGTGGTGAAATAGGCAAAAACTGTTTGGAAATGGGCAGAGGTTGTGACAGGGGGACGCGCCATGACCTCAGAATCAAAGTCCTAAATTAATTCTAACCCAATGTTGAATTGTATTACAGAGCCTGTAAGCCCACAGAGGGAGAAAAAAACTGCCCACACGTCAGCCTTCTCTAGTACCTTTAACACCAAGTGTAAAACATAAAGATCAACTACTTTGGCTGTTTGAATCAAACAGAACTCCATTTAGCCTCAGAAACTCACCCTCAGCCTTATGAAGGAGAACCTCGGAAGCCTCAGAGACAGAATATGCATTTCATACTTGGACCATGTCTTAGTTTACAGTAAAATATTCCCACAGCAAGTTCGGTATATGTGATTGGTCCATAAGCGACAGTAAGCTTTGGGAGTTAAGCTGCGGCCAGACAAATGTGACCTTTTCAAAAATGAGGTATGCTATGTTGAGAAAGTGATGAAAGTTACAAGATGCCAGCGGTTTAGACATTAATGGCTGTGTGTTGAGTTATTTTGAGGGCACAGTAAATTTACAGTTATACAAGCTGTACACTGACTACTTTACATTGTAGCAAAGTGTCATTTTTTCAGTGTTGTCCCATTAAAAGATATAATAAAATATTTACAAAAATGCGAGGGGTGTACTCCCTTTTGTGAGATACTGTATGTAACCCAAGTTTGTAAATGTAACATCCAGAAAAATCCTGAAGTGCAAAGCAGAGGTCCCGTGTGTCAAGTCTTTGCAACACATTGTTTTGCAATCAAAGTATGACATTTTGTCTGTGTGTGTGTGTATTTGTTAGGAGTAAAGAGCCCCTAAAAGACAGTGTGGTGTCCACCTATGAGGAACATGAAGACAGTGTGTATGCAGCAGAGTGGTCATCGGCTGACCCCTGGCTCTTCGCCTCACTCAGCTACGACGGACGCCTCGTCATCAACAGGGTTCCCCGCGCACTCAAATACCGCATCCTACTCTGAGAGGGTGGGGAGGGACAGGTGCTCTGTATGTGTGTGTAGAGTTCAAGTGAAGAGACTGCTACAAAAACCAGTATAGCATGGCGCAGTTAAGTGTGCTGTGCAAAACACTTGTGAAGGTAGCAATACTAAAGACTGTGTGTTATGTAAATACACTGTAGGTCATGTGTTCCATGTGACCACTTTAAACAATAAAACTGTTATGACTATCCCAATTAAAATAATAAAAAGACTTGATGAACATTTCACGTGGTGTGCTTCTTAAATGTTTACAGCAATCTCATAAGAAAGGAGCAGATACACAAGCAACATCCCTTTCATCAGTCTGTGTCATGTCATTAGGTTCATTCATGGTTTTTCCACATGATTTTGTTTGTCTGAATTTTTTGGCCACATTTATGTTATGTTATTGGCATTATGTGTGAAAATACAGGTGTTTAATAATCCTCAACTACCAGTGCCGACATTCCTTCTATTTAGTTACAAAACGCTAAAGACACAATATCTGATAATCTGATATCAGTGAGAAAGACAAAAAATGTAAGTTAAATGAAATTACATTTCAAATCTGAACCCCAGTGGCAAGACCTTATAGATCTCAAATTACTCAAGGATGCATTGAGGATACAAGTTTTTGCTATCAAGACGATTATGTGTAGGGTTGCTACTAACTATTTTCATCAAACTTGAATCTAATGATTACTGATTTATCAATTGATGAATTATTAAACTTGGATTTTGTTTGGGGGGGACAACTGACAACAGTAAGCTGTAAAGTTGGGAGCAAACAGTAAGTTTATTTGCATATTCAGCAGAAACAGGGCAACATTAGCAATAATTTATAGCCATGTTCCTCACTGTCAGACGATGCCTCACAAAAGCCTTGCCAGCAATACGATTGTTTTACTATGATTTGTTGTGACACTTGAGCTCTTCTCTTGTGCCTTGAAGCAGCCACGACTAGCGATGAGTCACAGTGTTATTGAGGCCTACCTGTTACTGAGCTGCTGCTCTATAACTGATGTTCCGCTATGTTTACCAGCTAGTTGCTAAGTTTGGCCAGTGCCACACCTCAGGAGTTGAAAGAAGATACCTGCTGTATAGCCCTTTTCACACAGAGATGCCGCATTGCAAATTCTCTGCCATTGTTCACACAGAGCCAAGGAGCTCCGTGTGTAATTCACACAGCAAGCTGAGGCGTGACCTGATGATATCTGTGTTTTTTCAAGATGTTTCTCCCAGTGTCCTCCTGTTAATCTATATATGTACTCGCTGACTGTTTATAATCATATAATGTGTTGTGATTTGAGATCCTGACCCACCAAACATCCTGAAAAATGACAAAGTTATGATTTCACTCTAAATTACATAATCACCATCAGTAAACAGGATGCTTTCTGACTCTGTTACTGGCAACAAGGGAGGCTGCCTGTTGCAGTGATTTCTATAAAGACAGTGACTACAACAACACAATAGTGTTAGGAGACAAACACTTGGTAAGTTAAAGTTTTTCCGTCAGAAATGTAACGAAGAGTCAGTAGCACAGACAGGATGACAGACACTTCTCCACGTATAACTTATTTTTTTCCCCATATAAGTTGGCAAAGACACTACCAGTTTACTACGTTTCTGTTGTTTGATCATGTAATGTTGCTTTGTGGGACATTTCTCTTTATTTTGTTGAATGAATTATCTGTGAACACATCAGACTGGCACACCCCGACTTAGCCACCAACTTATCCATGCTGCGCCTCTGATGCTATCTCCGGAGGCACATCAGTACCAGAGTAAAATTTCACCCCTCGCCGCTTCTAAGACTTTCACACAGAGGAAGATGCGGAGAATTGGCGCGCTTTCTAGTTTAGTTTGTAATGTAGCCTTTCTTTTGACTGTGGATGTAGAATCTGGTGTCTATCGCATCCCTTACCTCTTCCCTCGTTGCTGTGCACACTTCTCCCTTCCGCTCTTCCTCCATACAGTGAGCTGTGGCTGGTCAATAGTGACATTCCGAGCTTCTGTTATTTCAGACACCATTGACAGGCATTTTAATTGCAGCTTGACTCTAAGCATCATACAATTATACACTCTCACACATATACACACACTAGTGCCAAGGGAGGGACACAGGCACTTCATTAGGTATGCCAGCTTGGCCAAGCAGGGCCGAGGCTGAATACAGAGTATATTCGTCTATCTAATCAGAGAAGCTGCCCACAAACACGCACAAAGCACCACACGCACATTAAAACCATTGTTACCCTGCTGTCAGTTATTGAGGTGGGAAAGCAGGGTGGAGATACAGAGGGATGGCGAGTGCTAAAAAGACCTCTCAAGATCTCTGGAAATTTGCAATGCTTGTCACAGATGTACACTCATTGTCATGTCTACTGTCTTCTGTGCATCAGTGTAGGAAGAGATATGAGGTTGACAAGCATGTGTGCTGGGGTCGTAGTGTAGAATGTACAATGTGTCAGTGAGTGTATCTATATGTTCTAAAGAAGGGCCATAATAAAAGACAAATGGTTGATTGCTAATAGCAGCTGAGTATTTAAATGTGAATCAATGAAAGCATCTCTTCAGCATACTGTGTAAGGGAAATTCTACTTGTTGAGGTACAGATTTGCTAATTCTCTGAAGAATTTTAGACTCAGTGTGATGAATCTACGGAGCCCCAGACATGACATGGTAAAAAAAAAATTAAATTGTGGCCACAATATAGGTATAATGTGCGCACGAAATACTAAATACCAAACTGTGGACACAAAATACTAATTCGTGGCCATGAAGTAGGTATAATATGCGCACAAAATATATTTAAAAAAAAAAAAATTTTTATTAGATTTATTTATCACTTATATCCATATATGGTAGCAGTGCAGTATTCATAGAAACAACACAACAGTAGTAATCGAAAAACAAATCAATGATACAGAAAATAAATATCAAAATAAAAATAAATAAAGGTAGAAAAAAAATGCCAGGGGTCATGAACAGAAAAAATTAAATTGAATTAAAGATATTGAAGTGGGGGCACAGTCTCACAGTTTTGATAGCTTTCTTGTTCTTAGCAGAGGATACTGACTTAAAATACAACTCAAATTCTTTCATAAAGACACAAAAAAGAGGTTTCACTTTGGCAAATTTACATCTGTGAATATAAAACTTTGCAAGAATTACAATGAGATTAATTAAATAAAATTCGTTTTCAACTGAAATGTCACTCATTATAAAACCAAAAAGCACATTCTGCAAGAGGAGCTTAAAGTCACAGAAAATATTGTCTAAAATAAATGTACAGATATCTTGCCACAGTTTACGGGTATATTTACATTTCCAAAACAGAAGGATAACAGTCTCAATATTGGTGTCACAAAAGGCACAGTTTGGATCTAGATCAACATATTTGAATTTAATAAAGAAGGATCTAACCAGGTAACATCGATGAATAATTTTAAATGACACTTCTTTCACCTTATTAACCACAAAGAATTTTTGAGGCAGGGACCAGATTTTTTCCCAACATAAGTTGTTTACACGACTATTCCAGTAAGATATTGCAGGTGGAACAGAAACAATATTACCTTGGAAAAGAGCACGGATCTTACGGTTATTCTTACAGCCAGATGGGTTGAAGCACACGTTACCAACTGGTGAGTCAGTTACATCAGTAAAAGGAATATCAGGGACAGAGACAGACATATTACTCTTGAATAACATGAGTACACCAGATGGAATAGCATCGAAGACTGTAGCATATTGTTTAGGAGTTATAGGTATCCTATAGTGTTGAAGAAACTCCTGATAAGAAAATAAAATACCATTGCCGTTGAATAGCTGTCTTACCCAAATAATGTTGTTGTTAAACCATTCCCCAAAGAATACGGATCTGTTCTTGTAGACTATATCTTTGTTATTCCAGATAGAGTAACAGTGCGGTGACAAATTGTGCTTGTATATCATAGACCAAACAAGCAATACTTGTTTATGAAAATTGGAAAGGCGAACAGGAATCTTTTGGATGTTATAGTTACACACTAAAAGGAATTTTAAACCACCAATCTTAGAAAAAACATAATTGGAGATACAATTCCATTTTGAGTCTGGTTTTTTCAGGAATTGTTTGATCCAGTTAATCTTGAAGGTGTCGTTCAAAGAATCAAAATCCAAAAAATTTAGCCCCCCATTCTCATGTGTTTATGACAACAGATTTTTTATGTAATGTGTTTTATTTTTCCATAAAAATTTAAACAACATCTGATCTGTGCATTTGATGGTTTTATTGTCAATATGTAATGAGAGGGCAGCGTAAGTAATTCTAGATGTTCCTTCTGCTTTTGTTATTAACGTTCTACCTCTTAAAGAAAGATCTCTTAGGAGCCAGAGATTAAATCTTTTTTGAGCTTTTTCTATAACTGGGGTAAAATTTAAATCATTTCTAGCTTTCAGGGCCCATATTCACAAAGAATCTTAAGGCTAAAAGTAGCTCCTAACAGGCGAATTTAGGAGCAACTCCTAAAAATAATGGGCGTGTCTGTCGTAACTTTAGGACTCCTAATTTTTGAAAATAAGAGTTATTCACAAAACATTTTAAGCCTAAAAGTAGCACCTAAGTCTGGGAGACCTTACAAGTAGTCCAGAGGACTCCTAACTCGCTAAGACCTGGTCACAGCCGAATGTGTTGGAGACGCTAAATGACATGGAATTATTAAAACGATATCGGATGGACCGCGAAGGGACTGAAGTTGTGTTTGAGTTGGTGAGGGACGCTTAACTTTCCCAATCAACCGAAACAATCCAATAACGCCAGAGTTAAAATGTTTGGCAACACTCCGGTATTTGGCTACAGGGAAAATGCAGCTCTTCACACGGGACTAGTATTACCTGGGGACCTCAATTGATTCAGAAATTATCCCACCACGTCTGTGTTTCATGCGGCGCATTCGCACAGGATAAGCGAAGTCTGTTTTAACTTTAATTTACTGACATTATCCCCCGGGTCGATCGCACCGGAGCCCTTGCTGGAGCAGCACAACGGTTAGATATGGATATTTTTAATATAATAACTGGTGAGCCTGTTGAAAGATGGAAAAGTGTTCCTTACCGCATGCTGCCATGCATGTAATCCATCTAATCATATTTCGAGATGTCGCTCTTCTGATGAGCCTCCTGAATTTGCACCCAAAATGCTGTCAAAACTTTCATTTATAATTCCCAACGCAGCCTCCATAATTCTCCACCGGGAAAAAGGCAGAAGAAAGGCGTGGAAAACACAAAAAACTAGGGATGTACCGATTGTGAAATTCTGGGCCAATACCGATACCGATGTTTAACATAACTTGGCTGATGCCGATGTTCTTTCTTTTTGTTATTTATTCCTTTTTTTTGTGCCACAGAAACATACAAGTCTTTCAGCTCTTCACAACACTATCCTTGAATGAGCACAAATCCAATGAGACCAATTCATGAAACAAAAACAACCTTTGGCGTGTAGCGTGGCTCCATAAACTTTATTAGACTCTGAAACCCCACGTCCTCCACTACAGAGAAAGGCTGGTCATCTAAAGCAATGAACTCCATCACCTTGTTTGTTATTTGTTTTGCTTTGGCGCTGTCTGGAGGCAGCTGTTTGGCTTTCCTTAAATGCTGTGTCAATTGAAGTCTGAGGGGCCGTCCAGACGGGCGAAAACAATCTTTTTTATCTCCGTCTTCCTCGTCATCGTTTTAAGAATATTTGCGTCCACACGGACCCACTGAAAATGAGCGAAAACGCTGTAGTTCATATTCCAGGCCTCTAGGTGGCGCTTGACATTCACAAAACACGGAGAAGAAGGCACGGAGCATGCACAGTAAACTTGCGCGCTGTAAACAAACAGACAGTAGACGGAGAAACCGAACACAACAAGAAGAAGATGATGAAAATTGCGAGTGCAAGGAAACCAGAATCGTTTGTGTGGACCGTTAATGAGGTCGAACTGCTGCTGAGACTCACACTCAACTACAAGGCGGGTAAGTTGCGAGAAAGGCTCGATATCTTCTGCGGCACGAACACGAGCATGCGGTCCGCCATTGTTGTTGTTATGGGATGTTGCGAGATGCGGCGATGGCGTCATTGTTTTGGAAAGTATGCGGATTCGCTGTCCACATGAAAACGGGAGGGCTGCGTTTCCGGATTTCTCCAAAAAAAGAAAAAGAGGGAAAAAAAGAGTTTCTCCATGAGCACAGCGTTCATGCCGCAAATCAAGATATAATCATCGGCCACGGCCATCGGCGAATGTCATTTTTATTTGCCGATGGCCGATGGCAGTTAACGAGGCAAACATCGGCCGATACCGATGTTCAGCCGATGCATCGGTGCATCCCTACAAAAAACCTTAAGAAAAACAAAAAACGACCCCAAATCACAAAGATGCAGATTCGCACGAGACTAATATTGTCAAATGATCTCTGTGTTTGGTGAAATATGGAAGGTAATTTGCGGTGGAATTTTTACTTTACAAATTACAGACATGGCAGATTCACAAGGGATTAAGATCACAGACGACCTCCGCAATTATTACAAATTACTGGAGGTCCCCAGGTTATACTAGTCCCGTGCGAAATGTCAATCGGAAAAAGTTGCATTCCATCAATACACAAAATGTCTTTGACGCATGTTACAATATACTGGACATTGTAGCGAAATGGCCTGGATCAACACACGATTCCCACATTTTTTTTTTTATGGAGAGTGGTTTGACTGAGCTTTTTTCGTAAATACATTTCTTTATCCAATATCTTTTCATAGGCTTTGTCATGGGCTTGTAGATTTTCACTTCATGCATTGCGTAGCCTGAATGACTTTTCAGTGGGCTGCCCTGTCACTCAACAACCAATCACCGTTGTCACTGCTTCTAAGTGCGTCCCTATAAAATCTTCCATAGCAACAGAGAGTTACTTCTAGTTTAGGAGTTCACTGTTTTCATAACTAAAAGTAGGTCTCAGTGGCTTTGTGAATTACTTTTAAGAAACGACTCCTACATAAAAACTTTTAGTTCGATTTAGGAGTACTCCTAACGTTAAGATAAAAGTCTTTGTGAATACGGGCCCAGATCTTTAGTGATGGAGATTCCCAAATATATTATTGTATCTTTGACAGGGATGTTTGATATTGAGCGAGTAACTTAGTCTTTCACTGCCATTAACTCACATTTGTTTACATTTAAGTACAGTCCAGAGGATTTAGAGAACACACTGATTATGTTTAGAGCATGAGGTACCCGAGTAGAGTCTTTTAAAATAATAGTTGTATCATCTGCAAGCTGACTGATGACAATTTCTCTTTCTGCAACTGTGATGCCTTTCAGAGTGCTTGATATAATATGAATAGCTAAGAGTTGGGTGACAAGGAGAAAAAGGTAGGGAGGGATAGGACAACCTTGCCAGATTCCTCGTTTAATGTTAAAGCGTGTGCAACCCCTCTTTGCCTGATGAGGTTACAAGTCCTAGTGTTAGGTTTCAGTTTCAGTTCACAGTTTGGACCAGTTATCAGGATCCTAGGGAAAACGCTCATGGAGCCCAGGATGGGACATCAACACTGACCACACTCACACAAAGTTTAGTTTTCAAAAATATATTCTCGGTCATTAACAACAGTATGACAACAATACCAACAATTGAATATGAAAAATAGAATGCGCACAAAATAAAATAAAAAATGGTGCCCTTTGTTGTGTTTAATCTGTATTGTCTTTTTCCTTTTATTATGAGCTCAGTGTTTTTATTTCATTGGGGCCCTTTAATCTTTGTGAGTCTCCCTTGGCCTACCACACCGCTGGTAAAGAAGGTAAGTTCACTTGTCCTCTATTCCTCTGCTCTGGCTCGCCATCTGGTTCTCTGGACTCGTCTCACCAGCAGGTGTCTGGAAAGCCGCCTGGTGGCTATTCAGTGCTGGTATCCTCTCTCTAGCATCGACTACTGATGTCGCTGATGTCCTCTCTCTCAACATCAAGTGTCACCAAATCTCATCCTCTCAAAAAAACCTGACCTATAGAACAGGCCACATTCATTAATTTCAGGTAAATTAAATTACTACAGGCCATACATTCTTAGCTAAAATATATAACATATATATGACCTATATATAAATTCAAATAAACATGCAAAAATATTTTTCACTCTTCCTTGTAGGTCTCACTTTACCAGTGTAAAATCAAAATGAAAATTCTCAAATAACTCGAGTAAACATCTTAGCAACAATTATTTTGGATAAAGTGATGAAATAAAATGAATTTCTCCCTTTTTTTTTTCCTTTTCACACACACAATGCACGCACGCGCGCACACACACACACACACACACACACACAATGCACACACGCACACCCGATAGTTTAGCATTTTATCTGGATTACCCTACCATGTTAGCAGTTAGCTCATTCGTTAACTTTGTTGTTAACTGAGTTCAATACAAACTCATATTGGCGGTTACCGCAGCGACTAACACACAAGGTACTAAATTAGCAGCTAGCAACTAATTTTAGCGCTGCGGCTAACGCTACTTTTACTCGACTTTTTTTTTCCTCAAAATGCACAATAAACTCACCGCCGAGCGGGTAACATCAACCGAGGACTCAGTGGAGTCAGCTCGCGGTGAACTCTGACTATTTCAATGCGTTTTAACCACGTCTGGATATTTCTTTCAAGCAGAGCGTTTCTCACGCAGCCGTGTGGTCTCTCCTCCCGTTCTAACTATCTCCCAAAGTGCTGTGCGCAACTGCAACGAAGGTGGCCCGTGACGTCATAACGCAATGCTCTCTCCGCTCTGCAGTTAACCCTATAAATGCCAGTTATCTCTCACACAAACATTCAGACTAAATAACAGACTTTTACTCCTTTTTCTTTTAATTTTTCCACAGTTTATGAAGCCTGGGCTACACGTGGAGTCGTGCCAGAATTAAATTTAATTGAACAGTTACTATTAGCATATAAGGTTCGAATAGCTTTACTAAAGAAATGCGCAAAACCAAATTTTTCCAAAGAAAAAAATAAACTGATGTTCAACTGAATCAAAGGCTTTGTAGAAATCTAAGAACAGAATATAGCTGTTATCAGTGATTAATTCAGAATAATCTAACAAATCTAAAACCAATCCGATGTTATTAGATATGTGTCTATTATTCATGAATCCAGATTGTGATTCGTCTATGACAGTATCCAAAACTAATTTAAGCCTTTTGGCAAAAGCAATTGCTAACACCTTATAATCATTGTTTAAAAGACAAATGGGGCGCCAGTTATCAATAAGCAGTACATCCTTTTTAGGTTTCGGGATAAGTGTGATTAAGCCTTGTGTTAGTGTTGGGGGGAGTGATTCATTATCTATGCTTTCTGTGAAGACCTTCAATAAGAATGGGGCTAGTTGTTCCACAAAAGCTCTGTAAAATTCAGAAGTAAATCCGTCCACACTGGGAGACTTGTTATGTTTGAGGCTATTGATGGAATCAATTATTTCCTGCAATGTCAAAGGAGCATCACATATATCTCTGTCTACATCAGTAATATTATTCACCTCATTAGAATCTAAAAAGGCAGACGCACTTCTTTCACAATATTGAGAGGTATATAACTTTCTATAGAAGTTTGAACAGTGAGTAGCAATTAGCTTGGGGTTATCACATGTAGTATTATCAATTTTAAGTTGCTGGATAGAATTAGTTTTGGAATGAGATTTTTCCAACCCAAAAAAATAGGCAGAATTTTGTTCTCCCTCTTCCATCCATTTTTGCCTCGACCTAATGAAGGCACCCTTTGCTTTAAGTGTATATAAGTTGTTAAGCTTACTTTGATATTCAGTGAGAGTTTCTTTTCGTCTGTAGAGGGACAATCTGGGGTCTTTGACAAAGGGAGGTTATGGTAGATACTATCTCATCTTCCTCTGAACTTCTCCGCCTGGCTAGATCAGAACTATATTTCCTTAAGTACTTAGCAATTTCAAATTTCATAAGTTCCCACTTGATACAGTATTTGTTAACAATTTGAGCCTCAATCCAATATTTCTGAATAAGTCTTTTTACTTCAATTTTTACATCTTCATAAATTAAAATTGAACTATTCAATTTCCGACATGAAGAGCGGTTATGACAGGCAGAGGAGAACAGAGGGATGATAATATGTATAGCTTTATGATCTGTTAACGGTGTAGCCAGAATTTGTGTTGTTGTATTCTCTTTAAGACCTCTGGACATGAGCCAATAATCAATCCTAGATTGGGAGGATCCTGTCTTGTTAGACCATGTGTACATTCTGTCAGTCAGATATTTTTCTCTCCAAATATCTATCAGATCAAATCTTTGCATGAAGAGCTTTAAATAGCAGTTTACATTACTGTTTTGTCTTGATGGCCATCTATCTAATACATTATCAAGAGCAACATTAAAATCTCCGCCAATTAAAAGGAAGGCATTAGGGAACTTGTCTAACCATATCAATAACTTTTGTTCTATGGTGTCAAACAGGATCTCATTCTCTACTTTACTGTTATATCCATAAACATTAGTGACAATCAAAATAATCATGTTGAAGTCAATCACTTGACATACAAAATGACCATTAATATCAATATCTGAGTATAGTATGTTACCTGTAAAGTTACACTTCAGAGTGCCCACACCGGCTGAATGTTCTGACCCGTGTGACAGCCAAATATCGTTTCCCCACTGTGATCTCCAGAAATTAACCTCATTAGCTGTGGAATGAGTCTCTTGAAGAAAGAGAAAATCTGCTTGAAAACGTTTAGCATATAAAAACAGAGCTTTACGTTTCCCACTATCCCTTAGACCCCTGGCATTTAATGAGACAAAAGATAAAGACAATTTGAAATACGAAGAACTAAATAAGCAATAGACAATTAAGTCGCAAGTAACTTACCACAAACTAATATAGTATCTTCGAGAACTGTAACATAAACAGTCACAATTGTGTGAATTTTAAAACAGAGTGAAGTAGCCTTTGAGCCTCCTTAGTGTAAGTGAACATAAAGATGAATAGGAAAAGGAAAAGTTAACAATTGGGCTTCATCACAGCTTGGGAGGGATGTAATGTTAGTGAGTTGTTTAAGCCCTTCTTTAGGCACTTGAGGTCAGAAAACAGGAACAAAATGAAGAAGTCTATAGGTGCTGCTCTCCTTTTGAAAAACAAGACAAAACAAAAAGAAGCAAACAGAGGCAGCTTCATACTTGAGCTTGTGTGCTTAACTGGATAACAGTGTCTTCTCATATTGTAGATTTAGTCAACAAAAGAAGCCCAGATGCACTGGTCTGATAATAAAAACAGATTCATAGTCCGAAAAAAGTGCATACAGAGTAGAGAGAGGAGAGAATTAAAAAAAAAAAAAGGGGGGAAAGCCTTGGTTTTTTACTACATGAGAAAGAAGGATTCATTTTGGATTTAAGTATAGAGTACCTTCAACAGATTTAGCATATTTTCATGGTGGAGGGAAGATCTATTTGTTTTCAACCAAAACCGCGACCTGCAACGAAGAAAGCCGCTTTTCCTTCCTTTCGGGCAGCTTCCACCGCTGGCCACAGCTTCGTCCTGTTTCCCCTGTCGATCTGGCAAAGGTCTTCAGCAAAACGCAGACCATGGTCGCGCAGGTACCGGCAGTTTTTGGCGGCTGCCCAGACAGCTGCTCTGTGAATCCGGGACGAAAACTGAATTATGACGCTTCTGGGCCCCTTCGCATTCTTTGCACCAAGACGATGGACGGTGTCAATCACTTCTGGTAGCCGTTTTTTATCCTCCGGTAATACGGCCTGACCGGAGTGATTTTAATCACTTCCTTCTTGCTGGTTCTCTACTGTCTCCGGTATGCCGTTGAGCCGCAGGTTCCAGCGACGAGAGTATCTTTCCAGGTCTGTGATCCGCGTTTCTAGGACGCCGGGGCGTTTTTTCTCTTCGTGGTAAAGTTGCTCAACTTGAGCATATAATAAAATAAATAAATAAATAAAGTAAAATAAAATAAAATAAAAAACGGCCGTCCATCGGCCAATTAGTGATCGGCCCACCGGGAAAAGACCAGTCTACCCCTGCAATAGCAGTTCTCTCGTGGCTGTGCGTGTGTGCGTGTGTGTGTGTGTGTGTGTGTGTGTGTGTGTGTGTGTGTGTGCCGTGCAGTGCGCACGAGCATGCGCTTGTGTTTAGGGGCACAAAAAAAAATATTTGCACCGGGGCCCATCACCATGATTACGCTACTGACTGAGACTATTGCATATAGTTAATTATATATTTAATGATCAGCAGTTTCATGCTTGCGCTGTGTGATCAGGCAGCCTTCCCAAACGTCAGGCCCACCCGCCGCCTATGGGTGGATGGTTGGGTTGAACACAGTACTTTCACCAAGGCGAACACCATGTCACAAAAAAACATTCATGAAGTTTGGTTCAAAAAGGAATTTATTCGATTTTTTAAATCAAATTTGCTATGTAGTATGGCCTCTCAAGTTCTGACCCTCTAAGCCTGCAAGGGGGGTTTAATGTAAGTGGGAAAAGTGGGTTATTTTTAATAGGGGGGGGGGACACACTGAGGAGACCAAAAGAGCCAAACTTCAAGGTACAAAAGTTTAAACATTTTTTTAAATTTTTTTTTTAAAATGCATTTAGTTTAAAATAGTCCTAAATATATTTAAATCCCATTTAAATGCATGGCACGTCTCTGTGTATCTTCATACACCTCTATCCTCTCTGCACACCTCTGCCTTCTTTGCTTTATTTTTTCTTCCATGCCAGTCCCATCATCCTTAACATGTGGCCCAGGTGGTTGGTCCCATCGAACCATGCCATTGATCTCTGGCCACCAATGCCTGTAACAAATACGAGATCTACCAATTTCAAGTTATCAGTGAATCAAATTCGTCAAGGGGAGTGCAGACACAAACCAATTTGCGACAATAAAAGCATACCATACAACAAAACAAACTCATGCAAATATAACACAGCAAGCAACAATATAAAAACAATCACTTCTGTGCTTTGACATGCCCTCACTCTTTTATGTTAGCAGTCCCTGCAACACAAGATCAGTCCAGTAGTCTCTGTAACACACTGGTGGCTGGTCAAGATTAGTTCGTGAGGAGAATTGTGGTGCATCTTCCGGCTCCTCATCTGGAGGAGGTCTCTAGGCTCTGTTCACCAGCTGGTGTCTCTAACTCTACTGGGTAAGCAGTGCACACCTTAAGTGTATATCTGTGTGAAGTTTGTTCACAGCCGCCATTCTTTAGCTGCATCCTTTACACCATACCTGTGTTTCCTATTTGCTCCCAAATCACAAAAGGTTCTGGCTTCCACCATGTACACATTTTCCCCCTCCCTTGCGTGTTCCTATCTCAAACCCAAACTGTCTCTCCAGACAACAATGGCAAGGCTCTTGCTCTTTTGTCATATTGTTGCTTGTGTTGGAAGGCTGCATTACCCATTTCCTGCCTAGAAATGCAATGCACTATACACTGTAAAAAAAAAACCTGTAAAAAAACGGTCAATGACTGGCAGCTACGGCTGCCAAACAAAAACCATAATATTAAAGTAAAATATCCTAATTCAAATTAAGTCCAGATAATTACTTTTACAGAAATGTTCATTAAATGCACTGCAGAAATGCCGTTATTTTACAGATTTTTGCTAAATTATTACAATCGAACACTTTTAATAAAGTGACAATGCTAAGAGTTCTGCAGAAAAATACTGTTATTTTATAGATTTTCCCTAAATTATTACGATCAAACACTTTTAATAAAGTGACAATGCTAAAAGTTCCACAGAAAAATAGCGTTATTTTATAGATTTTCCCTAACTTATTACGATCAAACACTTTCAATAAAGTGACACAATGCTAAGAGTTCTGCAGAATAATACCCTTATTCTATAGATTTTTCCTAAATTATTACAATCAAACACTTTGAATAAAGTGACAATGGTAAGAGTTCTGCAGAAAAATACTGTTATTTTACAGATTTTTGCTAAATTATTACAATCAAACACTTTGAATAAAGTGACAATGCTAAGAGTTCTGCCGAAAAATACCGTTATTCTACAGATTTTTCCTAAATTATGGTCAAACACCTTTAATATACCTTAACAACCACCTTGGAAAAACAGTCAAATGACTGGCAGCTACGGCTGCCAAACAAAAGCCGTAATATTATAGTGAAATATCCTAATTCAAATAAAGTCGAGAAACATTACTTGTACAGAAATTTTCATTAAATGCTCTGCAGAAAAATACCATTATTTTACAGATTTTTGCTAAATTATTACAATCAAACTCTTTGAATAAAGTGACAACGCTAAGAGTTCTGCAAAAAAATACCGTTATTCTACAGATTTTTCCTAAATCATGATCAAACACCTTTAATAAGCCTTAAAAACCACCTTGGAAAAACAGTCAAATGACTGGTAGCTACGAATGCCAAACAAAAACCCTAAATATTTTCACTGTTTCAATTAAAGTAGGGTGGGGAACTTAGTTACAAATGAAATACACACTACTGTTGATTCTAAAACCCCTTTATTTAATGTATTGAGTTGTAAATTTACAATATCAACCAATTATTCACAAACAGTTCTTCAGAGCCCCCCAGGAGGAATTGAAAAACAAAAAATTCTATTTCTCCATATGTGTATCTTTTCTGTTAACAGTACTATCATAATGAGGTCATGATTTCACCTTTGAAACAGGTGGAGAGCTTTTGGGCTGAGGGGGTTGTGGTCTGTTGTGTTTTAGCTTGTATTTTCCAATTCAGTTATATTCTCCTGATATTCTCCTGACCATTGGGGGCTCTGTATACTGTAGTTCTGATAATTTTTGTAGTATTTGTGGACAAGCATTATATTCTTGATTTAGAACGCTGAATATACAGTGTGCTATTAAGTAAAATCAAAACATACCACAGAAGATCAATGAATCTGTACCAGAAGTAACAATGCAACAGATGCAGCAGATAAGGAAGAATCCTCCTCCAAACTGCCAGTAATCAGCTGGAACTTTGGTATATCTGGGGTGGGGAAGGGAAAAAGGACAAAGTCCTATGCTATTTTGGGGTGTGGCTCAATTCAAACAGGCTCAAGAAATAATTTGTCTCTCACCATTGACTGCCATACAAACCTTCTCTGAAATAAGGTCCCATGGGGCACAACGGAAGGAGCGTGACTTTGGCTCTCTATTATTGCAATAATGTGTGCAGAGAGTTGTGTCTGTATCTCAATTCGATTGTGTGTAATCAGATTGTAAATGTGAAAAAGAATCACACAAATCACCACACACATTTGCAAATCTACCGCGGCAGAAGTGTGGCAAAAGTCACGTGTGAAAAGACAGCCAATTGAGAGGCCCATGTGAGATGTAACTGATGACTTGTCTGTATTTCCAGCTCTTGGAGCAAAATACTTAGACTTCTGCCTGTTCTCTGCCTTAAACCTTGTTCCAATGCTTGGTCTACAAAAAATAAAAGCAAATTTATCATCATTAGCAGTTATCAGTGTAAAAAATATTCAGAAATAAACAGGCAGTTACACATACATAACACATATACATAAGGCCAAATATAACATCTCTGTAACATCTCTCCAAGACAAGCATGCTCATTGATTCTGCGTTATCGCCAGCGCGGAGGCACCAGACTTATTTGTGTATAATACAGGCACTTAATTAAGAATTGCATATTTAATCACATGTTGTTATCTGCCATCTACACTACACTAGTGATGCACATGGTTAACCGTTAACCGATAACAGGAACTTTGACCGATTAATACTATTGGTAAAAATTTTTTTTAGCTACTTGTCAATCAACTCATGGGAGCGTGTCGACACGTGCAACACGTGCCTTTACGTGCTTTCCGCCACAGCCCACTTCACAGCAAAAATGAAGCGAGCAAAAAGGAGTTCTGTGTGGGACAATTTCGACCAAAAAGGAGATGAGATTATTTGCAAACTATGCAATATCCCGATAATGACCGCCGTTCTATATATTATCCCGCTTATTACACGGCTACTTGCCAACACGAAAAAAAAAAGTCACACAGTATGTCTTTTTAGAATTTATTTGTTATGGTTCAGGCGTTCAAAGTGTTTTTCAGCAGAGAAATAGTTCGCCAAACCAACGCCGTTTTGTTTCTCCCTCTTCGCTACTTTCCTCTTCTTCTTTTCTTGACCTTTGATGACAACTCAGCCTTTTGCCAAGACTCGAAATCACCGTATTTACCAAAAATATTAAAGTTAATGTGAAACTCATCCATACTAGTGGCATAGGAGTAGTTTTTTTCCCATATGAAGTAGACTACAGATCAGCTGACGTCGCTTAGCAACCGAAGACACTGCGGTGATAAGTGACCAGGACTACTTGCGGAGCAAAGATTTTAGAGCGCGGAGTGATACGACTCAGAGGCAAAAAGGCCACTCCATTCAAGTGAATGGAGCTTTCTGCAGCATTAAGAAGAGCCGTGTAATAACGGTTATTAATCGGTTAATGAGCGTCGGTTATCGGTCATAAAAAAAAATAAAAATGTGCATCCCTACCCTTCACACACCAAACTTCAGATCAGATTGAAAATATTTCACACCACTGAGTAAATGAATCATATTGTGTGTCAATATGTGTTTGGATGTGTGTGAAAAGAGGAAAGGGTATTACCTGCAGGTTGAAACTAACAACCCCACATTACATCACAGCAACTCCCTGGGCACTTCTGGAGCTCATGCTGCATTTTCCCTTTTGCAATGAAAGTGAGGACAGAGACAGGAAAGGTCAGGTCATGTTTATCTTTCTTCTACTAATTTCTCAACTACTTGAACAACACCAAATGAGAGATGAGGATGGCAGTTATGTTAATCAGACACAGTCATTCAATCTCTTAGACTGATCAGGATTTTTTAATGGGGCAAATAGTATGATTTATGTAAATAACTTGAAAACATTCACATCTTTTATTGTCTTAGAAGGACCTGTAGTATAGGCTGTTTGACTTACCTTTCCCTCTGACAATCACCACCTTGCCTCGATGAGCGTCTCTGGAATTACAATAAGAGGTATCAGTGAATTTATATAGTACTTATATATATACATGGAACTTAATATACATTTTTATTCGTTCTAATTTGGATGTATTGCTAGGTATTCATTAAGTTAATAAAATATCCATTAATCAAGCAGTTGCATTTTGGCTGGTAAAACAAGGTGTGAAATAGATCCATCTAAAGCTTATAAAGGTGGGATAGGCAGGGAACATACACACAAATGTTTCCAGTGTTTTAATGTACAGTAAAATGTATATTTCATTAATTTACATTTAATTTAATATAATGTAATTTTTCACTGTAAATTTACAGTAAATTACTGGCTACTAGTTGCATTACTTTCACAGTAATTTTACAGTACATTACTGTGAATATTTCACAGTAATGTACTGTACATGTTTCACAATAATGCACTGTAAACATTTCACAGTAAATTACAATGTATCTACAGCTGTATACTGTAACTTCACAGTTGCCATGCCCATGGAATTACTGTGATATAGCAGTATTTAGCTGTGGAATTACAGTATCTTGTTGTATGCAAATTACAGTAATTGTCTGCAATTTTTTAATTTTTACTGTAAAAGTAATACATTACGTAAGTACCTGTGATTTTACCACACAAACATGCTTTGGACTTGCTAAACTAAAAGTCTAAACAAGAACAAAGAAAACAAAGACAATACTTATTTTAATTTTTTATTAATAATAAAATCAATTTATAATATCAAATTCAACAATTTACTAGAGCTGTCTCTGAACATAAACATGAATATGAATTTTCATTTTTAAAGAGCAGATTCAGCTACTAAGTGCTGATATATTTGTTCCCTGTCTAATGTCAATATTGATACCAGTATTGATGTGTTACATGGCTGGGGTAGTTATGTAATCAGGTTACAGCTCAAAATCATACTTTGGTATCACTAACTGAATCTATGAATCAATCAATCAATATTAAATCGAATCAATATCAAATTGTGATTAATCGGTAGCAGGAAATTGGTTACGATACCCAACCCACACGTCAATTTACAACTTTTAAACATACAGCATAAACAATGCAGTATAAACAATTTACAACTTATGAACATAATATGAACATACTTACGTCAACTACGTAACAATTTCATATTTACATTGATCACTCAAAGTCAACAAGTTTCCTTTGGAGCGTGCTCACTTGTCGACTGATGCCTCCACGCTTCTTCTTTGCTTTATTTTTTACAGGTGCTTCTTGGGCATTAAACCTGAGATGGGCTCAAATTCAAAGACAACTGTCAGTTTTACAGATTTAATATTGCATTGTTTATCCAAGGCACATGCAGTGGTGCCCCTTCCTCTTTAACTAAATCCGACCTACACCAAAGAAATTAGTATTGAAAGCCAAGCAAGATTTATACAAGCAAGCAAATCACTCGTGTAGAAATTGAGATATACATGCAAACATTGTAATGAAAATAGTAATGGAAATTCCTGAGACAATAATGCACTACAGTTGATGAAGTTTACCAAACATGTCCACAGCTCACAGGTTGTGTGCTCTCTTTGCCATGCTATCAAAAGGAGAAAGTTGAGGAGTGCTGGGCTGCTGAATTTGATTCAGATTAACCAAATACAGAGGATGCTCATGTGGTCCCATCCCCACCTGTCCTTCAGTGGGCAGCATCCAAGCGCTAGGCTTCATTATGTCACCTGAAATGAACAGAGATTCCCATCTTGCACTATTTTAAAAAAGTAGAATGCTGCACAAGAGAGCAATGCTTCTATTTCATTCATTTAAATGTTCAGCAACACTGAATGCTTTTTAAAACTGTATCTCACTCGACCATTGTTAGTGGCTAACTGACTGTCTCTTGCACACCTGACACCAGAGAACATTGAGCCCTACCTTGCTTGTGCAATTTTTAAGTCTCCAAGATTTGGTTTTAACTAGCGATGGCCTGATCATATATATTTTTTTAATCATCTATCACTGATCTCCATCATTAATGAGCCATATCGGTTGATCCAGTCTTTTTATTGACAGTTTTTGTATAGCTTCAGCCTTAAAAAAACTCGAAATGCTGCCCGGTGCAAATTTACATAAGCAGCTAACAAGTAGCTCAGCTGATGTTAGCAAACAGTCCAGATGCAGTGACTTTTTTGTTCATTTTTAAAATAACCACATACAGCTCGAAATATCAATATAAAATCCAGATATCAACAGTACCTTGGAAAATCAAGCAGGGGGTGCTTGGTAACGTCACACGGCTGTAAAATAAGAAATAACAAAGCATTGTAGCATATTCAACGTGGTGCATAAGAGATGTTTCACTGGTTCCAATGATTTAGAGGTTAATCAGAGCGAATGTTATGTGTCAACATGTGAATGAATGTGATTAAATTACTGACTATAAGCTCAATTTGATCCAAATGTCATTTGCCAGTTTGATGAGACATTCAGTGGTGGATCAAAGTACAATATCAAAAAGAGAACCACTTGATTTTCTCAGATTATTTACACAGTTTTATGTGTTATTTTTACCTCAACAGCCTGCTCCACAGGTCACTGTCCTTGTTGTTTAAACTGCCTCTGCAAAAGAATGGAGAGCAATTAGTGACAGATCATATACTTTAAGCTGGAAGAGATTAGTAGTCAATCAAACACTCATGCATATCCCTCCCATCGATGGGCCACCAAATGAAAACACACGATTTGAGCTTTCGAAAGATATAAGTTATTACTCTGTGAGGCAAAGCTTCGCGGAGAAAAACGGCTTTGTAATGACTTAGTTGCTGCAGCTGGAGGCTAATGTTAGCTTACTTTAACTTTGACTTTTGCTAATTCACGGCGAAAACACCGCATATTCTCGGTCAAATAACTCAAACACTCATAACGACATGTGGAGACCAATAGATGAAAACACATGATTTGAGCTTTCCAAAGATATAAGTTACTTCTCTATGTGGCAAAGCTTTGCGGAGAAAAACGGCTTTGAATTGGCTTAACGGCCAAAGAAGTGGAGCATAAAGTGAGTTACCTTGATCCAAAAGAGCGTTCATTCACTAACATTAACTCTCACAACGAATAGAAGTTGTGACAAGCTGTCTAAAATGTAATGATGTTAACCTTACCTTCGTGCTCTTCTATCGGTATGTGTCGGGTCGTAACATTATCCACCATGGATGTATAAAGAGAACGGTATCCTATCCACCAGTATCCACCTGTCGTTTCTTCTTGGCCCCACAATGCAGTGCAGTTCAAACGCGATTCAAATTTTACAGTAATTTGTTGTGTTATCAAAGAGGATGACTACGGTATTCTATTGTGAAATATTACAATACAATGTTGTTAAATCCTGGTATCATATTTTTTTACAGTAATTTACTTGATTTCACAGAAAATTCTAAATTACAGTATTATATTGTGATTATTACAGTTAAAGCCTGTAAAGTGATAATATGGTAAATTATTGTGAAATATTTCAGTAAAATATTGTTAAATTCTGGTAACATTTTACAGTGTACATTTACAGTATATAGAGAAAAACTCACCCACGAATTAATATAAACTTACTGCTACAAATGTAATGTAAGACAGACATTGGTACAAGGCAGACACTTGAGGACGTCACCTTGGTCTTTGGGAAACAGCGATAGACATTCTTCACTATTTTCTGACAGATACAATGTAACGTAACGTGTACTCTGCTGCTCACATCATGTTCACTTATTAGACATTTACACCTTATTTTCCTGGCTGAGTTGTGCCACTGCTTTACTTATTTTACCATGTAAACGCGCGCGTGCGCACTTACTCGTTGCCTGCAAACAGAACAAACAAATCCTCTCATTTAAACCACATTCAATATTAAAATCACCAATCAGGCCAACAAGCTAACTAACGTTGTCTCCTGTCACTTTTAACGTAATGTAGCATTACTTAAGGTTAGCTAATCTGTTTGAAATCACTATCACTGTAAATCAGCGACTGAACACAAACATTGCAGTTATGAATTTACAGAAAATAATGGAAATTTTTTCTTACCTGATATAGCAGGAGAACAGTTCTGTGAAAGCTCACTTAATGTTAGCTGACCAAATAGATCTGTCTGACCCTTCAACTGCGTCCATACTCCATTTTTTTGTTCTCCGCTGAAATCCCACAACTTGGAATGGCTGAAAAAAAAAAAAAAAAAAAAGCATAGCAAACAGACATAAAATAATCCAGGTAATAATACAGGTAATCCATTAGTTAGTGGTCAGATAGCTCGACTGACCGTAGTGCCGTACTCAATTGAAAGTGACCTATTTTCAAAAAGAAGGCATGCACAGAACTTTGTCATTGGCCAGTTTTCTTGATGACAGCCACATCAACCAATCACGTGGCTAAGCAACATGCCTAGACGACCAATAGCAATTGTATCAACGTGGTATCGTTTCCTTTATGAAGAAAAGATTATAAATTAAATAAAATAAGTGTTTATATATTTTTATTTGTAGGCTGATATATTCAATTACATAAGCATCTCTTTCCCTCTCTGTCACACACGACCTACTGCAAGGCTCCAGACTGCGACCAAATCGGCGCATTTTGCGACCAAAATTTGGGACAGTGCGACCAAATTTTACATTTAGTCGCACACGTGCGACCGGTGAATTTGCCGGTGTTTTCTTTTTTTTTTTTTATAACACTGGTAGTGGAAAGGAACCAAAGCGGATCTAAGAATCTGGAATCTGGACTGACAGGTGGCAGGCCAATATGTCTTAGATGGGCAGGGACTGGCACTGTAAGTGGCTAATGTGTGGAGGGGGAGGGTCCGAAAGTTGTTCCGAGCGCAGAAGGAGAAGGTTTCACTTTCAGTGAACAATGGCGAAACAAACTCCGTGATTCAACCAGATACGTGTCCGCTGCGTGGCGGAGCTGAGCTGGTTTTTCACTTTAGATAATGTCTTAACTTCCACCAGGTCCGCTGCGCTGCGTATCTGCAACGGCAGTCCAGAACAGATACGCAGGACTTCTATTGCGGCGGATGCCGGAGCAGGAAGCAGCACAAACAACAATATAACATCAGGTTAGTTTTCAAAATAAAACACTCCATGTTGACACCAGCACACAAATCTCAAATAAGAGACAAACACAAGCTCTTCTACTAATCCTTTGGTCAGGAACACTTCGTGTTGTTGTTTTTATAACACAGACCTATAACTGCGGCACTGTAAAACCGGATCGGAGCAGTAAGGCACCGGACACCTATCTGGTGGAATCTCTGGGCTATTTGTCTCAGAGAGACGAATTTCATGAACCGCAGATATATATATATATATATATATATATATATATATATATATATATATATATATATATATACATATATATATACATATATATATATATATATATATATATATACATATATATATATACATATATATATATATATATATATATATATATACATATATATATATATATATATATATATATATATATATACAGTCGTCCGCAAAATTATTCATACCCTTGCTAATTGTTGTGATTTTTTATTTTTGTGATGGAATGACTGCATTTTTTCAAGTTTGTTTATGAGTTATATGTGACCAACAAGTGAAAGAATGACAACAATACTCCATTCAAGAAATTCTTCATTTCAGGTGATCTTTATTCATGGATTCTCAAAAAATGCCATGTTCAAAATTATTCATACCCTAATCCAATGTCTTTCTTTAATAGTCGATAGCATAGCCTTTGTTTTTTATGACTCCTTCCAGACGATTTTTGGTATGTGTCCACAAGCTTCCTGCACGTCTCCTGTGGGATGTTTGCCCACTCTTCCTTTGCGAAAGCCTCAAGCTGGGTCAGTTTGGTCGGTTTCCTCGCCGTCACCCTGGTCTTCAAGTGATGCCATAAGTTCTCGATGGGATTCAGGTCAGGACTCTGACTTGGCCATTCTAGGACATTGACATCATTGTCCTTGAACCATTTCTTCACTACCTTGGCGGTGTGTTTAGGATCATTGTCTTGCTGGTACGTCCAGTTGTGACCAAGCTGGAGTTTCTGAGCAGATTCCTTCACATTTTCGTCAAGGATCCTGATATAATCCTCCTTTTTCATTAGTCCTTGGACTTTGACGAGGTTCCCTGTGCCACTGGAAGAGAAGCATCCCCACAGCATTATGCTTCCACCACCGTACTTGACTGTGGGCACAGTGTTCTTCGGTCTGTATGCTTCTCCTTTCTTCCTCCAGACATATTGAGCATCCATATGGCCAAATAACTCAAACTTGGTCTCATCAGACCACAGAATGGTTGACCAAAAGCTGGAATCTTGCTTCAAATGACCTTTAGCAAAGGCCAGACGAGCCTCCACATGTTTCTTAGTGAGCAGTGGCGTCTTCCGAGGCCTGCGTCCATGGAGACCTCCTGTGTGCAACACTCGCTCAATGGTGGACACGGTCCACCTTCATCCCTGCCTGGTCAAGTGTTTCAATCAGGGCCTTGGTTGTGGTCTGGGGGTTGTTGTTGACCTCTCGGCATTTTTCCCTTGCAAGTTTGGGGGACACCTTACGCTTCCTGCCACGGCCGCTGAGGTTTTTAACAGTATTGAACCTCTTGTGCTTGTTGATGATGCTCTGGACGGTTGCCACAGGGACATCATACTGCTTTGAAATGGCCTTGTAACCCTTTCCTTCACTGCGGGCACGCACAAGACGTTGACGTAGGTCCTCACTGAGCTCCTTCTTCTTGACCATGATGACCAGAAAATGGGGATGACTATAACACTTTTGCTCTTTTTATACTCCTCTGAAAAGATGCTATTTTTTC
This sequence comes from Diplodus puntazzo, assembly GCA_963678695.2. Lineage (NCBI taxonomy): Eukaryota > Metazoa > Chordata > Actinopteri > Spariformes > Sparidae > Diplodus > Diplodus puntazzo. The sequence continues at coordinate 26,620,630 of OZ023175.1, read as the reverse complement.
AGTGTTTAACATTTGTTCAACAATGTTAAAGTTATTTAACATTGTAAAACATCTTAAAATAACCACAGGACAAAGATTAACACATTTGGTTACATTTTTGTTGAGACATTGTTAGGGGTATGAATAATTTTGAACATGGCATTTTTTGGGAATCCATGAATAAAGATCACCTGAAATGAAGAATTTCTTGAATTGAGTGTTGTTGTCATTCTTTCACTCATTGGTCACATATAATTTATAAACAAACTTGGAAAAATGCAGTCATTTCATCACAAAAATAAAAAATCACAACAATTAGCAAGGGTATGAATAATTTTGAGGACCACTGTATATATATATACATACACACACACACACATATACACAATCAATATAACTGCTTTACGGTGTGGGCCCCTAAATTTTCTGATTGCGCTCCTAAAATTTTCAGTTAGGGGCCACTGTGCTCCTAGTAAAAAAAGTTAGTCTGGAGCCCTGTACTGCATTATGTGTAAAGCACTATATACACAAAGGTGAGTTGACTTCACTTGAATTAAGCAAAATATCGAAAGCATCAATATTTTTTCTTGCATTCCAGAATCTGGTCATCATTTAGGTTTTTATGGTACTGTCATTTTCAGTGTGCTGAATAGCAGATAAAGGCCTATTCCAATTTAATGTAACACAATAGATGGACATTATTTTGATCTACCTTGGAATTTACAAATGCTAACCCACTCATAACCTTTAATTTTGCACGAATCTTTGTTATTTAAGCATCATCCGAATTCAAGTTTTACCAATCAACAAGTTTACCAATTGCACCTGAACATGCCACTACCCTGTTTTTGACCAGCCTACAGCTGTCTGGACTATTGCAAGCCTTTTTCCTGACTTTGCCTTTACTCATTGTATTTTTGTCTGATTTAGAATTACAGTTTGAATATTAAAGTACTATCTATACAAGTCTACACCAGTACTTTTATTCACACCGTGTAACTACTAGTGAGCAAGAGTGTGAACAAGATTTACCTTAACATTACAGAAAAAAACGTTGTTAGTATGGACATAAACCTTTATATAATGAGCTGCATATTTTTTTAGAGTTTGAACGTAAAAATACACAGATATAAAACTAATCTTTACCTTATAATTACAGTGAGAAACATTAGATTGTTAGTATGGACATAAACCTTTACATAAAAAGCTACATATTTAATTACAGTTGAATGTATAATTACATGCAAATATAAAATAATATGATTTACCTTAAAATTACAGAGAAAGGCTACATATTTAATTACTGATAATTACTGTCATTCTACGTGAACTTGAATGTAATTTAAGAAAACAGAAAGGATCATGTAAGATTAATATAGTATTTTTCTGTAAAAAAATGAGAAATGAATGTAGCATGTCATTATTGTCATAATGCTTAAAATAACAGGCGAATTGTTGATTTACAGATAATGTCTGTAATTTTACAGTTTTGTACACTATTTTTAAAGAATAGGAAAACTACTGTAAAAAAATAGTCATATACTGTAAAATTAGGATTTTTTTTTACAGTGTACTGACAGTCTGTGTTGGTGATCCTTTGCCCACCCACTTAGATTGTGCCAAGGCTGCTGGGAGCCCACACCTAGTCTCACGTCTACAGGGAGTCGCAGATGTCTCCCAAACATGAGAGAGGAAGGAGCATAACTGTCGCACTGTGAATCATGTACTTGTAAGTGTTTACCAATTCTGATACCAATTCTGGCCAGCAGTTCTGTTTAGCTGTCTCTAGGGACCTGGAGAAAGCTGTAAACCCGGAGCGTGCATCCACATTGACATTGCTTTTACCTGAGTGGTACTTTATCTCATTGTGGAAAGAGGCCAGCTGAGCAACCCAGCAGTGTTCCACTGCGCTAAGGCATGCAGTCTGTAGGTGAGCAAGAGGATTATTATCCGTGTCTATGGTGAATTGTGCCCCCAGTCAAATGGTCTTAAAATGTTTCAGCACTGCCCACTCAAGGGCCAAAAGTTCCAGTTTGAATGAGCTGTAGTTGGAAACATTTTGCTCAGATGGATGTTGGCTTCGGCTTGAATAAGCTATCATCCTCTTTCCAATTGATTATCTGCAATAGTTCAGAGGGATCATGTGAGTTGTTCACAGAAGAGCATGTTACTTCTGGTTGTGGGTTTCCATACTGTACATCAAGCAGCAGGGCCTCCTGTAGTATGGCAGCAATGTCTTCTTCGTGATTAGGTCGTGCATAAACCTTAAAGGCCTGAGCTAGTGGACCTTCACACAGCCCCGACAGCAGCTGGTCTCACAGGAAAGCATCAGCAGGGGTATCATCGGGGTCATGCTGCCGCAACCTGCAATATAGCTCTCTCAACCCTTAAAATGAATGATGGTAATGTCTCACCTGGTTTCTGTACACAGCTAAAAAAAATTGGGATATCAAGACTGGAACTGGGGTTCGATCACCGTAAAAATAATCTAAGTATAAGAACATTTTACCTGTAGTGGCCTGCTAGCCCTAAGAAAGCTCTGACTTGTCTTATGGTGGAAGGGATTGGCCAGTCTAGCACAGCTGAAATCTTCTCATGGTCAGGTCTTACCCCATTCTGGTGTACCACATGACCCAAAGAGTTCACTTCAGGCTGAAGGAGCTTACACTTGCCTAGTTGCAGTTCTGGCCCATGCTGACAGAGCCTCTGGGACACCTCATCTAGATGCTGCATGTGAGAGTCAGGTGAGTCAATTATGTTATCATCCAAGTAGACTAGCAATGACTCTGCCACTTGAACCCTTAAACACTGCATCAGCCATTGGAATGTTGCTGGTGCTTTGCAACGTCCAAAAGGCATGCGTTAGGGTGGTGAAGGCCGTTTTCTCTTTGTCTTGCAATCCCTTTTGACCTGCCAGTCCCCACTGGCCAAATCAAGAGTGGAAAAAAGGCTGGTGAGAGTCTCTTCAATCCTGGGCAGAAAAAAGGCATCTTTATGAGTTACAGTATTCAATCCCCTGTAATCTACACAAAAGCTCTAGCTGCCATTCTTCTTATTCACTAAGATTATATGTGAAGCCCATGGGTAACAGCTTTGCTTAATTGCTCCCTTCTCTAGCATACCTGCAAGTATGGTCTCCATCTCTTTGTACATCAGAGGGGGAAGGAGTCAATACCTCTCTTAGACAGGTGCTGCACCAAGTCTGTCTGGCCGTAATCCTTATCACTTTTTGCAAACACATTGTCCTACTTGAGCAGCAGGGCAAGCAGCTCTTCCTGTTACTGACGGATCAGTTCGGTTAGTCAGGTCACTCACCCTTTTGGCAGCTCCTGTGCCCCATGGGCAGCCGTTGTATCCACCAAAGCCACTTCAACACAGTCATCTCTCAGGGAGAGGCTCAGGTCACGAGGCCCATGTACATCAACTTCGCCTACATGGTACAGCTTTCCGAGCTTCTGGTACTGACCTATAGACACACTTTGGGGATGTGGGTTGCAGACCTTCCATTCTTCACCACAGCAAGTGTCCTAGCCACTGCCATGTCATTGGCGTCGGGCATGGATTCCACCAGGGCACAAAAGACCGCTCCTCCTGGGCCCATCTGAGCACAACTCCACACCAGCACCTCACTTTATAATAATAAATAATAATAATATTATTTATTTATTGTATTTTATATAGCACTTTTTAGGTACACAAAGACACTGTACAGGTTAAAACAGAAATATAAAAGCAACACACTTAAAATATAAAGAAAAGAAACAAGTTATACATTTACAGCGATTTTGAAAAGGTGGGTGTTCTGAAACTATTGAGTTCTGTGCAGTCTCTGATGTGTTTAGGGACGGTGTTCAAGAGGGAGGGGGCAGCAACCGAGAAGGCTCGTTGAGGGATGGGAAGCCAGTGGAGTTTCTGGAGGATGGGGGTGATGTGATCATGGGTGCGGGTGTGGGTGAGCAGGCGAGCAGCGGAGTTCTTGAGGTATTGGAGTTTATTGAGGAGTTTGCATGGTGTGCCAAAGAGGATGCTGTTGCAGTAGTCAATTCTGGAAGTGATGAAGGCATGGATCAGGGTTTCTGTAGCAGAGGAGAGTGAAGGATGGAGATGGGCTATGTTTTTGAGGTGGAAAAAGGCAGTCTTGGTTATTTGATTTATGTGGTTTTGAAAAGAGAGGTTATTGTCAAAAATAACTCGGGGGTAGCGACTGTGAGGGGAGGGGGGGGGGGGGGGTTGTCTATGATGAGGCAGAAGTTGTGAGTGGTTTTCATGAGGGATCTGGGGCCGATGATGACAATATCTGATTTGTCGCAGTTTAGTTGGAGGAAGTTAAGTTTGCATCCAGATTTTGATTTCGGTGAGGCAGTTGGTGAGTGTGCAGTGAGTGGCAGTGGTGATGGATTGGGTGGAGATGTAGATTTGGACGTCGTCAGCGTAGCGGTGAAAGCGGAGACCATGGCGGCATATGATGCTGCCAAGGGGCAGCATGTATAGGATGAAGAGGAACGACCCAAGCACCAAACCCTCGGGACGCCTTGGGACAGAGGAGCAGTGGAAGAGGTGCAGTTGTTGATGTGAATGAACTGTTGTCTGTTAGCAGTGCCGGTCCTGAGAAATTTGGTGCCCTAGACAAGATCTTAGCTGGCGGCCCCTTAAAAAGCATAAAGTCTGCTAGCTTAATGCTAACGTGTAATGTAAAACCTCATAGACGGGCTAACAGAAATTAGCATCGCTATCGCCAGTTCGCGGCAATCGATAGCGATAGCAGTAAAGCTGCTAAAAGCTGTTTTAATTCTGGCTTTAGCGCTGTTAACACATCACAGTTTTAATATTTTTTCATCCGAGAAAGTCACAGTTTAATCCAGTGCACAGTCTATGGGAGCCGCGACTGGGGACCAGAGCAACGGCTGTCACAGCAGCACCGGTCTACTGATCTGATCGCCCGGGGCCAACCTCCGTCGTCATCCCGGGGGAGAAAACGAGCCAGGTAACTTATCCGCATGCTTTTAGAGGTTTACCGCTGGCTGGTTAAATTATTTTTAGGAGATTTATGTTGGTCTCATTGATGAAATCTAACGACGCCGTCGAAGTGGTATGTTTCAGTGCAACTTTTCTGCCGAATGGGTCAGACGAGAGGCAACAGAAGGAAAAAAGGAGATCGGCTGAACAACTTAAAGCCTGAAACACTCTGGGCCAACCGTTGGCCTTCTGAAGCATTTGGGGAGACTTGGATGAGTTCGCGAACAAATCTGTTCCGTGTGTTCAGCTGCCTTGGAAGCTTTTGAACAACGGTAACTACGATGCATTAAACTATTCATTTCCTTTCGCTTCATCACATTGACGTTACTGTACCTGTATCTTCTTCACGTCTTCCTCTTCTCTCGTTTTTTTCCTTCACTGGGCGCCCGATGGCTTCAGTCTCTGGGACATTGTGATTCCGCTACAGTATTAGTAAATCTGTCTCTTGGTCTTGGGGTCTCGGTCCGGTCAGATTCAGGCAGCTGGCCTCTCGATCCGCCCCCCTCACAGAGGGCAGGTACAAAGCAACGAGCCAGGAACCCAGAAAAAAGGCCTCTCTGTTATTTAATAGTCTTTGCTATGACGTTATATTGCTGTGGGCTTAAATAATATTTCGAAATAATAGTAATGGCACTGGTAAAAAATGTATTTTATTAATTTTTTTTTCTCCCCCCGTTTTCGGCGCACCCCGCGGATGACGGCGCCCCTAGCATTTGCCTATACTGCCTATGCATAGGGCCGGCTCTGTCTGTTAGTGAGATAAGATTTGAACCAGGAGAGGGCAGTGCCAATGATGTTGAGGGAAGATTCAAGGTGGGAGAGAAGAATGGAGTGGTTGATGGTGTCAAAAGCTGCAGTGAGGTCCAGGAGGATGAAGATACTGAGTTGGCTGGAGTCTGCACAGAGGAGGAGGTCTTTATTTACTTTAAGGAGGGCTGTTTCTGTGCTGGGAACGGAAGCCAGATTCAAAAGGTTTAAAGAGGTCAGTGGAGATGAGGTGGGTTTTGAGTTGAGTGGCAATGGTGCGTTCTAATATTTTTGATAAAAAGGGGAGGTTTGAGATGGGCCGGAAATTTGTCATGATGTCAGGGTTGAATCCAGGTTTTTTGAGAATGGGGGCGATAGCGGCCAGTTTGAGAAATTGAAGGACTAAGCCAGAGCTGAGAGAGGAGTTGATTATTTTTGTGATGAGTGAGGAGATGGCTGGAAGACAGTTCCTGACCAGGTGGGATGGGATCGGTAGTTAAGAGTTTGAGATGTTGTCAATGGGTTTACTGTAGCTTGCAAAAGCATTCACCCCCCTTGAACTTTACCACATTTTGTCATGTTGCAGCCACAAACGTAAATGTATTTTAATGGGATTTTATGTAATAGACCAACACAAAGTGACAAACATTTTTAAAAATAAAAAACTGAAAAGTGTGGTGTGCAAAAGTATTCAACCCCTTTTACTCTGATACGCTTAAATAAAATCCAGTGCAACAAGGCATGTAATGGTACGAAAATATCACACCATGGTAATAGTGACAAAAATTATCACGGTTATCGGTATACCGCGGTATTTTTTAAATGTCATCAAAATGTTGAAAAAACACTGATACACTGATAAATTGACATAATTTCACCAAGATTTATATTTAAATTGATATATTATTTATCAAAATAGTCCAAATTCAAAACCTTAACAAAACACTCCAAATTCTTTTATAAGTATAAAAGAATGTATCAAAACTGTGCAAAATAAACCTTAAATACATTAGAATAAGGCAGCAGCACTCGATTGGCCAGCAGATCCTCTCTGTGAAAAAAATGAATAGAAAACGTCATCATAAATTATTACTGTCATTGTTACTTAATACTAAGAGTGCAACCAATAGATCACAAAACTCACAATTGAGATCATATTACTTTTGTTAGAGAAAGGTTGGATAATTTTGGCTTTTATCTCTGTCTAGACACTTATATTATATATATATATATATATAGTTATATTCACCATTTTATAGTATTCTTTGTATATAGTCTATTCTACAAATAATCCACAAGTATTATATATTTCTGATATTATATATATATATATATATTGGCTGTCTGTCTGCTCGTCGGTTGTCAATGGACTCGGCTGATCTGATTGGTCAGATGTCTGCTGAGCCACAGGTAGACGCTGCTCTGGTGAATGGAGCTGAGATGAAAGTCAGTCATCTCAGTCAGTTTGCATTCACTAACTCAGTCCACTCAGTACATGTTTGTCTCAAATCCTCCTCACTGCAGCTCTGCATCAATATTTGGGGAATTATTAGGTCGACTATAAAAAGTGAAATCTACAATTAATAAGCGGTTCAGATAACGTGCCAAATCACGGATCAACTTCGTTCAGTTATACCACTATCTGGTCAGTTTACATCAGTGACAACAACACATTAGACAGAGAAAACTCGACACACACATACATCATGCACCCGAACTTAAGGTTAGCTTACCTTGCATTCGCTGAACAGTTGAGGGTGATGGTTGCGTAAATTGGATGTTTTGCCGCCCCTCGCAACAACTTTCTTCTCACAGCTCCTGCAATAGGGCTGCCATCCTCCACCAGCTGTCCCTGAGCATTCTTATAATAACCAGAATACGCCCACACTGCAGATTTGGTTAACTTTGAAGGCGGAAAATGCCTTGAGGGCCGCTATATCACATCCTCCCTCCTCCATGTCTTCTTCACTACAGAACAAGCGCACGTTGCACACTGCTCATGCGTATCTTGCGAGTTTTCCACACTGTGGTTATCGACCACTGCGGTTACCATGGTAATTAAAACTTACGATAACCTTCACTGTCAGGAATTTTACCATGGTTTACCGTGAAACCGGTAACCGTTACATCCCAAAGTGCAACCAATTGCCTTCAGAAGTTACTTAATTAGTAAAAGGGATCCACCTGTGTGTAATTTAATCTCAGTGTAAATACAGCTGTTCTGTGAAGGCCTCAGAGGTTTGTTAGAGAATATTGGTGAACAAACAGCATCATGAAGCCCAAGGAACACACCAGACAGGTCAGGGATAAAGTTGTGGAGAAGTTTAAAGCATGGTTAGGATATAAAAAAATATGCCAAGCTTTTAACATCTCATGGAGCACTGCTCAATCCATCATCCAAAAATGGAAAGAGTATGGCACAACTGCAAACCTACCAAGACATGGCAGTCCACCTAAACTGGCAGGCTGGGCAAGGAGAGCATTGTGAGAGAAGCAGCGAAGAGGCCCATGATAACTCTGGAGGAGCTGCAGAGATCCAGAACTCATGCAGGAGAATTTGTCCACTATTGACTATTAGTCATGCACTCCACAAATCAGGCCTTTACGGAGGAGTGCAAGAAGAGAGCCATTGTTGAAACAAAGCCATGCAGTTTGCCACAAGCCATGTGGGGGGCACAACAAACATGTGGAGCAAGGTGCTCTGGTCAGATGAGACCGAAATTGAAGTTTTTGGCCTAAATGCAAAACGCTACACTGCAAATCACCCTGAACACACCATCTCCACCATGAAACATGGTGATGGCAGCATCATACTGTGGGGATGCTTTTCTTCAGCAGGGACAGGGAAGCCGGTCAGAGTTGATGGGAAGATGGATGGAGCCAAATACAGGACAGTCTTGGATGAAAACCTGTTAGAGTCCGCAAAAGACTTGGGGCAGAGCTTCACCTTCCAGCAGGACAACAAGCCTAAACATACAGCCAGAGCTACAATGGAATGGTTTAGATCAAAGCACATTCAGGTGTTAGAATGGCCCAGTCAAAGTCCAGACCTAAATCAACTTGAGAATCTCTGGCAAGACTTGAAAATTGCTGTTCACAGACACTCTCCATCCATCAGACTAAGCTTGAGCCATTTTGCAAGGAAGAATAGGCAAATATTTCAGTCTCTATATGTGCATCGCTGGTAGAGACTTACCCCGAGAGACTTGCAGCTGTTATTGCAGCAAAAGGTGGTTCTACAAAGTATTGACTCAGGGGAGGTGAATACTTTTGCACGCTACACTTTTCTGTTTTTTATTTTTAAAAATGTTTAAAACCATGTATCATTTTCTTTTCTTGAAAAGTTCAAGGGGGGTGAATACTTTTGCAAGCCACTGTAAGAAGTTTGTTTATGGTGGAGAAGAGAGCTTTGGGGTTGGTGGAGCCAGGGTGAATGAGTTGGGAGTAATAGGTGGAGCGGGATTTGGTGAGGCCATCCCTATATTGCTGCAGATAGTCTCTGTATGCTAAAAGATGGACAGTTAAACCAGTTTTCTTGGCGAGTCTTTCAAACTGACGTTTGCGGGATTTCATTTGACGGAGTTCAGGAGTGTACCAGGGAGCAGAGTGGGTAAATGAAACTGTTTTGGTTTTAATGGGAGCCAGCTGGTTGAGGCAAGAGGAGAGTATTTTGTTGTAGTAGTTGGCAAAGTCAGAGGGGTTGTCAGACAGCGGTGGTGGAGAGGCAGATATTTGACTGTCAAGAGAGGTTGAAAGGGCTGAAGGGGTGATGGATTTGAGGTTTCTGTAGGATATTTTGCATTTGTCTTTTGGGGTGGAGAGGGGGATATCGATGTCCATGGTGATTGCTAGGTGGTCTGATATGTTGAAGTTGAGACAGGAGAGTTGATGTATAGTGAGACCAGTGGAGCAGACCAGATCCAGGATGTGTTCTCCGCAGTCTTTCAAATGTTTCTGGCTAAAGCTACACTGAAGTTGGTGCACAAAGAAGAGTATTGCACATTTGTACACTGTGCTGTGGATTAATAACCAACCACACGACAAGATGCTTCTTCAGCAGTTTGGATATCTCCTGGTGACTTTTTTGTACTTTGGTCTCTCCTGGTGACTGAAAGCCATGCCTGCTTTACAGCCAACATTGTTTACAATTGCAACCAGTTGATTGCCCTGAAGCCCCCAACTCTTTTAGCCAGGGAGAAACCCACAGAACTGGAAGAGCTAAGGAGGAGATGGCGAGGTTGCAGAGCAGGGGTTAAACGGAGAAGAAATAGTAGGAAGCTTAAACCCTGCATCCTCGCAGTCATTGCTGGAAACGTAAGGTCCCTGGCAAATAAGATGGACGAACTGGAAGCGCTCGCCAGTACGCAGAGGGAGAATAGAGAGTCCAGTATCATGTGTTTCAAGGATCCATGGCTTCACAAGCAGAAAATGGCATCTACATTCCGACATCTGGGAATGTCCAACGTTTCGCCAGTTTGTCAAATGCACAACAAGGGACAATAAAACAATAGATCTGCTGTATACAAATGTTAAGGATGCATACAGCTTCACTGCTCTTCCTCCCCTGGGCAAGTCAGATCACAACTTGGTCCTGCTCTCCCCATCATACAAGCTGGAGGTTCAGCAGCAACCAGTGACAGCGAGGTTGGTGAGGAAATGGTCTCCCGAGGCCATGGAATCACTGCAGGGTGCCCTGGAAGCCACTGACTGGGATGTCATGTATGAACCACACAGCAAGGACATTGATGGCCTAACTGCATTTCTGAATACATTGGGTTCTGCATGGACAACACTATCACCACTAAAGAGGTCAGCTGTCAACCAAACAACAAACCATGGGTTACCAGCGACCTAAAGGCCCTAACTCAATGAGAAAAAGAGGGCCTTTAGGTCAGGGGACCAAGCAGAGCTCAAGCGTGTTCAGAGAACTTAAACATACACAGCAAATTTGAAAAAGCAAATTTAACACTCTCAGAGTTAAAATTAACACTGACCCAGTGTATATATGGGTACCACTGTAAAAGTGTTAAATTAACACTTTTGAAAGAGTTAAAATTATAAACACTATGATAGTGTTACTTAAAAAACTCTTAGTGTTAATTATCAACACTATAATGAACAATATGAACACAAGTCAGTGTTATTTAATGACTATCATAGTGTTTATTATTTACTCATAAATCAATAACGAGAACAGCAGTTAGTGTTAATAAACTAAGTCTGGTGGTGTAAATTATTAACACTGTAAAAGATGACAATAGCACTGACTAGTGTTATTTAATAACTATTATAGTGTTCATTATTAACACTGGTTGGTGTCATTTAATAACTATTGTAGTGTACATTATTAACACTGGTTGGTGTTATTTAATAACTATTATAGTGTACATTATTAACACTATAATAAATAACAATAACACTGGTCAGTGTTACAGTACTCAATAACTGTTATGGTTTAAATTATTAACAATGCAATGAATAACAAAGGTTCACACACAGAGTAACTGGTTAACAATGCAATGGTGTACAGCTTACAAAAAATTACGACTATCTACAGGAATTGACACCATTATAGTTGTACAATAATAGTAATAATAGCCCCCCCCCCACCATGCATTTACAGTCATCACTCCAAATAGTTACTGCAATGAAAATGATTTTATTTTGCCCACAACATGCTTTCAGACAAACAGGGCACAAAAAACAGCATTGTATTATTATATTGTACAATATAATCATACCAAAAACACGAGGCAGTTCATTACTGCTGCTTACCTTAGACAATGCAGCCGTCTGGTACAACATAGAAAAATGAGTCTGTACCATGAGACATTTGGACATCAAAGGGCTTAAAGTATCTTAACTTGTGAGGTCTAACAATTGAGACATTATGCACTTGATCAACATGAAAAGCATGAAAATGCTCTACAAATGTAGTCTCTATTTCTGACAGCAAAAAAAAAACACTTCATTTCTCAGAAAGATGCCAACAATCTTGCTGAACACTGGCATTTCATGGACAAAATCTGTGCAAACAACAAGACCTGTGTGATATTCGGCACCATTATGGTTAACCCATGTTGTGACACTGATCTCACTTGACAAATCAATCTCAAAGTGTTCTGAAATCAAATCACCATTTTCAACATTAGTCAGTATTTTTGTTTTAACAGGCCCGGACTCAATACCTTTGGCAGACAGTGACTACCAGTGATTTGGCAATGGACTTTGTTACGTTTTTGAAGTTTTTAATGCTGGACTTGAAGAATTTGTGTTTTGCTTCATATCTCATACCCCAAACATGCAATAAAGGACCATTTTTGCATAGGATAATGGATCATGAAGTGATGTTTTGGGATTAAATTATTTTGAGGATACAAATCTTTAAATAACCGATGATGGTCTTCTATAAGATGTTTTTAAGATACTGTCATTCCCTCTGTAATAAATGGGGGAAAAAACAATGTTAATGATATGCAACAATATTATCAACAGATGCCAGTGTCTTTCACCTTCTGGGACAACATCACCAAAGATCAGTTGGAGGTTCCAAATGAGGCATAATGTTTGACTAGCATTAAGCCCAATACTGTTGCCAGAGCAAAACAGGTTAATGTGCATTGGACGATTCTTTTTATCCATAAAGCCATAGTTGAATGCATATACACGTTGGAGTATGTTTTCATTGAAAATAAAATTACGATTCAAATATCCAAACAACAGCTTAACTTTATACTGTGCTACACCTTCTAAGAAATCATGCATTATGTCAAACACAAAGTTATCTGATGCAGAGAAGCAGAGCTGTGTGATGTTACGATATATATCGTAGTGCGATATAAAAATGTCTACCATAGGATATAACCCTCTGTTGTTTATATCGTAATTTCAATGTGTAGGCTACTTGATTAGCACTGTTGCTACACTAACGTTAACGTACACTACGGTTGTGATTTAATACGCTGTGTAAAGTACAACTCAATGTTGGAATGGCTGTTGGATATCAAAATTTTTAGTTCAAAACAAGTTTATTATATGAAGGCGAATGTTACTGGCAGCAACACTACTGCTTTGTGGTCGCATTTTTACGTCACCCGCAAGGACTCGTTTACGGCATTGGTTGCTTGATGAATAAACAGAGGCAAAGCAGCATGGCGGAGACAGTGGAGAGCGCAATGGAAGACGAAAATAACATTACTAGTAACGTTACATCAGACACGGATACAGAAGCAGAACCCCAAGAAGATTTGTGCCGAAAAGGAGGAACCGGAATTCCATCGTTTGACTTTGATTTAAAAAGTCAGACACCAACCAGACAACAGTAATCTGCAAAACATGCTGCCAACAAGTTGTTACTAGTGACTCGAACACGTCTATTTTTTTCTACCATTTAAAGACACGCTGGGATACATATTGTTATCGGGGTATAAAATTAGCTATGTCAGGATATAAAATTTTGTCCATATGGCACAGCACTACACTGAAGTTTACCAAGGTATTGAGTATGCCATTATGTTTAATCCCAAAGCATGAATTTTCTCTTGGGTTTTCCATTAGATAACTGTAATGCTCCTCATTGGTTAATTTGGTGCATAAAGTCACACGAGGATCATTTTCACTAAACACTGTTTGAGCTGATACTTCCTGCAGTAGTAGTTTGCAGAAAAAGATTCCACAAAACCAAGAATTGAGTTCAGACCTAAATTGTCACCTATTACTTGTGAAATGGTACCATAGAGAGGCTGTTCAGTAAATGACACTTTCATTCCCTTTTGCTTTAATGGGTGTTGCCTATAGTATTTTCAATCACAGAAATCTTGGTATAAATTAAGATTTATTAATTTCAGGACAGACTTGCTCATTTTTTAAAATAAACTCTAATATTTTTAAAAGGGGAATATAAATGAATATGTCATTTACTGGTACCTGCTCATATCTTCCAGATACTTTGTTTCTCTTTGAATCATATCTTACTCCTAAATGAATCTCCACCGGTTCAACAACACCCCATTTCTCACTAAAATAGTTACTCCATTTAGAATTGGTGTTTAAATCACTAAATGGATTGTAAGTTTTTACTGAAGACATCCTCCACTGCACTTCTACTGGGATTTGTGACAGGCACAGCACTCAACACTTGTTCTTTAAGATTTTCATGAACCTCATTGACATACTCCTCCCTGCTTTCAACAACAGATGACAACACTGTTGGCAACACCACTTCCCTCTAACTTTGCTATGATTGAAGCACACATTTCTTTTGCCTGGTCTTTTGACATATGAGATGTAGAGGGATGATTTATTCCATCCAGGTCCATATCAGAGGCATCTTCTTGTGAGATCAGCTCACTTAAGTCTGACTGACTCATTGCTTGGGCCCATGTTACCAGTGCTATGACAATTATGTAAATGCTTTCGAAAACCTGCAAAACTTTTGAACTGCAATGGACATGCTTCTTGAGCACACAAAATGACAAAGCTTTTGCCAAGATATAATTCATGCAAAAACTTGAGGTGCTGTGTTAATGCACTAGGTGCATTATGCAACGATCTACAAATGTGACACCTATACATTTTTCAAGAATGTTGCTCTGAGCTGAGCTCTGCTCTGAACACCTTTGACTGCGCACATACATGAAACCCCTTCCAGGATAAAATCTGTGTTAAACCTAAAGATTAACAATTTTGACACCTATACTTTGTTCATGAACGTGGCTCTTAGCTCCTGTTCATGAACTTAGCTCTTAATTATTTTACCTTTGGCCTTTCTTTGGTGGTTTCCACATCAATACCATAGACTGTTCTCTGGAGAAATGTGTACATGTTGCTGAGAGCATTATCATAGCTTACAGTGAAAACAAAATGCACCTTAAAAGGCTTGTCAAGGGCTGCCAATGATGTGCTTCCCTGGCAAGGGATGAGCTTCTTATCCGTCACAATGTAGAAAGCTGATGGCCTCTCGCTGGTCCCAGAAGCCAGAAGGTATGGCTGCTGATGGCTCTCCTGGTGGCTCTGAATGTGTTCTTCTAAGCTCCTGCAGGACTGGGGTGGGGGGTGGGGTATGAAAATTAGTCAGATGTTCTTTTAGTCTGACCTACATTTCCTACTTAAAGCACTACTGTGGCCCAGTACACACCTTTTGAAACACAACTTAGTGGCCCATAGCCTGGGATGTGCTGATCTTCAGTGATTTCTTTTTTATGGGCTGGGGTTTGAATTTGAATTTGAATGTATTTATTCAGGATAGCCCCTTGAGGTGGTAGGAAAGAGCAGTAGGAAAGATGCCACATCACTGTTCCATCCTTTAAGAAGAAAAAAAGTCCAGGGTCACCTTCATTTGAATCACAACAAAATGTTCACTTTTGAAACTGACTTCTGCAGGCTTTTTGAGCTGCAGAAGTCAGCATTACTTACTAAGTTACATCATAAGTATGTGTATGACCCAATACATTCAAAATCATTTAATTTTAACTGAATATCTGGATGATCCTCAGATGATTCCTCACTGTACTGATTCTTAGCAGACTTCAGCAAACTCTGGAGCACTGGGGTGGAAGTAAGGTACTCTGCTTCTCTGATCACCTTTCCTTTATAGGAGGTATGCCACTTCTCCAGCAGTTTGGCAGATATTTATGGTCCAAATAGGAGGCTGAAGTCTTGAAGTATCTGCAGCAACACAAAGGAAAAAAAAATGTTGTAAAAGGAAAATATATATATATATATCTGATAATCAATTCACAACATTCAGCTATGATGGTAACAGAAAATTATGCTAATACTGACCAGCCCTTTAGTATCCAGCAGCCTTGGAAACACAGAGAGTATAGTGTGCGAGTCATTGGGGTTGTGGATAAGGCGCTGCCTATACTCAAAGGTCTCCTTCATCTTCTGCATGATGACTTCTTTGTCACTGGTATGGTTCATCAAGGATTTGACTTCATTACAACGTTTATCATCTAGCTGACCACCAATCACAGGCAGCTCCCTTTCCTGTGTTGGACCACCTCCTCCCACATTTTGCAACTTCGGTTCCTTAGACCCAAGTACGGTCTTTCTCTGAATTGTCTTAAGCCGCCATGCCAGAAATCCACAGCTACTTTGCTAGTCATAAAAGTGTTCCTTAGCAAAGACAGAAACATTATCAAAGTTAATCTTCATGATCAGCAAATTGCAGTAACCCCTTTAACAATGAATTCATAGAATAAATAAAAGTTAAGAAAACCGAACAGTCAGAATTTAGAAATAGAAGAATAAGAAGTTAGGGCAATTCTAAATCAGACATCCCTCTGCAGTCACATGTCCGACTCTGCTTCAGAATCAGAATCAGAAATACTTTAATAATCCCAGGGGGAAATTATTTTTGTTACACACTCCAGATATACAACAACATATATTAAGAACAAAATATAAATATATATATATATAAAAAAAATATGTAAAAGATCAATGTACATTTTAAAAAATGTGCAAAAAGTGCAAACAAAAACAAACAAAAAAAGAGGAATGATTGTCCGTATTTTTTGCTTGAGTCAAGTTACAGAAGGAGGAGTGTCTGACTCTCTTAGGGAGGCATTATAGAGTTTAATGACCACAGGCAGGAATGATTTCCTGTGGCGCTCAGTGGTGCACCTGGGTGAGAGGAGTAATAGTAATCATGCAATATGGGCTTTTTATGAAAAACTTAATCAGATGGTTGTAACCACCTAACCGCTGGGGCAGGCTGTCCTATTCCACATAATTTTGCCCATCCTTACAATTAAATCTATATCTTTGTATGAAGCTCACCGCGAGGCTGAGCGGCTAGCCCGGCGAGGCTAGCAAACGCACGGCGCCGCTTGCAGTGTGTGGAGGGCACTTTGGAACGGCTACCCACCTGTGCTGACAATCTTGGGCAGCTACAACCAGCTATAATGCTCCCTCGCACTCACACAGAGTAGGAAAGCGGTCCTGCAGGTTTGGTCTTTGTCTCCAGAATCAGTGTCTCCCGCCACCAGAGCCGGCCCTGGGCATAGGCAGTATAGGCAAATGCTAGGGGTGCCGTCATCTGCGGGGGGGCGCTGAAAACAGGGGGAGAAAAAAAAAAAATAAAATAAAGAATACATTTTTTTTTTTACCAGTGCCATTACTACTGTTATTTCGAAATACTATATAAGCCCACAGCAACATAACGTCATAGCAAGACTATTAAATAACAGAGAGGTCTTTTTTTCTGGGTTCCTGGCTCGTTGCACTGTACCTGTCCTCTGTGAACGGGGCGGGTTGAGCGGCGAGCTGCCCGAATCTGACCGGACCAAGACCCCAAGACCAAGTGAGAGATTTACTAATACTGTAGCAGAATCACAATGTCCCAAAGACTGAAGCCATCCGGCGCCCAGTGAAGGAAAAGAAGGAAAGAAGAGGAAGACGTGAAGATAGCAGCATTGTTTAATAATCAATAAATAGCTGAGTCGATGTGTGTTAATGTTACTCCACCTTAAATTCATCAGGGACATTTGGAAAGTTAACGTTAGGCCTGTTCAGGTGTTATTTTACAGGTGTCTTTCCTGCTTGTATGTCAGTTAAAATGCAATTTGTTTTCCATCCCCTTTGTAATAGGGTCACTGTGAGCCTTTGGTGTATTGTGTCACAGTTTATGTTTGTTAAAGTTTACATCAGTGTTAAAGTGCAGTTAAAGTGTATTACTGTTAATACTCTAAACCTTAGCTTTCCCATATCATTCATAGGCAATATATATATATACACTGCACTTGCACTCTGGTTAGACTGAATCGTATTGCAATGACAATAAAGTTGAATGAATCTCATCACATTTTTATTATTAGTCTATGTCAGTCTTATGCAGGGGTGCTGCCAGGGATTTTGTGCCCCATGAAAAGAAATGTAATTGGGCCCTTGCCGGCGAAAAAATGTGATGCTGTTTTATATAAAACTATGCATTTTAATGATGTTTGACTATCATTCCCATATTTATGAAAAGAACAACATGACAGCTACTTGGTTACTACTCACTGTCTCCCTTGTAGTCCTGCATGCAGGTCTAGATTATCTCCACAACTGTAGACACACAGGTGGTGGCATTGGATTTGGGGTGAAAAAATACATATGAGGTATATGGTTGTTGCAATTTAATTTAAACATTTCTGTGATTGTATTGTCATACAGTCTGCATGCACCAGAAATGACACTACTGACCAAACATTCTATTTTAGTGATAGCTGACTTTGACTTCAGGTGGGTTGACCATGTCTTCCAAGGCAAATGACTTTGATGGTTGAGTTGATAATGCTTTTCCCAGGACAGTGACCCTATGATGTTTTATCATGACAGTAAATGTCATCTTATCTACCATCTTGTAATGTAACCCCATGTGGAGAATTGCTCCACATGTGGCTTTCATGTCCACTCTGCCGGTCTACTTGTCTGACAGATCATTCTATTACATCATGACACCTAATGGGTCATTAGCTCAGCGTGAGCTTGTAGCAGGAGCAGCCCACAGCAAAGAGAGAATTAATACAGGCGCAGTTTTCACACATGCAGTTAGCTTGTTAATTCCCGGTCAAGTTTACACAGAACTCTGTAAAAACAGTGCTCACCACCAACCACCAGGTGGCACATGAGAGCTGTCCAGACTAAAATGAACACATTAGGACCCTGAGCTTCTTTGTCCCCCCCCCCTCTTGTATGAGACAAGCTGTTTTATTCCCTTATTGATTTAGTCTGTGTCTACAGAGCCCCTCTAGGGTCATATGGTTGAAAAATCAAATCATGCTCTCGGATTCACAATCACCACAGATTTTGCCCCCTTCTCATTGATCAGCACAGCGATAGTGATATTGATAGTGATCTATAAACAAAAAAGATGATTACAACTATGCCATTTGACTGTATATGAGCAAAATGCTCTATTTAACTGGAGCAGGAGGAGCTCTGCGGTGCGTCTCTGTATCCACAATGTGGTGTGCGGATCTCGGTCCTCTGATCGGACCGGACAGGTCATAAGACCTATCATTCTGAGTAATAGGGGATGGGGTGTGGGTGGGTGAACTAATTCATATTTGATAAGGTACGTATTAATAACATAACCTGCAGCCATCCTCCAGCATGTGTCATTGCTAGTTCTAGATCAATGGTCTCCACTAATAATAGTGTCTCCTCCTCTCGCCAATTGGGTTTTCTTTTCGATTCCATGTTGATTTTTGCATGTGGCTGCAGTAGGCTAGTAT
>OZ023175.1:26389162-26596662 GCA_963678695.2 Diplodus puntazzo | reverse complement strand
TCCTGTTAGCTAGCTTAGCTCCTGTTAGCTAGCTTAGCCAAACTTGCTTCGTGTCCAGTAAAAGAAACACTTCAACTGCGATGGAGAGTCCAGCTCACACACTCACAGCACGTCGTCTGACAACAGTTCATAGTCCGTTATTGATAAAACACGACACTGACGACACACACAGTCCACTGTTAGCTGCTCGACGCCATTAACTCTCTGCACCTTCTTCCTTGTCACTGACGCTCCGGTCAACCCGGAAGTGTAAAACTCTTAAGGTCATGAACTCTCACACGTAATAAGAATTACTTTAAAGGTCCCATATTATGCAAAATACACCTTAGAGTGGTTTTCTATCAATAATATGCATCCCCGGCCTGTCTACAATCCCCCCTGGCATGAAAAAAGTTCATCCTCTCCCTTTTTTGCTTTCTCCGCCTTTAGAAAATGTGTGCTTAAACAGGCGAGTTCAAGATAGTCTGTCGGTGACGTCACCGACAGACTAGATGCGTCCCCCTAGGTTGGTGGCACCGCCCCAGGTGAAGGTTTGCCACACCCCAAGGAATTATCTAAACGCCACCATTTTTTTCCGCTCGGTTAGAAAATGAAGTTGGCAAAGAACTGTTGGTGTGTGCGAACCACTTTGAGCTGACTGTTTCACCAACCTGGGCCAGTACAAGGCAGGAGTAGTCGGCAGACTTTTACTCAAAGGAATACTTGCAGACCAAGGACAGGTAAGTATACAAATGTGCTGTGTGTTTCTGCAGATAAGGCTGAACTCGTGCCTGATGTACTGTGTTTTGCCATTGAGAACAAGGTAAGGTTAGCGGCTAACCGCTAACGTTAGCTTCTCTGACCACACAAGTTAGTGCTACAACAGAATCATTGTGTGTATTACATTTCTGATCTTGCACATTGTGTAATGCGTATCCTAGGGAAATGTCTGCATGTGCAAGTATTTAGCTGTGTTTATTTAGCAATTTTACACGAACTAACTAAGCAGTGTCACATAGTACCAGCTAATGCTAACCGCGATCTTCCAAGCTAACGCTAACCGCGAGCTTCTAGTTCGCATCAACACAGTCTCCACATGCAAACCCAGAGACCCGGTTGGTCAAGCGGTGCATACACACACCCTCCGCCGGGTCTAAGTTTTCAGGATTTTGTGAAATATAATGCATTTGAAAACGTTTTCTAAGCTGGAATATGTTGGCATAGGCCGGGGCAACACGAGTGTGATGTTGCTTGCTAACTTACACAGTTTAGATTCTCTGCCCGAGCCCGACCCCGCCGCTATCCTCGGCCGGGCCGGGCCGGGCCGGGCCGGGCCCCTGACCAAGTATTCGTGATTTTTGTTTTTAATAACTCAAAATAATGGCCATATTTACAGCTAGAAAACGTGCATCTCTCTCCTCCCTCCATTTTTGTGTTGCTGCGTGGTGTTACACGTGAGTTATCCTCATGGCCAAAACATGACTTCAGACGTACGTGACATCACTTTCCGAGACGCAAGAAGAAATCAAGAATATATATTTGTACTAAAGAAAATGACCAAAATAATTGTAATGCACAGTGACTTGAATACATAACTTTAATCTGATCACTGGTTTGGAAATGTTAAGGCGTTAGATTACTTGTTACTGAAATAAAAAGGTCAGGTGAGAGTAACGTAACGCGTTGCAGCATTTAGTGCTTGAATTATACTGTAACAGTGCTGTCATGTGTTATCCTATCCATATCTGGGAATTCGGTGCAGGATAGTTCAACTGTGATTACTTGTTGAGAACATTTCAAATTGTTTGCCCATTTCTTGCAATTGTTTTCTCGTTTTTTATTTTTACTTTTACTGTTCAAGACTCTACCTGGCTGCACTGCATTACAGTGAGAAGGCTGATAGAGGACAAGCCACCACATCATCAGGAGATCCGCTTTACAAACTGAGCTTTCCAAAGTCCTGGAAGGGAGAGTGCAGAGCCAAACCCGTGAAGACAGAGGCGACATTCCGTTAGTTTTACAATCTTTTATTTGAACCTCGCAAATTAAAATAAACATGGACACACAGGCATCACACAAAAGGTTGAACACAAACACTTACAATCTGAATTCTTTTAAGATAGTTTTCAAAATAAATAATAAGGAGAATGTATAAATAAGAAGTAATTAGGAGACATAAGAGAAACTTCACAACAGTACAGCATAAGGCTTTTTGGTTCTACTGCAATTTTCCTGTAAACATACATTTTTGTTTATTGCACTGCAGACTGCGGTGATGCTCTGTTGGACCTGATCTTCAAGAAGGTTTTCCAGGACCCTGCCCCATATGTGAAGGAGGTGCTGAAACTCATAATCCCTGAAGACCTCTCAGACCACACAGACGGGCAGCACAACTCTCACTCTCCTCCCCAGAGAGCCCCAGCACCAGCTTACAAAGCTTCTGTAGGCTATATTGGCTGAACACAATTCAACATAAAGTCAGCACTGAATGTTTACACCCATGGCAACTAGATACTTTCTTTGTTATCATTTTCATATTGATATTGAAGTTGATATATAAAGTCAAACTGTTTCCCTTTATATTTTCTTCTTGTTATTATTTCATTCATGTCAACACATGTTTACAAATGTTTCTTAGAATAAAACATCTTTCCTAACTGTTCTGTGTTTTCATTGTTTGATATGTAATTTTCATGGTAATAAGTACAAGATAAACTATAAACAATGTAAGATAGAGGAATCAGTTATGTACTTTTCATCACAACACTTTTGCGATAAGTTAATATTATTTATGTGACTAAAAGCTTACTGCACTATTCCCCTCAGACGTAAGGGTCCATAGACTGTCCGATAAATGTTCAGTGCATGCTGCAGTGCAGATACATTCAGGCAGACAGGTTCCAGGCCAGGAGGGTCCACCATGCATGATGGTGTATCAGGATGCTGCTGTAGTCTTCGTGTAACCTAGAAATAATGAAAGGTAAGTGAGTGACAATAGATTAGAGGAAAGAGTGACAGCAAAATGACAACCATGTTTGCCCAGTGTTCACACTTCATTGTGGTATTTCCATACAGCAGATATTCTCAGGTTATGTAGGAATTTGTACACAATTGCCACAGGAACACCTACTTTTATGCAGAATTTGTATTATCCATTGGAAACTATAATCGCTTATCACGTCGCATTGTTTCTTTGGTAATATATCTAAAGTTTATAAACCGTTGTAACTGGTAAAAAAAAAAAAAAAAAAAAACAATTCTGACGGTAGAGAGGTGATGGGAGGCAACTGTGATTATTGAAAACTTGACAATGCTGGCAGTAGCTAATTACAGGTCGTCACTACAAATAAGAGGTTCTCAATCAACTTACCTGGCTACATAAATGTAAATAATAATATGGGGTTACGCTTGTGTCTTGTAAGGGCTGTTGCTAAATTGCATCCGCGTTACTGCAACTGAACAGCAGTAAACACTAGCCAAAGTTTAGCTAAGCTTCATGATGTAAACACTCGAGGCAGGAGAAGGGGGCTGTTATTTGAAACAACGCGGGGCAGACGGCCGGTAAGCTCGTAAAACTTTTGTTAGTCTGCAGTAACATAAAAGTAATGTCGAGGTAACAAACTTTACTACTGACCACTGAGAAACATCAATGTTCATTCTTGGCTGCTTACTTTCTTCTCGAGCCTCTTGTTCTGGGTCGGACCGCAGTCTGTTGTCCGGCAGCCATTACTCCCAGAAACTCCGCCGTTGCCACGGTCACATGATGCCATCCTCACGTCTTCCGCAGGCAGGAGGAGGTGGGCGGCACCGTGGGCAGCGCGCAGTAGCTCATTAGCATTTAAAGGGAAAGGCACTGAAACCGGTAGCCTAGCGCAGGGCTGTGAAACTGGTGTTTCAAGAACCCTGCTGTGCTCAATCCTTCAGTGTATTTCGACCAAAGCATGTTACTAACATTCCATTTAGACTTCAAGGAACCATATCAAGAAGCAGAAATGACCATAATATGGGACCTTTAACTTCTTTTAAACATTCAGAATTCATGAAATTTAAAGTCACACACTTTAAACAGAAATTATTAATGCATTTTAATATCTCACTTATCTCAAAATATTTCATGCAAATTGTAACTTCTTAACAACTGGCGTTTTATCTTTAACTTGGTCCCAGGAGAGAAAAAATAAAATAAATAATTTTGTGTATCTTTTTTACACAACATTGACCATTGCTAATGACATACACAGTAATTCATCTAGCATACTTATATTAAATGAATCAATTCAAGCTAAAACTTAAGAGTCTACATTAGGCTATACTGAGCCTGATCTATTTATACCAGAGATTTTCTTAAAATGAAGTTAATACCTTTTAGAAAAAGGTCACCTGGTGTAAAACTTCCCCTGCTACCCTGATTTGCATTTATATAGCTCACAGCATTTTCATTTACATGTTAAAGCCTCCCCTAGAATCAGGGGGAGGGGGGTCATAGGGGGGCAACTGCCAAGCAAGGCCCACGTCAATTTCCGACAATGATCCAGTGAACCTTTTTGTCCACTTAATGGGCCATCATCCAACAGGTCTTCCTGCCCCCACGAGGTACATTGTCATACTGAGAGCAAAAGCCTTGCATATTGTGCTGCATACAAGGGTTATCTGTACTTATAACATAGCCTGAATCTGCACTCTACAGTATTTGTATTACGCAATGTTTACCATTTATTTGGCAACAATTGGCAACTGCTTTTAGCACATATTAACTAGTTCAGCCCCATTATCTGAGGAACAATAAACCATAAAATTACAATTTGGCGTATTTGAACAAAATCAGCAACAGCTACACAGCCATAGCCCTTACAAGCTTAAAGGACTTGGATCGGGTAAAAAAAACCTGATTGGGACATCCCTAGTGCTAATATTTTATGGGCCCAGGCCACTCTGCACTGAAAAAAAATGGGCCTCAAGTTCAAAAAGGTTAAGAACCCCTGCTATATTAAGAGGAAAATCCTAAAATGATTAAACGGATGAAGAAGACTTGAGGTAAATAAAATAAAAATTAAATGATCAATTGAAATGATAATAATCAAAAGTGCTATCTATCTATCTATCTACATTTGATAGTCTTCCTCATTTTACAGATGTCACTGCTTACCCAGAACAGGGGTTCAAGGTAACTGTTCGAAAAAAGAAAAACAGTTCTATTGTTTTTTGATATGCTCCAATGTTCCATATTCTGAAAAAGGTATGGGGATTGCCGGATAGATTGTATTTCAGTCTTTCAGTATGCAAAATGTCCAACCATGTCTAAAATCAAGGGGCCTGATTCAGATTTCCACATTTTCAGGATACTTCTTTTCGCAATACCCCAACAACAATGGCACAAAGCCATGTGGTTATTGAGGTATAAATTTGCCACTGTTGTGGAATACCCAGATAAAGCAGTTTCAGGGGTCATTATTAGAGCCCGACCGATTTATCGGCGGACCGATTTTTCGGCGGGCCGATATTAGGCATATTCCAAACTATCGGGGTCGGCATTTATAATGGCCGATAAATGAATATTTTAAAAATTAAATAAAAACGGACTTAACACCCTCCAGCCATGTTATGAGTGTTAGTGTCCACCAGAGGGCGCTCTACGACAGGCAAAGTCTATGCCACCTGATTGACGTACAGGGCGGCTAGTCAGATCTCTTCTTGTCGGGTCACGGGTCACCATGCATGCGCAGATGCGATAGCTACTGCAAAACACAAGCAAGCTAAGTGTCCTGGTTAGTGGCTTCAGTTGATATCAACAAAAAATGTGCACTTGTCTGATTTGTCAAACTACTAACGCTATTCCGAAGAAGGGGAATGTTGAGAGGCACTTTCAAGCTGTTCATAAAAAGTAGGACACTGACTTCCCTCCGAAAAGCGAGCTGAGGCCGACACCGAAGCCTCGTTACGGGCGAGTCACTCTATCACGCGAGAGGATGCTGGCGTGAATATCACCGCTTCTCAATCCGTAGCAAAGGTGTTTTTTTCTGTTGGAAAGCGAAAGCCAAGTTGTCCCGACAAGCTCTGGGGCTGTGCTACTAACTTAGACTAAAGGCTGCACACCTGAACAACTGGCTCCATGGACTCACCTTTCTCTGCTGATCAGCTGTTAGCCTAGCAACGCTAACTTTCCAAACCGACATAACGTACTCAAAATCCGATATTCAGCCCATACTCTGTGGGCTGTCCATCATTGCTCCGCTGGTCCTCCCTCCACTACAACCTCAGGGTTATTTACCGCCTGGCTCCTTTGTCACTCTCCTCTGCTGCTGTGGTCTCTCCTGGCTAGCGGCAATGTTGGGTGGTCCTCCAGACGTAAGTCTGTGAATACGGATGGTGCTATTCCGTCCGTGCGGACGGACAGGCGCTCCATTTATTCTTATTTTTTTTCACTTTTTATTTTTTTTTTTTTTTTTTTAGATTTTTTTGTGGCATAGACACCTTTGTTTGCAGGAGACAGTGAGGAATCTCGGGAGAGAGAGATTGGGATGTGACATGCAGCAAAGGACCTCCAGCCGGAAACAAACCGGGGTCGGCTGCGTTTATGGTATGCGCTCTAACCACTCGACCACCTGCGCGCCTTATTTTGTTTGTTCCACTTTAAGTGCTAAGATGATAAAAGAGGCCTTCGTTGAGGCAGCTGACTTCTTGTTTCAGGATTTTGAAAACAAACTACAAATATTATCATCAATCAAAGCTCTTCAGCTTTCAAGAAGTACAGTTCCACAGCGCTGTAAAGTAATGGCCAAGGATTTGACACGGCAGCTTTGGAGAGACATTGCAGATTTTTAAAAAAAAATATATATACCGGCTGATATATCGGAATATCGGATTTTTAAATCACCAAATATTTGTATCGGTTTCGGCCTTAAAAATCCTTTATTGGTCGGGCTTTTGTCATTATGTTTGAAGACAGTGGAGTACCACTGGAATATGAGACACCAAAAGTTATGGAGTTTTGGAAATTAGCAAAACTGATGGCCAAGGGTACCCTCAGCCACCTTGCACTTATCACACAGAGGCGAAGGTTCAGGAACAATTTGCAATCTTGTCTTAGAATGTAATATGTGTTTTCCTTTGAATTGCATTCAGCCAAATTACCACTAGCATTAATTGAGCAGACTTTTATACTTAACAGTGCCTCATCCCAAGATTCATCATTGATTTCAATATTTAACTTACCCTCCCATGATTTATCAAGGAGGTAGATTAAACACATTTCTTTGAAATGATACCTCCAAAATCTGAACAGCAGTCTGAACAGTGGCTTATTGTCAGCCATTGTTTCAAAGGACCAGATATTTGAGGACATAATGTATATTTGATCATAAAATTATCCCTTATACAGAAAGATGGAGGCCTAGGTGCTGCAAAAAGGAGCACATTAAGAGAAGAACCAGCGACAAGATTTTTTTCAATTGTAAGTCAGTGGGTAAATCAAGCCTGTTTGTGTTTTCCTATTCAAACTGCCAGTAAACCATGGCCCTGAGATTTGCTGTCCAATAGAAGTGCAAAAAGCTTGATAACCCCAGGCCTCCCTTTTCCCTTGGCTTTTGAAGGTGGCTTTGTGTTATTGAAGTGTAGGACAATAGAATCAGACAAACTGAAATTAGATTTAGGTATGAAAATTGGAATATTTTGAAACTTTATAAAAATCTTGGTAAGGGGAACATTTTAACCACATTCACACAACCAAGCATGAGGTGGTGGTGTTGGTGGAGGTAGTGTTCGCCATCTCTCTATGTTCTCTTTAAGTGAATTCAACTATTCCATGAAATTAATTTTAAAAAGGATATCTTATTACTGAGGTACTTAACATCATCAGTTCTCATTTTGAAATTTGTAGCGGCAAATGTAGCGCCCTCTAGACGTCAGATCTATCTTACTGAGGTGCACTGCACAAAGTTCGTTATGTTTTTCTTTGTTAGTTAGCTAATTAATGTGATAAGGTAAGTACACTGTAACACAATGTTTATTATCAACTGTTATTTATAACTGATTAAAATGCTTTTTCCCCACTGGTTGGGTTTCATTTTTATGACTGTTTTAACCACTACCATACATAAATGACATTAACCAAATGAATTATCTTCCTAATGTATAACTTAAACCTTTGTAAATCTCCCTCTTGAGCACTCTTAGGTCAAATACAATTATAAACAACATTATAACATACAAGGATAAAGAAATAGCCATGGGTAAATGTTAATTATTTACAAATAAAAGATATCTCTGACAGTTTCAGTAAACAAAAATGTCTCTTCAATGTCTCCAATTCACCATTGAATATCAAAAACAAACACCCAAATATCACACCTAAAGCCAGCACTCTCACTAATTAAATGAAAATAAAATGGGTACCCTTTAATCAGAGGATCAATGCAGGCCTGAGACGTCGCTTGAGTTCACGGAAGCCTTAATCCAACTTGGCTGCTTCACACCTTGTGCAGAAAAAAACCCAAAGAAACACTGGTGATAATGATCTCACTGTAATGGCATCGTCCAGTCCGTCTGGTCAGGTGTTATGAAGTGCCTGCACGCCGGGATCTGCATGCCGCTTGAGGGAACACGCACAACAAATGCAGAAGTAGGCTTACGGATCATTCATTTTAGTGATTTCTACGGCAAAATGCGGCTTGAAAGTATTGACTTGTTCTTTGTCGGTTTAACGTGTGATAATACAAGTATATATTTATATCGGGGGCCCATAGTTTACTGATTTTGTAGATTGAGAGATTATAACACATTCTTCACATTTCTTAAGGCAGCCTTTTTCCTGTTCTTGATCAATTTGTTCTGCAATCAGATTTTCAAATGATTAGGCTACTACTGAATGGGTGTTACATTCATAGACATATATGGTTACATTTGCTCAACCAAGTCAAAGTTGATAAAAAATAAAATGTGTGTGTGTGTGTGTGTGTGTGTTGGGAGAGGGGGTGTACGTCAAAGCTGCTTTGAACTTGCCAAGATATGCATCCCTGGCTGTTTAAGACAGATACACTGCTACATGTATGGAGTCACAATGTGTCTAACCTCATTTGACCATCAGGTGTCTGCACTAGCAGTGTTCAAGTGTTCAAGACTGTGGTATTTAAGTAACACATAATGATGAATGAATTATTATTTTAATTATTTCTCTTTCCAATGTTGGGAAAAAAGAAAAGGACCTATTGAACTTCATTTTTAAGGCAGGAGGTTTATGCACATATAATGTTTAGCTTTATAGAGATTTACAGCAATGCGAACAGAAAGACCCAACAGGTCTCATGAATAAGAAAAGAAAATAACCTCTCAGATAAGAGAATAAATAAAGAAAAAAAACATCTTTGCAAAAACAACAACAACACTCATCCCTATATGCACACAGGGCAGATGTACTCCTCATCCAGTGGTGGACTGCTCAAACACCCATTGTGGTACCACTGTGTGCACTGTTCACAGCCGATCTGAAAATTTGACATAACATCTGTATCAACATCTAGTGTTATCCTCTGTTTTACTGTGGCCATTATTGTGGCCACAGTAAATGTTATGTTTTAATGCTTTAGTCATGAGATTTGTATCTAATTTTTGTCAGTTATGTGGGCACATGCAAAATAGCCTACATGTCTGTTTTTAAAAATGTTCAATATAATATCATTACCCATTGTGTGTAGTCTGTCTCCTCAGATCCACACTGATGGCAGAGGTTCTCAAGTGTTTCTAAATAAAAATGGTTTTAAGATGTTTACAGAGTACAAATCCCCCAGCCTTAACAGATAAAATGTTTTGATGTTAAATGAATAGCAGTACACAGGAGACATTAATGTGAAGCAAATTATTAGTCAAAAAGGAAGCAGACCAGATTCACAGAGGAGAGTGGCAGCAATATCAGCCTGCATGCCGTTTACAGCCTTTGTGCTCGAATCAAAGGTAATGGCCTTTCCATTGATTATCCCCTCAGCAAACTGATGAAAACAGATTATGAGAAAAGTAGTAGTGTTTGATTTACACAGCAAAAAACATACAAACAAGTCGAACCATTAAAAAACCACAAGAAACCATGACAGAAACTTGATGATTGGATGTGTAACGCTCCTCTAGACTTGTTTATAATTACATGGACAAAAATTTGGCTGTAATGTAAAATGAGTATTACTGTCCCACATAGCAAAATTGGTCTGGCCCAGCTCTGGCCCACATAAGGCACTTGCACTCGGCCGACATACCGCAAAGAATGACGGCCCCCCAGTGGCCCGGATATGGTTTGCCAGAGCTGGCTCACACATGGGCCAGCTCTGGGCCAACTGCAAACACACACAGTTGGTCCAGAGCTGGCCCATGTGTAAGCCAGCTCTGGCAAACCAGATCCGGGCCACTGGGGGGCCATCATTCTTTGCAGTATGTCACCCGAATGCAAGTGCCTCAGTTGGTCCTGAGCTGGCCCATGTGTAAGCCAGCTCTGGCAAACCAGATCCGGGCCACTGGGGGGCCGTCATTCTTTGCGGTATGTCACCCGAATGCAAGTGCCTCAGTTGGTCCAGAGCTGGCCCATGTGTAAGCCAGCTCTGGCTAACCAGATCTGGGCCACTGGGGGGGCCGTCATTCTTTGCAGTATGTCAGCCAAGTGCAAGTGCCCCATGTGGACCAGAGCTGGGCCAGACGTCAGCCTAATCCATGCTGCATCTGGCCCGGATTAAAAAACAACAGTGGTACAATAATACAAATGACTTTATTTTCACAACTAATTGCCAAAATACATTTCCAATATTGAATAATCAATGCAAAGTGTTATCTAAGTGCAATATGGATTGGAACATTCAGTACTTTTTTCACAATTCAAAAAGCGGCAACATTTAAACACTGTGAAGTTGTATTGTTGGCAGCATATGACGGCTATGGAGGACTAAACATGACATAAGTATAAATAAATAAATAAACAAATAAATGCATAAATAAATACATAAATAAATAAATAAATACATAAATAAATGCTGATAAATAAAATAAATGCATAAATAAATAAATACTGAAATAAATGTATAAATAAATAAAAGTATAAATAAAAGAATAAATGCTTTTTATTTATTTCTGTATTTCTGTTCACCTACATTTATTTATTTCTGTATTTCTGTATCCATATGTAAATGAGGAGGTAGGACGACCTAACCTCAGTCAAGAGCATGAGTGGTCAAATCGGAGAGCCAGACAAAAGCAAACGATTCCTGATCCCAAGCCTCGGTCTCTGTAACGTTGTAAATCAGCTCCAGTTAGCTTAATGGCCTCAACCGGTGTGACAGGTTAACTGGCGTTCATTTTAACTTGCGAGGGTCCCAGATGTGCTGGCGGTGTGGTTTGAGAATCCTGTCTTGAGAGAGAGGGGTCCTCAGCCATGTCCGCTAACCAGGAAAAACATTCTGCTCATCGCTCCAAGTCATGTATATGTGCATTCGTTTTGACATGGCTTGAGCACTTCTATCCACACGGAGATGCCGGGGCTGCGACCTGCAAACCACTGCTAGACGAGCGCTACAGAGCACAAATCGTCCAAAAGTGCATGTTGTCGGTCTCATATCTTTGTTGTGAATCTCTGTACTCTCAAACAACTCAGGGGTGGAACAGTATTAAGCATTTGTTGACGCCGAGCGGCGTGGATACCGCTGTTAGCTCTTATGTTAGCTGTTAGCTCTTATGTTAGCTGTTGGCTGCTCGCTGAGAGCGTAGCGTCCAGGTTAACTGTTGACACATGTTACCATTGAGAGTGAGATACATGTCTGGGCTTTCTTATGAACCACTGTCGCTACAGGTGTTTGTATCACAGGTTGATCTGGACGTCTCATGATTTGCCACAGCTGACTGACCGCACGCTGAGTTCGGGCTGGATGTCAACGTACTCTGCAGACTGTTTGACCAGCAGGCTGTATGACAGTATACAGTTTTCACACTGGCTTAGCTTCAGCTTCATAACGATGTATGCGGCTCTGAACGATGGCTTTAAGTAACCATTTGAACGCAGTGCGGAATGAAAAATACCCGATGGTAACCGGTGTCACAAGGTAATCTGGACGCTGCGCTACAGCGAGCAGCTAACAGCTAGCACAAGAGCTAACAGGGGTCTCCACGCCGCTCTCGAGCCGCTCGGCGTGAACAAATGCCTCAGCCTGTTCCACCCATGAGTTATTTGAGAGTACAGAGATTCACAACTAAGATATGAGACCGACAACATGCACTTTGGGGACGATTTGTGCTCTGTAGCGCTCGTCTAGAATACACATATACATGACTTGGAACGATGAGCAGAATGTTTTTCCTGGTTAGCGGACATGGCTGAGGACCCCTCTCTCTCCAGACGGGATTCTCAAACCACACCACCAGCACACCTGGGACCCTCACAAGTTAAAATGAACGGCAGTCAAATTCATCACTAAACCAGAGCTACATGAACAAATGTCAACAACTGCAGCTAACAGTTAGCTGAGCGGGCTTGCTGGTAGCCAGCAATGTTCCTGTGCATTTATTTATTTATACATTTATTTATTTATTTCAGCATTTATTTATTTATGTATTTATTTATGTAATTATTTATACATTTATTTATTTCAGCATTTATTTATTTATTTATGTATTTATTTACGCATTTATTTATGCATTTATTTATTTATACTTTTGTCAGGTTTAGTCCTCCACAGACTGCAGCCATGCAGCATTCATGGTAAACACACATCCTTCATAATAAAAGCACAGTATCAGAAATTATAGACTTCAAAATAAAAGTCTGACTTTTTTCCATTCACATATACGACCCACTTGGGTCCTGACCCATCAGTTGAGAGCCACTGGCATAGACTGTTCAAAAACATACAATGCAGCGGAATGTTGCATAATACCTTAACATATTCTTACAACATCATCTGTCAGCAAACACAACATGTCAAGAGTCTGCAGAACATTATTACGTATTTAACAATCACTGCCATATCTTCAGTTTAAAAACCAACATTGAACATTTTAGACAAAACAACTTGGCATAGACTTTCACACCATGCATAGGAACATCACGTCTCCATGTGTTCCACCAGCAGTAGCACCTTACAAAAGGTGAAGAGAGTTCAGATCAAAAGTCTGAAATGCATTACGCATAAGAGCTTCTCTCATTGTCCATCCTTCTCATTTACTCACTTCCTCCGCTGTTCCCATCAGGTGCTTTCTGCAACCATTTTGTAATCCCGGTCTCGATTTCTTGGTCTGTGGCATCAGAAGTCAGACACACACATACAAACACACAAATAAATGAATATCACAGTACAGTTCACAAGTGACACATCTGATGACTAGCTCAATAAATATGATTGGCACTACATTCCAACGGCCATCAGTGTGTTTGCCCCCCCCGTGCATTGAATGGAAAAGAAATTCATGGAACTATTTAACAGTTTTTTACTTTCTTTAAATTTTGTGATGATGAATGCAGTCACATTGCTGCAGTTTAAGTTGTTAGAATACACATATAAAGCACTAGGGATGTTCCTGATTAAACGACTGGTCATGTAAATGTTTCAAACATCGCTTGTCGTCACCAGAAATACTAGTCGGTTAAACTGTTTTACCCGCATCTAGTGTAAAAGGTGGCGGCGAGGTCCGGCAGTATCTCGACATAGAAAATAACAATAAGGATGTAGCCTGTGTCAGAGTAAACTGGCATACCGGTATAAGTACTCGCTATTTAACTGCAATAAGTACATGCCTCATTTACCATGTCATGGGTCTCATCAAGTTTCTTACCAACAGTGTAGAGGCTCAACAGCCTGGGCGTGTATTGGTCCAACTTCCCCAGTAATGTGAACTGTAGTGGCTTTAGTGTGATCCTCCATTATTCCTCCTCGATCTGCAAAAGAGGTCAGAACAGAGATGGAGAAACATCATGAGATACAGAAAAAAAGAATAACAGAGACACAGAGCAACAAAAACAGAACAGAGTCATGCATTTTATTCTGACAGCCTAATCCGACTTACTTTTGCTACATTTCAGACTGGGCTGTCACAACATTTTTTTCAGTGAAAGACCAGAATCTCTACCCCCAAAAATTACTTTTTGTCCGGTCCA
Organism: Diplodus puntazzo; assembly: GCA_963678695.2. Lineage (NCBI taxonomy): Eukaryota > Metazoa > Chordata > Actinopteri > Spariformes > Sparidae > Diplodus > Diplodus puntazzo. Next base: position 26,582,567 of record OZ023175.1, on the reverse strand, counting down.
TAAACTAACTGAAATAATCTAACATGTGTCCACTTTCCCCACACCAATTGTCTCTCTTTTTTTGTTTTTTACCACGAACGCAGAAGTCGCTTGTTTTGGGCTTGTTTTCATAGGCCCGCTTGCTTGTTTCTCTTGCGATATCTGGCAACACTGATTTGTTGATCCGCTTACATACAGCTTGTTAGGGAAAACAATCAAAATGACTTGTGTTTTGAACAAATGTAGAATAATTCACAACTTGATATATTCATGTCTAGAGACAAACTTTGTTTTGTATTGTTATTATCACAGGCTTAATTATGTTACAATTATTTATTTTTAGATTGACTTGTTTCAGTGTATAGAAACGCCTGTAGAAACCAATAAGACTTATGTGGGAACCATTAAGACTCCTATAGGAGACTCCTGTAGGAACCATTAGACTCCCTTAGGAACCATGCAATATGCTCTTTAACTGGGGGGGGGGGGGGGGGGGTTATTTGAAGACCTCACATGCACCGGGATGACCTTTCAATTTTCTGAAGGTTGTATGGGCTGGGGACTTTACAAACTGCAGAGGCCATCTCAGGATTTCAGCCTTCCTGGACAAAGCTTTGATCATTTCTTAAAGAAAAGGGATTGTCCTGCCTTTTTAAAATTCAAATGTGTTAGGGCGGTGTTTAGTTCAGTTGGTAGAGCACCCGACCCATGTGTTGAGGCAATAGACCTCACTGCAGGCGGCCCCGGTTCGAATAATGCATTCAGCGGCCCTATCCTGCCTGTCATTCCCCCTCTCTGCCTCCCATTTCCTGTCACTCTCTGAACTGTCCTATCAATAAAAGGCATAAAAGCCCCAAAAATATCCTTTTTTTTTTTTTTTTTACCTTAAACAGTCCCCTTTGACCCTAGTCAAAGTCACTCTAGGGTCTAATAAACTCAAACACAATTGGCCCATGTATCGCGTACCATCACATAAACGGTATCATCATTGCCAGACTTGGCCCACATCTGGTTAACATACTATTTGTACCTTGTCAGAAATAGACCAGAAGTGCCGGCTTGATGCCAGATCTGGCCCAGACCTGTCTGTTACAGATCTGGGTCACACACAACTAACCACAAATAGCCCGCATTTGGCATGCCATTACATAAACGGTGCCATCATTGCCAGACCTGGCCCACATCTGGCTAACATACTATTTACCAGGTCAGAAATAGACCAAAAGTGCCGGCTTGATGCCAGATCTGGCCCAGACCTGTCTGTTACAGACCTGGGCCGCATACACCTAACCACAATTGGCCCACATTTGGCATGCCATTACATAAACGGTGCCATAATTGCCAGACCTGGCCCACATCTGGCTAACATACTATTTACCAGGTCAGCGGTTACAGACGATGACATGACATGACCGTTAGGTATTGATAACCTTGAAACATAGAAAAATCTGTTATGTCATTTGTTTTACAACTTAACCAAACTTCATCATCTCTATTGAGCATACATACATTGCACTGATTAGTGTATAACTTCCTCTCTCCTACTGCACACACTAATGAGGAATTCCGCAAAGCAACTGATTTTGCACTGATAGCAAAGAAAAATGTCAATAAGGCCTACCTCACTCTCAAGCTCTTGTTTGGGAGCAATCCTTGCAATGTTCAAGCAGAACAATTTATAAGGCCCAATTTTGGACAGAATTACATCAGCGTTTTGTAATTTCCCTGCCCACACCTCATTCACATCTACAAAAGTTAAAGTATCGGTATTAACAATTTGTTACTGGCCTATCCAGTCATTAAACTACAATTTCTTAATAGCTACAATATATTTTTAATAAATCACCAAAGACAGAAACTAACCTGATGGATATCTGTGTATGCCTTTCCATTTACTGAAGGCCATTTATAACATTTAGTATTTAATTGTATAGATATTATTAATGAATTTATCGTAAACATACATTTTTTATCTCTGATTTGTTATATGTGGCGCTTGCTGCCCCTGAAGACGTGGGTCTTGGTATCACTGTAGCTGTCTTGGATGATGATGCTGTTGCTGTGGGTGCTGCTGGAGCTTTGGCCTTGGGGGCTAGTGCTGCTAATGCTGCTGGTACTGTAGGGGCTGCTGTGGCTGCTTTAGAACCCCTGACTTTCGCTGCCTGTCTTTTGTCTGACCTGGACAGGGGTGCTGTGGCTGTGGGAGCAGGGGCCGTGCCCACAGGCGAGGTGGTGGAAGGAGCTGGTATTGCCGTGGCCTGGCCCACAGGTGGAATGATGGCAGGAGTGGAGGCTGCCATGGTCTGGCCCACAGGTGGAGTGATGGCAAGAGTGGAGGCTGCCGTGGCCGTGCCCACAGATGAGGAGGTGCTCACAAGTGTGGTAGTGACAGGAGTGGAGGCTGCTGTGGCAGCTTTAGAACTCCTGACTTTGGCTGCCTGTCTTTTGTTTGACCTGGAAAGGGGTGCTGTGGCTGTGGGAGCAGGGGCCGTGCCCACAGGTGAGGTGGTGGAAGGAGCCGGTGTTGCCGTGGGATGGCCCACAGGTGAGGTTGTGGCAAGAGTGGAGGCTGCCGTGGCCTGGCCCACAGGTGAGGTGGTAGAAGGAGCTGGTGTTGCCGCGGCCTGGCCCACAGGTGGAGTGATGGCAAGAGTGGAGGCTGCCGTGGCCGTGCCCACAGGTGGAGTGATGGCAGGAGTGGAGGCTAGAGCTGGTATTTTGTGAGGAATCCTTGGGTTCTGCTTTTTAAAGGGTCTCAGGTGGTCAGTGCTAACCTTCTTCAAAACCGCACCATTGTCCCCAAGAAGATCAGCACTCTTCCCTTCAAGTGCAGTTATGGTGAAGGGTCCAAGAAAGTTGGACTCTATTTTTCCACCCTTAAGCTGCTGGCTCCTGATGTTCTGACGCCACACTTTGTTCCCAACCACAAATGTGGTTTTGTTTATTTGAGCCTTCATTCTCCGCCGTGTCTTGACCTGGGCGTTTTTGACATTGGCCAAGACAATGCTACGGATGTCATCCAGCTGCTCTATGTCTTGAGATACTGTCTCCTCACCTACAGCTTCCTCCACACTGCTGTCCAACTGCAAAAAAGTTTAAGTTCTTCAAAATCCACTATGACTATTTGTCACCACAGTTCAAATAATACATAAAACACCGAGAAGATTTGAGAAAAACAAAATTCAGTCTTGATAATGTAATTTTCACAAACCTAATATTTCTCTGGAATTTCCATTGGATACCATGCTTCCCTCCCAAACATTAAAAAGTACGGTGAAAATTTTGTTGTCATTTGTTTTTTAGTCCTGAGTCCAAACATAACAGCATCTAAGTATTCATCTCACGTCTGTGGTCTCTCCCCAACAAGCTTCAGGGCAGAGAGCCCAGAGGTCCGTTTCACAAAGCAGGTTCAACAAACTCTGAGTCTTGACACTAAACTCTGAGTTGATCTACTCTGAGATAGGAAACTCTGAGTTTTCAGTTCCAGAACAGCTGATTTGGGTTAGTTTGATCAACTCGGAGTAATTTCACCTGGAGTTAAGCGCGTGCACCACAAGTATAGAAAGACAGCGTCAATGGAGCCCCGATTCGACGAGTCACCATGGCAACGGGGTAGAGGGCGGCTACGTTTTTCACCCCACTGGAATTGGAAATATTAATGCGCTCATACGGTGCGTTTGCACACGTTTTTAGAAGGAAGTGTAACACCGCTGCAGCAGCAAAAGAGAGGGAGATGGTGTGGGAGAACATTGCTGCTCGGGTCAATGCGTTAGTTTAAATGTAGTCCTTTGCAATCACAATAATATTACAGGGGGAACCTGCTTGAGTGGTAGCCTATTAATTTATTTCATTTAGGTGCAATCCTGTGGGGGAGAAGCGCACTTGGCAGCAGCTTAAGATGAAACATAAAAACATTAGACCTCGGCATAATCTCATGGGGGGTACCTCATTTTGATCATGTTTTACATTGTATAGTAAATATTAAGTGGCTGTTTGACTGTATAGTTGTTTTATCCCCAACATAATGCTGTTTTCATGAACATAAATGTCTTCTCATCTATATCATATTCTGTTAAATAATTAAGCCTAAAGCCTGATTTATGCTTCTGCATCGCGGCGACGGCGTAGCTACGCCGTCAACGCAGACCCCTACGCGGACCCTACGCCGTAGCCTGACGTGCGCCACCAAAAAATCCTCACTACACGTCACGTCGACGCGTCGAGACGCGAACGGCAAGGACTGTGATTGGTCCGCAACACGTCACGTCAACACGCAAGACTCAGAGACACACAAAGCTGCGGACTGGTTCGCACGGCCAGTTAAAGACAGCGTGAATGTCATTCACTTCAACTAACAGCGAAGTAAAGTGAGAAATTTCTCGGTCAGACTGACAGACAGCTGTTAGCTCCGTTAGCACCGCCGTCTGTCTGACTACGTGTTGTTAGCCTGTTAGCATAACAAACCTGAATCACTGACGTTGATGACGTCCACCGACACCAACGCGTTCCCTCGACGCAGAACTTCGAATGCTCAATGACGGCGTAGGGTCGACGACGTAGCTATGCCGTTGCCGCGACGCAGAAGCATAAACCAGGCTTTAAACTAACACAGACTTCTACTCAGCCAACAGAAAGAAAGCAGATGCCCGTTAAAACGGGTGGTGGCCCAGCACCGCCACCTCTAACGGAGGCAGAGGAGCTGAAAATGACAAAGATGGGTAGTAGCCGTTTCAGGGCGAGACCCACTTTTCTGACCGCTCTGCATACAGTTGCCTTGCTCAAGTGCTCTGCATCTCCGACGTTGTATAAAAAACTCCCATTTGCAAAAAAAAAAAACGCAGCACAACACACAATATCTGCTGGGATGTGAGAGCATGACTTCGGTTGGTAATGTTGGAAATGTAAGGACGGATTAGGTTGTGTATGTAAATGATGGACTGTGACGTGAAACGGTTCCGCTCAAAAAGATAATTGTCTGGAAATGCAAGAACATCTATATGTCTGATAATCTCCCGACGAATATTTAATTCTCTGCGCAGTAATGCTGCACCTTCATCCACAGGATCATTATCAAAATGACATGCCATGGCAGTGAAAACAGTCACCACCTAATATAACTTCTAATGTAGGCCTACTGACTGATTTTTGCAATGATTTTCTCCAAAAAAAGACGGCAGAACTATGCTACGCCAAAACTCGCCTGCTGACTGAATGAATGAGGAAATCAAATACCGTGTGTGGCTGAAAGAGGGGGGAGACAGAGAGAAACTCGAGGTTTGTTGAGAAAAACCTGGTCCCGACCAGGTTAGGTTCATAGAGTATGCTACCATGGTAACTGACCGAAAGCTTAAGTTACCTCTCTCTGTGAAACAGGCTAGAGTTACCCCTCTCTCTCTGGTTTGAGTTAACCTCCCTTTGTGAAAAGGAAAACTCAGAGTTTACCTCATTTCAGGGTTAACAGACTCCTCCATAATCTCCTCCAAAGAAGAAAACTGACAATGACAATATCTGATGAAAAATATTATCACCTTTATATGAGTATTTTGCAGCTCCTGTTTGATAAGTCGCTGAGCGGACTGGCAAACAGCACATTCTGACACCTGAATAAAAAGTTAAATATACTTCAATAAATTGAAGTTTTGTTACATTTATTTAATGGTTATTTAATTGAAATTCAATACAATGGACCCCAGTACAAAAGCTGGTTTTGCTACTCAAAGCCATAAAATCACAGTATGTGGCAATTACGAAAGACAAATCTCAATAAAAGTAAGAATAAAACCACTGTGCATGTTCTTACCCATTTATCGATGTCAATCGACATCCCAGGCCAGTAAAAACGCCTGGTTATAGCATCTCTGGGGTTTTTTTGGCCGCAGTGACCACCTGTGGGGCTTGCATGGAAGTCGTTGAAAATTACGTTGGCTTCATCAGCACCAGAAACCACTTTAAATTTGGTTTCTTCACCAGGTCCCCTCTTGTAGTAAAGAGCTGCTCTTACAAGATACAAGATAAAACGGGGTAAAAGCGGTCTATTTTGTGGTATTTTAAAGTTACAACTTCAGTTTCTATGACCATAATGCATGTACACAAGACAAGAGCATGATCTAAGATCCCAGATAAGGGGCGCTAAAGTGCGTGCTGGTAAAGATTTTGCGTTTAGCACACGAAAAACAGCTGATCTGCTCAGTGTAACCCGCTTAATGACAGCACAAGCAAACCACAGTATTTATAGTAAATGAGGATTTTTGTGCGTGGCAATCATTTCCACCGAGTGTAGAGCTGAGACAGAATTAAATTTTATCATGGCTTAACAGAGAGTTCAGGTGGGACACTCGGGTCACTATCAGATCTATACGCTCTGACCAGAGGGATCAAAGACGGGGTGAAGATGTGGTCTCTCAGTCCCAGTCCGAGAGCTGAGCAGCCAGCCAGGTACTGGAGAGGAGAGGAGAGGAAAGGTGCGCACTGAGACGTGCGGCGTGCGTAACGGCACTTAAAGAACTTTTAATACACCTGAAAACTGCCACAGGTTGCTGGAATGAACCCAGTGATATCAAGTTTGCACACGTTTTTATACAAGCAACCTTTAGTAGATCATCATCAGGCCCATAATCCGGGCGGGGGGGCAACCGCCATTCCGACATCCCACCACTCCAACATAGGCCCTGAATTGTCCAAATGGCAACACTCTTATCTGTTTGTATGCAAGCGCACTGTAGTTTCATATTTGGAGGGTTTGGGGGGGACTGTAATTTCATTCCTTGGCAGATTACTGAATTGGCAAGCAAATAACATTTATTCCGTTACGTATAGCAAAATGCCTAATCGGGGTCTCTTCATCTCCGTTTGCAGTTCAGCACAGCAGCTCTAACTTCACAAACCAACTTGGGAGCGCTCCAAGGTGCGTGTGCCAGGCGCACAGAGGCATGCCTAAAACACTTTGTAGGGGTGGACCTATTTGTCAAGGAATATAATTTAGATGATATATTTTTTATTGCATATTTTCGACCTTGCATTTTTGTTAAGGGGATGCACACGTGTCAAGGAATTATGGCACCTGTAGCTTGCTTTCATGACAGGCTAGCTCCTTACCTTCAACATGATATCTCAACGCCTTTCGTCGAATTTCTGTCTTTTGCGCCCTCGTCAAATTACCTTGATACCGACCATTTGTTTTGTACTCCAAAATCTCTTTGTAGAGTTGAGGGTCCATCCTTGCGCCTGTGTGAGCTGATGTTGCAAACGTGACTGAAGCTGCCAATACTCTCACTCTGATGCCAGACCTCTAATCATGCTCATGCAGCGTGCATTACTCGGCTAATGCACGCTGCATGAGCATGATTGATGATGATGTCCAATTGTTACTCGGCTTCATACATTTATATTATATTGTTTACTGAAGAAATTTCATACACCAGCACAGTAATAATTAAAATTAGTATTAGTATTGCATACAGAAACTGTGATTATACAGCTATTATTGAGTTTTTCCTTCTTTGTGTTTCACTGATGGTCAAATGAGGTTAGAGAAATTGCAATTAGAAGTGTTTATAAATATGAACATGGACTCCATACATAAAGCTGTGTATTTGTCTTAAACAGCCAGGAATGCATATCTTGGCAAGTTCAAAACCAGGACTGCCGAATACTGCATCCCCCTCATGTGTTTCACTGCAGACACCTGATGGTTAAATGAGGTTGGACACATTGTAATTAGAAGTGTTTATTCATATGAACATGGACTCCATACATGTAGCAGTGTATCTGTCTCAAACAGCCAGGGATGCATATCTTTGCAAGTTCAAAGCAGCTTTGACGTACACCCCCTCTCCCGACACACACACACACACATTTTATTTTTTATCAACTTTGACTTGGTTGAGCAAATGTAACCATATATGTCTATGAATGTAACACCCATTCAGTAGTAGCCTACACATTTGAAAATCTGATTGCAGAACAAATTGATCAAATACAGGAAAAAGGCTGCCTTAAGAAATGTGAAGAATGTTCTCATAATCTCTCAAATCTACAAAATCAGTAAAATTTGGGCCCCCGATATAAATCTATACTTATATTATCACACGTTAAACCGACAAAGAACAAGTCAATACTAAGAGTAATAATAATAATACGAGTTTCCATGGCAACCCGGATGCGAGAGGATGCTGGCGTGAGTATCGCCGCTTCTCGATCCGTGACAAAACAGCTTTTTTCTGTAAAAAAAGAAAACCAAGTTGTCTTTGCAAGCTCTGAGGCTGTGCTACCAACTTTGAAGCCAGCACACCTGAAGAACTGGCTCCATGGGCTCATCTTTCTCCGCTGATCAGCTGTTAGCCCTATTGATTGGCTGTTAGCCTCACCAATCAGCAGTTAGCATAGCATCGCTAACTTTTAAGCAGACGTACTCGATGCTCTGTGGGATGTCCATCATTGCTCTGCTGGTCCTCCATCCGCCACAACCTCAGGGTTGTTCACCACCTGGCTCCGTTCTCGCTGTCCTCTGCTGCTGTGGTCTCCCCTGGCTCTCGGTGATGTTGGATGGTCGATGCTCCGCCGTTGCTGGTGGGGTCTTCAGGTGTTCAGATCGGGAGCTCCTGGACTTCTGCTGTCGCTTCACCCTGGGCTCTGTCACTGGGACTGGATCTCTGGGTCTCCTGTGTCGCCCCTGCTGTGTGCATGGGACCTCCAGACGCAAGTTTGCTTCTGGACGGAGGGTGCTGTTCCCTGCGGCGCTGGTGGCGGTGTTGACGGTGGTGCGGCTGTTCCCTCCGTGCTGACTGACAGGAGCTCAATTTATTCTTTGCTTTGTTTGTTTTCGTGTATGTTTATTCCACTTTGTCCTTGGGTACCCTGAAAGGTGCTATATAAATTAAATCTATTATTATTATTATTATTATTATTATTATTATTATTATTATTAATACTTTCAAGCCACATTTTGCCGTAGAAATTACTAAAATGAATGATCCATTTGCCTGCACGCGTTCCTGCGAGCGGCATGCAGATCCCGGCGTGCAGGCACTTCTCGGCATAACACCGGCAGCGGGTTGCTTGGACGTGGGCCGCAGACGAGTCACTCACGCTCCAAGTGATGTCTGTGGTAGACGGTCACACACGGTCTCTTTAGCAGGTGTGTTCACACAGCAGGCGAACGTCGGCTTCACTTATAGGAGTGCTACGGACTTCAGGAAAGCTAACATGAGCTATGCTAACTTTAGCTGTAATCCTCGTGGAGCATTTATCTCCGGAGTCTGCCTCCTTTCAATTCGACAAGAGGTTTATTTCAACGAACAGTCACAACGAGACCCTCTGGCCGATTATCTCGTGTACATTCCTTAACCAGCGTTTTCTCAAAGTCTTTTTCAGGCCAGAGCTCTGCTCCGCTCCGCCATGCAGCTCCTCGCTTGCTTCTCTCCTCCTCTCCTCTTCCGCATTTGCCTGATCTCTCACCCCGCTCTCTCATGGGATTTCCTCAGGTAAGTAAAACTTAAACTAGTGTATATTTTCACTTTTAAAAATTACACTTACACTCTTCTTAAACAAAAATATACACTTATTACCAAGGATAAGAAAACGAAACAAAAAATTCAAAAAAATAAACAAAATGAGTGCTTTTTATTCCACTATTTATTTATTTAACTTTTTAACAGGATTACACAAAAAATGTTGAATCAAGACCAGTTGTAATTTACACTAGATCAATTTTCTGCAGGATAATGGTTTGGCCTGATACCTCTCCAAATTAATTGATAAGCTGGAGCAAATGTGGGACAGACCACTTGGGTTCAGACACAAACAACGCAATATCATCTGTATACGAAGATATCTTATGATCCACTCCGCCTAGCATTCTTAGTCTCATGAGATCGTCTAATACTAATTGGCAAATGTTTGATGACCAGTGTGAAGAGGAGCGGTGAAAGATGACAACCTGCCGTGTTCCCCTTTGGACGGAATAGGGGGGTGACCTGTCCTAATTTGGCAATAGGTTGAGCATAAAGTAATCACACTGCAGAAATAAAAGATGAGCCAAGACAGAACTCTCCAGAATCCACGGAAGGTATGCCCACTCAACTTGGGTTGCTTGGTCAAGTCCATAATCCTCCTAACTCTAAACCTTTTTGGAATTAACCTGGTTTGGTCCATGTGGATAGTTTATTTACTACTTAATTTGCTAAAATCTAAATTTAACATTGAGATTGGCCTGAATAAATTGGGATAAGTTTCATCTCAGACCTGCTTAAGCAGAATAGCAATGTTTACATCTAGGGATGTAACGGTTACCGGTGTCACGGTAAACCATGGTAAAATTCCCAACGGTGAAGGTTACCTTTTAAGATTTAATTACCATGGTAACCGCAGCGGTCGATAACCACGGTGTGGAAAACTTGCGGTGCATGCGCAGTGTGCAGCGTGCAACGTGCAACGTGCGTTTTGTTATTTAGTGAAGAAAACACGGCGGAGGGAGGACGTGATAGTAGCGGCCCTCACGGCATTTTTCCGCCTTCAAAGAGAACCAAATCTGAAGTCTGGGCGTATTCTGGTTATTATAAGAATGCTAAGGGACAGCTGGTCGAGGATGGCAGCTCTATCTGCAGGAACTGTGAGGAGAAAGTTGTTGCGAGGGGCGGCAACACATCCAATTTACGCGACCATCACCCTCAACTGTTCAGCCAATGCAAGGTAAGCTAACCTTAAGCTTGTGTGCATAATTTGCTGTTGTCACTGATGTAAACTGACCAGATAGTGGTATAACTGAACGAAGTTGATCCGTGATTTGGCACGTTATCTGAACCGCTTATTAATTGTAGATTTCACTTTTTAAAGTTGACCTAATAATTCCCCAAATATTGATGCAGAGCTGCAGTGAGGAGGATTTGGCACAAACACGTACTGGGTGGACTGTGTTAGTGAACGCAAACTGACTGAGATGACTGACTTTCATCTCAGCTACGTTCAGACATTTGACCAATCAGACTGACCGAGTCCATTGACAACAGACGAGCAGGCAGACAGAGGGACTGTAAGTAATATCAGAAATAAATAACACTTGTGGATTATTTGTAGAATAGACTATATATAAAGAATAATATAAAATGGTGAATACAACAAGCGTCTAGATAGAGATAAGAGCCAAAATAGAGTATTCATAATTAATTTAACAATAATCCTTTTTGTTTTGATCTACTGTTTTTCTGTTTCTCACAAAAGTGATATGATCTTAATTGTGAGTTTAGTGATCTGTTTGCACCCTTAGTATTCAGTAACAGTGACAGTAATAATTAATAATGACATTTTCTATTCATTTTTTTCACAGAGAGGATCTGCTGGCCAATCTAAAATACTGCGGTATACCGATAACCGTGATAATTTTGGTCACTATTACCACGGTGTGAAATTTTCATACCGTTACATCCCTATTTGCATCATATAATGGTAGTGGGAGCCTCTCAGAAGCAACTGAGTAAGAGAACATCCTGTGTAGGAGGAAAGTTATTTAATGTGCTTGGATTTGATACGTTTTTATGCAATCCAAGACTTCTTCAAGGGACAATTCTGAATCTCTGCTGCACGAGATGCATTATCCAGCTTTGGTAGTTTGGTACAGGTTTTTTAACTATGCATTAAGATCTCTTTTAACTTAAGCAATGTATAGTTCCTCGTAGTATGCCTTAAAGTGGTTATTTATTAACTTTGGGACTGATGTAACAATACCCAGGCAAAATGCCATTTGGCCCGTGACCCTGCTGGCCTGCCTGCCGTCCAAAAGCAACGATTGTTAGAGGTACCATGAGAAATGTTGGACTGTAGACATGCACGTGCACACATAAGGCCCAAGGGGTGCTTTTTCCCCTTTTTGCCTCCTATTATAAAGTGCCCTTTTTGTGTTTTTTTTTAATGAATAAATAAATTCCTGTTAGGGTTATGTCAAAAAACGGCGGTATAAAAATGCCACGTTTATCTACCGTACGCATTTTGTACGTAATATGTGACGCGCCACGGCAAAACCAGCAGCAAGTCGGCTGGGAGAAATTCACAGAAACGAAGAAACTATCGTTTTTTTTCTAAATTAGTGATTTCAGTTTTTTGCAGAATGTGCAAGTTGAGATCATGAAGAAGCCACTCCATGTTTCAGATAACAGTATTGGTTGCCTTAAAAGTATACATTTTGTGTTTGAAATCGGGTAGAGTTTCAGGGAATGCTGGCGCATTGGTGGGCGTGTGCGGCGATACAGTTTATTTGCATACTGGCTACCTTTGACCATTCACAGGCTTTTGTTTTTTTTTTCGGCCAATCAGGTGCACGTTAGTAGCGAACCACATGGCTACTTATGCAGCCCTCAGCATAAATTCTGCCACTTCTGGAAGCTGCATGTGATTTCATTATTGAATGAAGATGGATCGGGAAAAATGCATTGCAGAAGAGCTAAATCGTGGCTGTTACAGCGCAAATCTATGGCAATAATTTTGCAATACGCCGGATACTTCTGGTTATTCCGACGCCGATTTCATTTCTGATTCTGATGAGTGCACTGACGATGAAAGCGACTGTATTACACTAGAGAACATCCCAAATCTACAGCTGACCTTAGCCGAAGATGGAGACGAGGAAGACGGCCTCGCAGCAGAGGAGCTGGATCGTGAGATATCAGACGCTATATCTACGGTGACATGTGAAGGGGATAAAGACAGTGAAATGGAGAAAATCCGTAACTTTGACTGCAAATGCTACGAAAGAAGAAAGGAGAACTCTCTCATTGGGACACATTCATGTAGCGACAACCTTTCTTCAGAGCTTATGTACAGCATACGGTTGGATCATCTAGCTACCGAAAGAGAGTGGCAGGACATGCGAATAAATCTCGAGGCAAACAGACGCACAGTAGTTGCTTCGGACATGACTACATCCAAAAGCCTCAGACGAAGAGAAACCACTTATTCCATCAGAGGCAATGACGTCTGCAGGAATACTTTTCAGTTTCTTATGGGGTGAGTTTCCATTAACATCCAAGTAATCTATTTTGTAATGTGTTCATTCAAAGTCACAGTCAAAGTCACAGGAATTACAAACTGTTATCTCATGTTTTTTGTTTTCATGTTTATACCTTAGCCTACATTGTTACTAGCTAGCTCAGTACTGTCGTTTTAAAATGATATGCACATCATAACTAAGCTGTAATGGGAGGTTTTGTCTTGTAATGTGAGCATCTGCTATTAATTTGAATAATGCTTAAATTGCTTGAATTGACTGATGCTCATGATCTAGCATCTAGTTTACTGGAGGATAGTTTGGATGAATACATCCAGAGTTAGGTGACAATGTTATTGTAATAAAAGCATTTCCATTTCAATAAAGTACCTTCTAATTCTGATCAGTCCATTAAAGTGCTTAAGGAAAACAACACTACATCAACATTAACAACATGACAACTGCTTTTGATAACCATTGTTCAAACCACTACAATACCTTCTGCCCTGCAGGCTAACAGATACCAGATGTCACTGAATGAATGTAGGGTGAGGGCTTATCTAAATGAGATGCAAATGAGCACCACTGTGTTGACTAGCTAGGGGGTGAGAATTTCCTGCTTTGAGAATTGCAAATGTCTTAGGGCTGTTTTCTCCCTAAAGGGTTTTGAGATGTGCATACATTCAAGTGGCCACAACTTCTTCAAATATTATCAGATTTCCATTTGTTAGACATCATTGGAAAGCTTAGAAACTACACTTTCAGAATGTGTAAATAACTCAATATGCCTCTCAGGAGACTTGTTGCTGGTTTTCTCATGGCTGGTCACATATGGTGTCGTGTGTCTCTGTGTGTGTGTGTGTATGTTGAGCCTAAAGCCGCTTCTCTGTCCGCTGCGGCTCCGCTCTGTCTCTCTCTTCGAAGGGTCGCTACTTTCAAATTAAAAGCCCCCCGCTAAGAACCCAGTTCTAAACTCCAATGGGGTGCAATGTAAAGCTCTTATTTTGAAGACAAAGAAAGAAAGAAGCCGCTACCTCATCAGAACTCCACCACGCACATAAAAACGTGACAGTGGAGCGACTTGAACGTTTGTGAGTTATAAATCCATTAACATAACTTCCTTGTGGAGGTTAAGAAGTCGCCTTCCACTTATACAACGTGCTTAAATATGAGTAGGCTATTATTTCAGAGGAGCCTCCATTTGTGCTTGTTAAGCTAACTGCTTGTTAACCAGAGTTAAGAATAATCTGACAGCTGTCTGTGTCGGCTGTTTATCGTGCCACAAATCTTAAACTTCTTCCAGATATTGAGTTCACTGTGACTTTGCTGTTGTAAACATTGTTGTTCCTATTTACAGTCATAGTCATTTCTTGGTTTTGTCACATTTTTAGATGTGTAGCATGTTGTTGACAATAATTTGTTGACACAAATGAAATGGCAGTTGCATATCACTCACAGCTACACAGCTAAGTAGTTAGCTTTCTATAAGTACTTTGTTTAATAATTTTACATTAATCAATCTACATATTGTGTAGTTAAGGCGCGAATTTTTTTTCGCGCGCGCTATGCACGCGCACATACTGCCCTTTTCTGACCTTGAGCCCCTGCTCCTCTATAATCATGTGCACGTCCCTGGCCGTAGATGTTCAGTAACATTACATGTGTAGACAATAAATACCCTGTTCTGTAATGAACCAGACCAGTTTAAACGGTATGTTTTTCTTAACCATGGACTGGAATATCTGGCCTAGCCTGCTACAATGCAGCCGATTCCACTTGGATGGTCTGATGTTGAAGAATTAATAGTTCGAAAGATAAGGACTTGAGATAAGAAAACACGGTAGCTCAATTAATCGGGCGCCCAAGGCTGAGGACATTCAGGCTCACTAGAGTTACAACACTGCGTGGTGAAATATGCCTCAGTACCATGAAAATGTATGAGTAGCATTATTTAAGCAGTGACACAGTAGTTTGCCATACACACTCTAATGAAGGTCCTTTCATTACCACTTTGTGCAGCACAATATGTTAACAGTTAAAGAATAAGACATTAAACCAAAATTGAATTGTTTTATTGAAATTGTTACATTTTGTTGATGCTGTTTAAATAGATACACCCTTAGTGGTGGGTTTTCCTGTAAGACAAACACACATTCAGTTTGTCTCAAGTCAAGTCAAGTCAAATTTATTATCCCACAGGAGGAAATTAAGTTGCCAGGTATTAAGAAACACACAACCAACGACACAACACACAAGATAATAAATAGCAAGGGAGACGGCATTACAACACAGATAGACAAAGACCAGTACATGAAATAAAATACAGTGCAAGATCACTACATGGAGAGGCCAAGATAAGCAACAGTCCAAAAGTCCAGTGTGCAAAGAAGCAGAAAGTGCAATAGTGCCATCATTTGAGCAAATTCAGGATATTAATGGAAGTACATACAAAGGAGAGTTTGTAACGTTTTGTCCTCTGGGTGGGAACTCTATACCCTCTACCCCAGGGTAGAAGCACAAACTCTCTATAGAAGGGGTGGTCATCACAGTCCAAAATGGCCAGAGCCTTCCTAAGGACATGACATTCATTTAAGTCAGGGAGTGGAGACTGCTTCACCCCTATAACCTTGCCAGCAACACTAACAAACTGACCCAGTTTGTCTTGCTCAGCAAGGTTAAGGTTGCCAAACCATACAATAACAGAAAAAGACAGGACTGATTCAATAAAAGGTTTATAAAACAATGTCATCATGTTTGTGCACACATTAAACATTAGAGCCCGACCGATTTATTGGCGGGCCGATATTATTGGCCGATATTAGGCATTTTCCAAACTATAAGTATCAGCATTTATAATGGTAATAAACGCAGATAAATGCATCCATCCATCCATCCATCCATCCATCTTCTTCCGCATTATCCAGGGCCGGGTCGCGGGGGCAGCTGCCTTAGCAGGGACACCCAGACTTCCCTCTCCCAGGCTAGCCGAGCAACATAGTCACTCCAGCATGTCCTGGGTCTTCCTTGGGGTCTCCTCCCAACGGGACATTCCCGGGGGCATCCGAAACAGATGCCCGAGCCTCAGCTGGCTCCTCTTGATGTGGAGGAGCAGTGGCTCTACTCCAAGCTCCTCCCAGGTGACAGAGCTCCTCACCCTATCTCTACGGGAGCGCTCCACCACCCTGCGGTGGAAACTCATTTTGGCCGCTTGTATCCGGGATCTTATTCTCTCGGTCATGACCCAAAGTTCATGGTGAGGGTAGGAATGTAGATTGACCGGTAAATCGAGAGCTTTGCCTTTCGGCTCAGCTCTCTCTTCACCACGACAGACTGATACAACGACCGCATTACTGCGGCCGCTGCACCGATCAGCCTGTCAATCTCATGCTCCATCCTTCCCTCACTCGTGAACAAGACCCCAAGATACTTGAACTCCTTCACTTGAGGCAGGAATTCTCCTCTAACCCGGAGGGAGCAAGACACCTTTTTACGGTCGAGAACCATGGCCTCGGACTTGGAGATGCTGATTCTCATCCCAGCCGCTTCACACTCGGCTTCAAACCGCCCCAGGACATGCTGGAGGTCCTGGCTCGAGGGAGCAACAAGATCACATCATCTGCGAAAAGCAGAGATGAGATCCAGCGCCTCCCAGCTCCACAACATCCAGAGACTTGAGGTACTCATGGCGGATCTCATCCACCCCCGGTGCCTTGGCACTCAGGAACTTGTGGACTACCTCAGTGACTTCGGCTTGAGTGATGAATGAGTCAAGCTCTGAGTCCCCAGCCTCTGCTTCCTCTATGGAAGGTGTGTCAGTGGGATTGAGGAGATCCTCAAAGTATTCCTTCCACCACCCAATAATGTCCCCAGTCGAGGTCAACAGCTCCCCACCTCCACTGTAAACAGTGTTGGTGGAGGACTGCTTCCCCCTCCTGAGGCACCGGATGGTTTGCCAGAATTTCCTCGAGGCCGACCGGTAGTCCTCTTCCATGGCCTCCCCGAACTTTACCCAGACCTGAGTTTTTGCTTCCGCGACCGCCTGTGCTGCAGCACGCTAGGCCTGCCGGTACCCGTCAGCTGCCTCAGGAGTCCCCCGAGCCAACCAGGCTCGATTGGACTCCTTCAGCTTGACAGCATCCCTTACTTCCGGAGTCAACCACCGGGTTCGGTTATTGCCGCCACGACAGGCACCGGAGACCTTACGGCCACAGCATTGTACAGCTGCATCAACAATGGAAGTGGAGAACATGGTCCATTCGGACATATGGACACCCTTATGCTTGAACATGGTGTTTGTTATGGACAAGTTGTGACGAGCACAGAAGTCCAGTAACAAAGCATCACTCAGGTTCAGATCTGGGACGCCGTTCCTCCCAATCACACCCCTCCAGGTATCACTGTCGCTGCCCACGTGAGCGTTGAAGTCCCCCAGTAGAACGACGGATTCCCTGGTTGGAGCGCTCTCCAGTACCCCTCCCAGGGCCTCCAAGAAGGTCGGGTACTCTGAACTGCTGTTCGGCCCATAAGCCGAAACAACAGTGAGAGACCTATTCCCGACCCGAAGGCGCAGGGAAGCGACCCTCTCGTTCACCGGGGTAAACTCCAACAGCTGGGGAGCTACAAGCAAGTCCACACCAGCTCGCTGCCTCTCACCGCGGGCAATTTCAGAATAGAAGAGAGTCCAGCCTCTCTCAAGGAGTTGGGTTCCAGAGCCCAGACTGTGCATGGAGGTGAGCCTGACTATCTCTAACTGGTACCGCTCAACCTCCTGCACTAGCTCAGGCTATTTCCCCCCAGCGAGGTGACATATCATGTCCCCATGGCTAGAGTCACCGTCCGAGGTTTGGGCCGTCGGGGCCCCCGCCCACGACTGCCACCAAAATCGCACTGCACCGGCCCCTTCTGAATCCTCCTGCTGGTGGTAAGCCTACTGGAGGGCGGGCCCACGTCGCTCGTTCGGGCTGTGCCCGGCCAGATCCCATGGGCAAAGACCCGGCCACCAGGCGCTCGCCTGCGAGCCCCAACCCCAGGCCTGGCTCCATGGTGGGGCCCCGGTGACACCATTCCGGGCGACGTACGCTTCCTTGTTGTTTTTTATTCATCAGGGGCTTTGGAACTGATCTAAGTCTGACCTGTCACCTAGGACCTGTTTGCCTTGGGAGACCCTACCAGGGGCATTAAGCCCTGGACAACATAGCTCCTAGGATTATTCAGGTGCTCAAACCCCTCCACCACGATAAGGTGCCGGTTCAAGGAGGAGGCGCCGGTTCAAAGAGGATTAATGAATATTTGAAAAAAACACCCTCCAACCATGTTATGAGTATTGGCGTCCACCAGAGGGCATTCTACAACAGGTCGAGTCTATGCCACCTGATTGACGTACAGGACGGCCAGTCTGAGATCTCTTTGTGTAGGGTCACGCGTCATGTGTCACGAGTCACTATGCAGGCACAAACGCGCTAGCGACTGCAAAACACAAGCGAGCCAAGTGTCCTGGTTAGCGGCTTCAATTGATATCAACAAAAGAAGGGATAAAATAAAAAATTGCATTTGACAAACTGCCATCGCTATTCTGAAGAAGGGGAATGTTGAGAGGCACTTTTGAACTGTTACGACAAGTAACCAAAAAGTACGACTCTGACTCTCAGCTTATTAGCTGTCAGCCCCATCGATCTGCTGTTAGCCCCGCCGATCAGCTGTTAGCCTAACTTTCAAACCGACGTACTCAATACTCTGTGGGCTGTCCATCAGTGCTCTGTCGGTCCTCCCTCCACCACAACCTCGGGGGTTATTCACCGCCTGGCTCCTTTGTCGCCCTCCTGTGCTGCTGTGGTCTCCCCCGGCTCACGGCGATGTTGGATGGTCATGGTACAGTTAATAGCTTTACTGGGTTTGACACAGCAGCTTCGGAGAGACATTTCAGACTGCAAGTGTTTCTCACTGCAGTTAGACGAGTCTACAGACACCAGCGATACCGTCCAGATGTGCATTTTTATTCGGATGGTGTTTACAGATATGACTGCAAAAAGGGGCTATTAAAATTCCTGCCCATGACAGAACGCACGCAGGGAGAGTTCATTTTTCAGTCATTCAAAAACTTTATGGAGAAAACTACCAGTTCCCGGTGTGTAAACTGTGAGCAGTACTGATGGCTGTCTGTCACCTATGTGCATTACTGCTGTCAATTTTTATGTGCAATACCAAGGGCTACATTACTCTCTATATATCAGTTATGCGTTGTGTTATATAAAGTATACTCGGTGTATAGATAAATTAGAGTTTAGATCGAGCCCAAAATATCAAGCCCGACCCGACACGAGCCCGTGCACGTTGTGTCCGAGCCCGGCCCGGCCCAGCACATCAACTGTAATTATGAGCCCGAACCCGATTTAAACCCGACATTTTTTTAATACGTGGGTTGTTATAACTGACGTTCTCAAACTCCATGTTGCACTAAAACTACACAATCAGTGACGCCGGTAACGCGTTCCTCTAATCTGACCACTCTTTTCAGTAATGAGTAATTTAACGCGGTAATATTTCCAAACCAGAAATCAGATTAAAGTATTCAAGTCACTGTGCGTTACTATTATTTTCGTCATTTTCCTTGTAAAAATATATATTTTGCTTTCTTCTTGCGTCTCGAGGAGTGACGTGACGTGCGGGAGAAGTCACATTTTCAGCACGAGGACAACTCACATGTAACACCACGCAGCGACACGAGCAACATGGAGGGAGGAGAGAGATGCGCGTTTTCTAGCTGGAAACACAGTCATTATTTAGAGTTATTAAAACATACACACACACACACACACACACACACACACACACACACACACACACAAATGCTTGATCAAGGGCCCGGCCCGGCCCGGCCCGGCCCGAGGAAAGTGACGGGAAATATCGGCCCGGCCCGGCCCACGGGCCGGGTCGGGTCAGGGTCGGGCTCGGGCTCGGGCAGGGAATCTAAACTCTAAGATAAATAGATGTTTAGTATTTTTTGTGCAAGTAGATCATTTTGACCTGGTAATTTTGAAAGTAGCTGGCAAGCTAAAAAAGTGTGGGCACTGTTGTGACTACATTCGTCACCCCGAATCCTCAGGACCTCAATTTATACGCCCTTAAAGGGAGAGAAGACTGAATGATCACACAGATTCAGAATTCTGTTTCCGCCTTTATAAAGGGAGAACCCTGCAGCCCAATACAGATCCTGTGACCTGCTCCTGCAGCTGCCTCCAAGAGTTCTGGTTCTCCGCAGTTTTCAGGCTCGTTTTATTACACATCTAGGGGCGGTTTACACGTTTGCAAAGCAAATCCTAAAAAGGACACATACAGAGATGCAAATCATATCATCATTTCTAGTAAATTGCAGATGCTGCCTTTCCCCCGAACCGTCACTCAGACTCGTCTGACAGTTAGTTATTTTTGAGAAAGAAAACAAGAACTGCTTCATGCTGCACGTCCGGTTTAGCAGCCTGCGATAGCATCATAGCAAAAATGATCCACACATCTTTGCACTCTCCTGTGACAGTGTCTTGGGCCTTCTGCATGTGTGTGTCTTAAGCTGTCTCTCATCTAAGTATCATACTGCGCTGCGAGTATATAATAAAATCCACAATTCCCCCTTTTGAACTCTCTTAGAGTTCAACACTTTAACGTAAATAAGCAACGCTGGGCATTTACTGTGAGTTCCAGTAGGTTGTGATTAGCCAATCACCACCTACTCATAACCTAATTATTTATATTTACTACCGGTACAGTTTTGGGTGGGGAGCTCACAGTAAAACCAGAAAATAAACGATACAATGGTAAAAGCAAGCAATCCTGCGAATATAATTTCGTGCACGTGCGTCGGCCTCATAGCCCTAATGTAATAGAGAAAATAGTATATAGTTCACTCAAGCTATGCCTCCTGGTTAATAAAAACTTCCTCTTCTTGCTAATCTTGGACCGGGATACTCCAAGATAGTTTTAAACCCTTCGTCCTTGTGAAGGATTTAAAACTAACGACTTTCAAAATGCAAGTTCTCCTGCACTTCTATATCCAATTAACTGCTGGATGAGGCGATTTTAGGTATTGGTATCGCACTTTTCTTTTGTACAACTTTTTGTCCCTACACCTGTTTCCCTTTCTTCTTGTTCCTATGGGCATCTAGTCGGGTAATTTACAAGCGTGTGCTCCCGGTGAGAGCTAGTCTAATTAGGGCCCAGACGAATGCTCCTAAGATAACTAACCAGCACAGAAAAAGAGTAAAAACAACACAGTTATTCATTACACACGGTTTCCTAATACTTATTCTGTTAGCAGGCCTAAAAGTAAAAAATGAACTATAAAATGAAACATAAAATGAGACCCTGTTCTTCTTGGTGGTAGTTTGGCACACTACATGTAGGAGAGGAGCGCTATTTCACCTCCTCCCATCCGGATCTCTTCCTTCTTCAGACCCCAGGGGTAGACTGCCCTGGAGCCTCTGGTCACTGCCGGGGATTATTCTGCCCCTTTGTTGGCAGGACCTTCCTCCGAGTCAGCCGACTCGGCGTTCTGCTTTTGGAGATTTCTCTGTATCTCAGCCACGGTGCGTTGTGGCTCCTCTGCTGCTGCGCACTGGCTCCAATGAAACCAGGTGTCCCCCTTTTCCTTAAGGCGGACGGCGTGCGTTGTTCTCTCGGTGATCTGGAACAGACCTGTCCACCTGGGCTCCGTCCACTTTCTCTTGATCACTCTCAGTAACACCCACCCAACTTCCGGGGATGTGTGTCCGCTTTCCTCCGGTTGTCGGCTCTGCACCTGTTTGGAGAAATGGGAGACCAAACTATGCAGTTCGTTATAATATGCTCTTTTTGTCATTATCTGGCCTTCTTCTGTTGTTAGAGGGAGTTTAGAGCCTGGTCCTGGGAATGCTCTCCCTGTTTGTAGCTCGTGAGGAGTAAAACCCGTTGTTGTGTTTACAGAACTGCGTATGGACATGAGGGCTAGTGGTAAGGCGTCTACCCAATTGAGTTTGGTCTGTGCACAGATTTTTGCCAATTTGTTTTTTACCGTTTGGTTCATTCTTTCCACCTTTCCTTGTGACTGTGGATGATACACAGTTCCGAAACCATGTTTTAGCCCCAGCATTGCCTCCACCTGCTGAAGGTCTTTGTTTTTGAAATGTGTTCCATTGTCCGACCTGATTTTTTCAGGAAACCCATGTCTAGGGATGTAATGGTTAATCAGACATTTAATCACGGTCTGACTATCCTCCTTTTTAGCTGGCCATGCTTCTGGCCACCCCGTATATGCATCAACACACATTAGTACATACCGATACCCTCGGACTGTCTCAATCATGTCAGTGTAGTCTATGATGATTTCTTTTCCTGGGTTAGTCTGTAGAGGGTACCGTCCTGGTTCTGGCTTTATTGTCGGTTTAACATTAAACTGAGTGCATTGTTCACAAGTTTTAGTCAGGTACTGTGCCATGTCTTTCATATACGGGTGCCACCAATGACTCAGGTTCCTCAACATTTGAGCGACCCCTGCGTGGCCTATCCCATGTGCTTCTTCCATGGCTGTTTGTCTCAGTCCGGGGGGTAAGATGGGTCTGCCGTCTGGCCCTCGCCACAGTCCATCTATTTCAGTCGCCCCCCGTGCTTTCCACAGTGTTTTTTCCTGTGGAGAGGCTTTCGTCTGCAAGTCTACTAGTCCCTTTAAGTCAATCGGGGGTCTGGTCTCTGTCTCGGAACATACTAGTATGGCTCTTTCCACATAACCTGCTGCTTGTTTTGCGGCCTGATCGGCTGCATTATTTCCTTTTGACACTTTGTCTTTCCCTGTGCTGTGTCCTTTACACTTGATGACTGCCACTTTCTTAGGTAAGAGTAATGCCTCTGCTAACTCTTTCATTTCAGCCTCATGTTTGATTGGTTTGTCTCCTGCTGTTAAAAACCCTGCTCTGAGCCACTGTCCCAGTTCCACATGAACTGCTCCAGTGGCATATGCTGAGTCTGTGTATATGTTCACTTCTTGTCCTTGTGCTATTTTTAGAGCTTCAATCACAGCCACAACTTCTGCTCTTTGTGCTGATTGGGTTCCCTGCAGCCTTTCTGCTTTCAGCACAACTGTCTCTTTACCCTGATCCTCTACTACTGCATACGCGGCGCAGAGTCCGTCTTGCTCATGTCTGAAACAACATCCATCTGTGAACAAATCTCTAGCTTCTTCTATTGGGCTGGTCTGTAGATCTGTTCTCACTTTCTCATCTTTTGCTGCTCTTTCTGCACATAGGTGTGGTTCCCCTGTACCTATCTGGTCTGCCATGTTTATCCCTTCGTGTGTGAAAGTGATGTTTGGTGCTTCTAAGATTTTGCTCAGCCGCCTCTGTCTCAGTGTAGTTAGTGTAAATGTTTCCGAATTTACATATGCCACTACACTATGTGTTGTTAGGATTTTAAGCTGGTGTCCCATGACGATGTGCGCGGTTTTTTGGATAATTTTGGCTATCCCTGCCGCGTGTTGAGTGCATGGTGGATGTCTTTTTTCCATGTTGTCTAACATTATGCTTACAAACATGAGTATTACTCTTTCTCCCCCTTTTCTCTGGAACAGGATGCCATTGATGCATCCATCTGTTCCAGAGACATCTAGGTAGAATGGTTGTTTGTAATCTGGTGTGGCGAGTTCAGCGGCCGTAGCGAGAGATTGTTTTAGCTCGATGAACGCTTTTTCTGCAGCCTCTGTCCAATCGACTTTTGCTGAGAGATTCCTCATGCCCTGATCTCGGACTAACTGTCGGAGAGGTTGCGTGAGACCGGTGTAATTAGCCACGAAATTGCGACTGTATCCTGTCAGGCCGAGAAAGGATAGTACGTCTTTGACTTTTTCAGGTTTTGGGTGGTGCAAAATAGTCGAGCGGTGCGAAGGAGATAAGCCTACCCCCTTTTGTGATACCATTCTCCCCAAAAAGGAGACCTGTTTGCGGGCAATTTGCAGTTTAGCTTTGCTGACTTTAAGCCCTGTTTTGGCAAGATGTTTAAGGATAGCCTCAGTGGCTGTTAAGCAAAGTGAGGCTGAGGGTGCGGTGATCAATAAGTCGTCTACATATTGGACCAGGGTGGTGTTTTCTGGTAGCACACAGTCACTCAGAACCTGCTTTAGTACCTGGTTAAAGATACCTGGAGATAGAGCGAACCCCTGAGGGAGTCTGGTGTAGCGCAACTGTTGGCCTTTATATGTAAAAGAGAAGATGTCGCGGTAGTCATCTGCGAGTGGGAGGCAGAAAAAAGCGTTTGCCAAGTCTATGCATGTAAACCATGACTGAGAAGGATCTAGATTTGCCAAAGCCACGTACGGATTAGGCACCGGGACAGTTGGAGTTATTAGGATGTCATTAATGCATCGTAGGTCGTGTGCCATTCGATATTTACCGGTGCCCTTTTTCTCTACCGGCAAAATAGGAGTGTTCCAAGCGGAGTAGGACGTTTCTAACACTCCGGTTTGTAACAGCCCGTCGATTGTGTCCGCAATGCCTGCTTCTGCCTGTGGTTTATGTGGATATTGTTTTATCCATAGAGGCGAGTCGGTCTTCACTTTAAATGTTACAGGTGCACAGTTCGTTAGTCCTACGTCCGTAGGACCTTCAGCCCACAGATGGTCAGGCAACGAGGAGAGAATGTCCTGTGCCAAGTAGTGATCTGTTTTTTCTCTACCGTGCGAGTGGGTAATTTGGTCATGTTGTAACATGGCTTTGTCTGTACAGGCCGTCAAGATTTTGTAGGTATGAATGGAGTCAGAAAATAAGACCTGTGGAATGTCAGTTTGTTTCCAATCCGAAACACTCAACGCTCTTTTAACCATTCCACCCAATTCTTTAGCTTGATGCTGAGGATGTACAGCCAGCGAGACATGAGGGGCTGCCTCATCCTCCATCATGTACCACTGCAACTGCTCAGGAGTCAGATCAACACCCGCAGCCACCCCTTCTGGTGCAACGTAAATGTTTTGGCTATATACATCCCAACTCACCCCTTCAAGCTGATCCCTGAAGTTATCCTGATACCAATCAGTCTGATGTCTATCATAGAACAGAGTTACATGCGGAGGGTCGGGAGGAGAGACAAATGGGTCGATTTGGGCTATCCAGGGCTTCCACTGCAGGTACGCAGAGAGGATGCCAGAGGTTTCAGGGGTTTCTGGCTGTATCAAGCCCCAGTATATGTCCGCGCATGCTTCCTCGACGGGAGCCATCAAATATTGACCCCTGAAGGGAGCGCCTGTGCAGTGTAAGGTGGTTTTGTTTGGCAGTGTCACTGTGAGCCCGTCTGGGCTACACAAAATGGAGGCCCCAAGTTTTATGAGTAGATCCCTCCCCAATAGGTTTGCGGGGACTGTAGGTGAGTGTACAAAGCTGTGTGTCAGCGTTTGCCCTCCAAGTTGAGTTGTCAGTGGAATAGTTATCGGCAGAGTTTGCTTTTCCCCAGAGAAGCCCATGACCGTAGAGAGAACTCTCGGACCGCTTTGGTCCGAGAGTTCGTCAGGTAATGCACGGATAAGTGTGGAACAGGTGGCCCCTGTGTCCACTAGAAAAGGCAGCATGTCGGTGCCGACCTTCATTGA
This sequence comes from Diplodus puntazzo, assembly GCA_963678695.2. Lineage (NCBI taxonomy): Eukaryota > Metazoa > Chordata > Actinopteri > Spariformes > Sparidae > Diplodus > Diplodus puntazzo. Next base: position 26,557,017 of record OZ023175.1, on the reverse strand, counting down.
CAGCATAGGGTCTGCCGTGTTGCTGCTGTCAGAGCCTCTCCGTGGGGTGTGCTATTGATACGCCTCTCCGTCCCAGTGATCCCATCCGGACACGGGAAGCTGGCGCACAGCTGGAGCGTTCTGTTCGTGAGGCTGTGGAGGTCTCTGACCTCCCTGTGGACCGCGGTGTGGGCAGTCTTTAGCCCAGTGTCCTGTAATAACAGCGGTCTCTTCCTTGTCCTCCCCTAGGTGGACCGCCCTTTCCACGCCCGCCTCCCCATGAGCCCCTTCCTCTACCATACCCTCGCGTGGGCCTCTGTTGTTGGTTTTGATATAGAGGTGGCTGGACCCAGGGTGGTGTTGGGTAAAGACCTGGTGGTCCTGTGGCAGCCTGTGTAGCTACCAGCACCTTTTTGTCAGGCTTCTTTTATCATTTGCTTTTTGCTTGGCCTCTGCCAGCTGCATTTTTAGTAATTGCGCCTGCAGGTCTTTTACTGTCAGACCAAAGTAGAGATATGTGGATCAAACAGACCGGGTGTCACCCCAAAAAAGACGGTGTACAGAGGGTCTGGTACAGAACAGCCGTCTTAAAAGGCGTGCCTGAGGCCGTTAGAACAGCCATGGAAAATAATCCAGACATGGCAGGATGCGACTCCACTGTGTGGGACCGCCACCTCATACACCACCTGTCCCGTGCCAAGGATAAAGTAGAAAATGAGAGTCAAAGTATTCGCGAGGATTTTGTTTTGGATCCCACTTCAATTTTGGTACGGCTGCTGCACTGGGGAGAGGGTATTTAATCCTCATGGCCTGTCCTATTCTTGTGCTAACGGTAGTAAATGGTACGTCATCTTTCATTTTATTCGTACCCGCCTCTTCTTCCAGGTCTCGTACGTCGGATCCTGTGAGACATCTATTAATTACGGCCCTAAAATCACCCAACGCGAGCTTATGGCCGGCTGTTAGTCTATCCAGCTGACTTAACCATAATGACCCTCCTTCAGCTTTCACCTTCGACTAAGGCCTGGACATCGCCTACGGGGAATGGACGGTACTGCGGCGTATTGTTGGACCTGCTTGTACCAGTGGGAGTATGAGTCTGTGCGGCGGTCCAGGACAATGTCCTGTCTGCAACCTAGTTTGCATGCGGGGTGGTTGGTATTTTCCCTTTGTTAGCGTTTCTAACACGTGCAATGTTTCTTCTAGCCGTTCTCTAAGAGAGTGTATCTCGGCTTCCTCGTCTTTCCCTTGCTCCCATGCCCCTTCGGCATACATTGTGACTGAGGCTTCTCTGCCTTTATCGGATCCCGATACCCAGTTCCCCATCATGTCCATTTTTACTTCCCCTGCCCGTTCCTCAAGTTTTTGTAGCATTTTTTCGGCAAGTCTTTCTCTTTCTTCTTCGGCTATCTGCATCTGCATGGCTTCCCTGTCTCTTTCGTAATCAAGTCTGAACCTTCGCCTATCACCTCCTTCTCCACTCTGTCTTGGGGTACTCTCTCTCGGTCCACTATACCCTGATGTTACTTCCGGTGTTCTTTCTTGTGTCTGCATCCACTTTCTTAAGTCATCATTAGTGATACCTATCTGCCCTCCCTGCTCTGTTTTCTCTCTCTGCTGCCTTAGCGCGAATGGCTCTGGTTCACTATGATCTGTCTGTTTCTGAGCAGTTCCTTGCTTTTGGGGTGTGGGGAGCAGTACGTGAGACGTCACGTCCGATGGTGATACAGCGCTTACTGAGCTACCTGTCTCTGTCCAGTCGTCCTCCTGAGGGTTATCTATATGAATTTTGCCTGATGTTATCTGCAACCTAGGGTATATACCGGGTGTGGGGTTATGCGGTGGAGCGCTAGGGCATGCAGTCGAGTAGGGTGGGGGGTTTGGAACTGGGGGGATGTCTATTTTTGTTTTTTTGGTTTCTTCTGTCATGAGGCGTTTTGCTCCCTGCCACCATACAGCCCATTTACCCCAGTGAGCCCTTTCCTCATCTGCCTTCGCCTGAGCTCTCTTATGCTTGCCTCTACTCAGTAAACTACACTTCTTTCCTTCCTCTATCTCTTTTTCTTTTCTTCGCTTAGCTTCTTCTTCTTTCCTCCAAAACTCATTTTTTAAGTTTCCTCTTTCTTGGATACCTCTTCCCTTTTCTTGCATCAAGTTCATCACTGCTGTTCTTAATTTGGATTTCTCTTCTGCAGCTGTTTTAGGTTTATGTGTCCGATCTATCACCCTTTCGAGAGCCAATACTTGTTCCTCGACAGTTTTTAGTCTCGTTATCGGTCCCCACCCGTCATCATCTATCTCTCTGTCAAACTCGCCCTCCATTATCTGTCTTTGTAGGTCTCAGTTCGTTGTGTACTACAAGTTTGTTTGTCTTAGTTCGTTGTGTACTGCAAGTTTGTTTCGCGTTCGTACTACAAGGCGCACTTCTCCTTAATTCAGATTTCTGGTGACTTACTTCAACAGACCACTGCGTGCGTTATCACCGCCGGGTTTCAACAGTGCTGCTGCTTCAGTTCACCTTCTTTCTGACATTCACACTTTTCAATGTTTCACATTCATTCGTTACCCTACTAATTGACTGCTCACAGGTGCACTCTGTTCTTGCTGGTCTTTTGGTGTTAGCTCACAGTCTTTCCTGATCTTGCTAACTTTTAGGCGGCTCTAGCTCACAGTTTTCCCTTTTCTTGCTGACCTTTTTGGGCAACTCCTGCTCACAGTTTTTCCTGTTCTTGCCCTGCCCTTCCCCAAATAGCTCACAGCCTCTTGCTGATCTCGCTAATTGTTCGTAGCCGCTCACAGTTTATCCTGGTCTTGCTATGCCTTTCTTCAAATAGCTCACAACCTTTTGCTGATCTTGCTATTTGTTTGTAGTAGCTCACAGTTTATCCTGTTCTTGCTTACTACGTGTGTGTTTCTAGTGTTCTGTATAAGGAATGCTTTGACTCACAGGACTTATCTCTCTGATCTTGCTGCTTCAGAGCATTTAAGAGACAACCCACGTAGGATTTTGCTCGATCTTGTGGTCTCAAAAATGTTAAAACAGCTCACAGTTATTCATCTGTTCTTGTCATCTCAGGGCGTTTGAGACAACTCACAGTTATTTGCTGCGTATGTGTTCCTGTTTTAAGTTTTGGCCGGCTGGAAACTATGGCACGCTATGTCCCTGGTATCCAGCTTTTGCTTATGGAGCTAATCTCCACAACTGACACCAAAACTTTATATATCTGTAATTTGAGATCCCGTCCACTTACTTCACCGACTGCCTAAATAGTGCAGTCGCTGTTTCAGTTTTCAGTCACCCAACATTCATACCATGTGTATTGCCTGGTCTTGTCTTTTCTTTTAGCCTTCCTAGTTTAGTATTCGAGGGTCCCTAGTCCCCGGGCCTCCAACCCAGCTTAACAGCCCTGCTGTTTTAACAGCCCCTCGTCAGAGTACTGCGTGAGTTGCCACTCTCAGGATTTACACACACTTTCTTATTTTTCAATCTGTTATTTCACTCTATGTATCTCAGTCTGATCATTCACCTCGTCTCCCGCTAAATTTACAGACTTTAACTACTAGGATTTAGGACACAGTAATTTAGTTTTGTGCCAATGCAGAATAAAGATCTGCTAACCTTATGTTTGCCGGCTTGTGTCCCTCGTCCGTTCGTATCGGTCTTTTGTTTCTCGAATCGTGCGTTGAGGTCCGCTTTTGTCAACTTTTAGTTGATCCCGGACGAGCCCCCAAAATTGTTGTGACTAGATTCGTCACCCCGAATCCTCAGGACCTCAGTTTATACGCCCTTAAAGGTAGAGAAGACTGAATGATCACACAGATTCAGAATTCTGTTTCCGCCTTTATAAAGGGAGAACCCTGCAGCCCAATACAGATCCTGTGACCTGCTCCTGCAGCTGCCTCCAAGAGTTCTGGTTCTCCGCAGTTTTCAGGCTCGTTTTATTACACATCTAGGGGCGGTTTACACGTTTGCAAAGCAAATCCTAAAAAGGACACATACAGAGATGCAAATCATATCATCATTTCTAGTAAATTGCAGATGCTGCCTTTCCCCCGAACCGTCACTCAGACTCGTCTGACAGTTAGTTATTTTTGAGAAAGAAAACAAGAACTGCTTCATGCTGCACGTCCGGTTTAGCAGCCTGCGATAGCATCATAGCAAAAATGATCCACACATCTTTGCACTCTCCTGTGACAGTGTCTTGGGCCACATGCAGTGTGTGTCTTAAGCTGTCTCTCATCTAAGTATCATACTGCGCTGCGAGTATATAATAAAATCCACAGCACCCCTGCTCTACAACGTCCTTGTTGGCAACACGTTTAGAACGCCACAAACCCCATAATATATTTTGATGTTCCTCTGTTCTGTTGTGACAATAAAACAAACAAGTTTATTTTTGAACTGCATTATCATATTATTTCAGTGAGGACTCATAAATAACTACAAATAACTAATGTTACGGAAACCTGTTTCTAGATTTATTTTTTTTTATATATATATCGGCCGATATATCGGAATATCGGATTTTTAAATCACCAAATATTTGTATCAGTATCAGCCTTTAAAATCCTTTATTGGACTGGCTCTATTAAACATGTTCATTTTTCTTAGAAAGTAAAGATGCTTTTGGATCTTCTTATGGATAGCCTCTGCATTCATCTGGAAACAATTTATTATCCAGCACAGTTCCTAAGTATTTGTAGCTTTGCAATGGTTCCACCTCCAGTCCCCCTATCTCTGTCGTCTAGGGAGTAGGTGCAGACTTTCCAAAATCAATTACCATGAACTTGGTTTTGACACGTTAAGTTTCAGATAGGACTCTTTACATCTAGTGACAAAGTCATTTACCACTGGGCCATGATCTAATTCCCCTCCCTGTAGCAAACTTGATGATTCGTCTGTTATCAAACTGACTTCTGCAACTGTTGGTGTATAGGATGTACAAGAGAAGTGAAAGTACACACTCCTGGGGAGAACCAGTGAAAGAGTAGAGATTTTCAGGGAGAGCACCATTGACTCTAACACACTGTGACCTATGTGTCATAAAGTCTAAAATCTAACCAATAATGATAAAATCAAGTTTAAATTCGTAGAGAAGTTTCTCGGCAAGCAGATATGGCTGTGTAGTATTAAAAGCAGAGGAAAAATCAATGCAAAAAAGTCCAGCGTGGGACATGGGGCTCTCAAGATGGTGGTACAGCCTGTTCAGCAACATCAGAGTGGCATCCTCCACACCTTTACCAACTCTATATGCAACTGAATTACCTGCTTCATCACCTTCTCAAACACATTCAAGACTAGAGAAGTGAGGGCTACAGGTCTAAAATCATTTAGGGCTTTGGGATTAGAGCGCTTTGCAACAGGGACAACAATAGAGTGTTTCCAAATAACAAGAATCCTCTGTTTCTCTAGGCATTCCACAAAAATGTACTGGAAAACGCCCCCCAGTTGCTCCGCGCAGGTCTTAAGCACCTTGCCACAGATCTGATCTGGGCCTGGGCTCTTTCTACTGTGAGTCTGCTTGAGTAACCTAACCACAAACCTTTTTTGTTATATGCCCAAAGTTTTTCAGTTCAGATGAAACCCATGGTTTATTTATCAGATAAACCTTAACTTCCTTAGAGGAAATTGCAGTGTCTTTACAGTTTGCAGTAGTTAAAATCCCCCATAATAAAGTTGGGAGAGTACCTAGAGATAGATTGGCGGTGCTGAACCACTTTTTTTTTATTTTTTATTTTTTTATACTTTATTAATCCCCAGGGGGAAATTATTCTCTGCATTTGACCCATGACTAGCTGCATATAACACACATCCTGCACACTAGGAGCAGTGGGCTGTTGTGACAGCGCCCGGGGAGCATATGCGGGTTCGGTGCCTTGCTCAAGGGCACCTCAGCAGTAGCCAAGGAAGTGAACTGGCACCTCTTCAGCTTAAAGATTTCGCCTGAACATTTGATTGGACCATTGATGGAAGCGGTATACGATTTCGCTGTAGTTCTTGTCTGATGTGCCTATGAACGCCAATGCTACTTCCTCGTTTTCAGACTTTTCCTGGAATATGCCCAAACTTTTTTGTTGACCTGTCAAAATCCGAAGTTTGCTGTGTCCATTGTAGGCCCAAGAGACACTCCTGAGTGTACTGGATTTTGGCCAAATGGGACTGAGCACCCAGAGTGTCCAGGGTAAAAGTCAAAAGTCAAAAGTAGTGTCAGCAGATAGAGAAACTCCATCTTTTAGTGATCTCGTCATGGTAATAGACAGACGTTGACAAACATCTAGGAATAAAATTTCATAACAATCCACGACATGACAAACACTCAAGATGCACAAACACTCAAGACATGCAAATACCTGCTGCGGGTCGCCACAGCAGCAGCAGCAGCAGCGCCCCCTCAGTCTCAGTTAGTTAAAGATAAGGAAAGTGATGGTTCTGTAGTAGCTGAAGACCGTGGCTAACTACTATAAACCCCCCTGTAAGGCCCGTAGCAATGAAGACAACTGTTGGAGAGTAAATATTTTCCTTCTTTAATTTATAATAGAGGTAGACAGAACAAGGATCAAATAGACTAAGCTAGACAGTATGACAATAAAAACACTGGGTGCAAGGTGACATATACAAAAGTAACACAAAACACACTCCATGCAATTAAAACCCCTTATCAATATAAAAATAAAGCCATGCAAATAAAAGTCTATATCGCAATGCCCAGCCTCTGTCTCTCCGTAATCAAACCACTGTTACAAGATGAAAAAGTGCTTCGGCTCAGGTTTACAAACAACTAAAAAATAAAATCAATAAAACCAAAATAAAGCAATACTAAAATAACGGCTGACAACTGCACCATGCACCAGGCTCTGAAATGACAGATAAAAGTTACTCTCCAGCAATATACCTCAACAATGCTAAAAACAACCATTTAAAAAAACAAAAGCAAATTACCCCAATTGTTTGTGGCCAACCTCTTGCTGGTGCGTCTGCCTGACGGTGCGATATGCTTCCGTTGCTGCGGCTATTTGTTATAGCTGTTGTTGTTATGTATTTTGCCAAGCATCTCTTTGTGCAGCGCCACTGGAATGACGAACTTGTTTCCCTTGAACACAATATCGTTTACAACAGACAGTTCGGCTCTGCATGCCAGTAGTCCTGAATCTGTCTCGGGCAGTCATTTTTCTGTGCTGGCCACCCTGACAATGTTGCTTGCTTGAGCTTCTCCATTGTGTCGTCCAACTCTGTTGCTTGTCAGATGCACTCCATCCTATCATTAGACACAGGCAGGGAGGTGACGATCATGTTGACATAAGCCTGGATGTCTGCACTTGTCCTGTCATCGGCTCTTTCGCTTTTGTCTACTGCCCGTGAGAGAGTGTCAGCAGCGAACATATACTTCCCAGGTGTATAGATCATCTTAAAGACGTACCTCTGCAGCCATATTAACATTCTCTGTATGCGTATGGGACAGTCATTCAGCGGCTTTGACATGATGGAGACCAGGGGCTTGTGGTCAGTCTCTTCAAATGCTTATCCATACACATATTGGTGGAAACGCTCACACCCGTATGTGCTAGCCAAGAGTTCTTTTTCTATTTGAGCGTAATTGCGCTCTGCACTGCTCAGGGCTCTTGAGGCATAAGCCACTGGTTACCATGCTGCCTCGTGCTGCTGCAGAAGAACTGCTCCGAATCCATACTGGGATGCATCAGCTGAATTCTCACTTGCTTGTCTGGATCAAAGAACTTCAGCACTGGCTCCTCAGTTAAGAGTCTTTTGAGAGCCTGGAAACTATCTTCCTGTTAATGCGACCACACCAACTCATTTTTCTGCTCTAAAAGACATCTGAGCGATGCTGATTGAGTTGACAACATTGGAACGAACTTGGATTGCCATGTCACCGATGGAAAAGGCTAAAGCTGATCAGAGAGATGTTTATCTGAGTCTCCTTGAGTAATACTCCTGTAGACAACTTCAGATTACCAGCCCAGCTGCTCATGAGCTGTCGCTTATGCTCAATCTTACCCAGCACCCATTAACAGCTTCAGTCACAGATGGTCAGTCACAGGGATGCTCATGCAAGGAGAGTCCACCAACAACAGTATCAGAAGAGATACTATGACAGATCAGCCAAACCAATTTCATCACTGCATGAAGGACAAACCATCCATTTCCAGGAACATGGATACTGGAATCCAGCAGCTGTCATCCAGCCAGCTGTCACTGACAGTTCATACCACATATGCACAGCAAAAGGAGGAGAGTACCAACGAAACAGACGCCACCTCCTTGACACACCATACTCAGAGGAAGTTTCTGACTACACTACACAGCCCACTCCACCACACAGCACCACACTGAACACCTCACAATAATAATAATAAATAATAATAGATTTAATTTATATAGCGCCTTTCAGGGTACCCAAGGACACTTGACAAATTGGAATAAACATATATGAAAACAAACAAAGCAAAGAATAAATGGAGCGCCTGTCAGTCAGCACGGAAGGAACAGCCGCAGCACCGTCAACACCGCCACCAACACCGCAGGGAACAGCACCCTCCGTCCAGAAGCAAACTTGCATCTGGAGGTCCCATGCACACAGTGGGGGCGACACAGGAGACCCAGAGATCCAGTCCCAGTGACAGAACCCGGGGCGAAGCGACAGCAGAAGTCCAGGAGCTCCCGATCTGAACACCTAAAGACCCGACCAGCAACGGTGGAGCATCGACCGTCAAACATCACCGCGAGCCGGGGGAGAAAACAGCAGCAGAGGACAGCGAGAACGGAGCCAGGTGGTGAACAACCCCGAGGCCATGGCGGATGGAGGACCAGCAGAGCAATGATGGACATCCCACAGAGCATCGAGTACGTCTGCTTAAAAGTTAGCGTTGCTATGCTAACTGCTGATTGGTGAGGCTAACAGCGGGTCAACGGGGCTAACAGCTGATCAGCGGAGAAAGATGAGTGAAAACGAGTGAAACAGCCCCTCACACTGTTCCATACCAGAAAAGGTACGGACATGCAGTTATCCCAGATGTGTTTTGGACTTATATGAATATGTAAAAGGGTGTAGGCGGATCGCTGCCCTCACATAAAAAAAGAAAAAAAGAGGAACTGTACAATGCTATTATATTGAAGATGTTATTGAGTAACACTGGAAATATGTCTACATACTGTTCTGTGAGTAAGCTAAGTGGTAGCTGAAAGATGCATACATACATTTATTGCAATGGTTTTGTTGGTATGTTGCATCATTACTGAGTTTGGTTTTGTTGTACGACTTAGTTAAATTCTTGTTCTCAACACCACACAGATAAGACAAGAGGATTACATACAGAGGCATGTTAAGTATATTTAGTATCTTTTTCAAAGAAGGGGGATGTAATATTCACATAGAATATGTTTGTAAGACTGTTTAAAGGGACACAGGGCAGGATCAAGAAATAAGACTCAATAGTGACACGATGGCCGTTAGGGTAACTGCAGCCATCAGCCAAGCCGGCGCAGGAGCGCGCATGAACTCTTCACAGCAGTGCAACTGATGCTGTGACACGGTCATTTATTTACTTGCTGTTCACGTGACTGTTTACTGCAAGACCTCCACACATGCCTCCGCCAAATGATGTTGGTAGCCTACATCTGCAAACAGCATCATGTCAAACTACGAAGTAGGTAAACTAAGGGTTTATTTTAGTGTAACTTTAGCATATTTCTTTGACAACACTGGCGCATTAATTTAGCAAAATGACAATTGTAATGTAAAGTATGTTTACTTTACACTGGCCAAATGGTTACTAAGTTCAAATTTCACCAGCCACGGTGAGCTAGCAATAACCACTGTTTTGTGGCTGGTGACTGAAGCTAATGTGACTGTCGCCAACGTTATGGTATTTGACGAGCATTTGGCTTTGTGGCTGCGGCTAATTTCTGACTGTGGTAATTACCAACATAGCTTGTATTTATAACATTGGATAAAGCTTGCTAACAAGCTGACATAAGTGTGCAGTCATTATCATGTAACAGCAGTAGTATGATTCAATGTCTCAAGCCAAGTGTTATGTGCCAGTGTCACTGAGTTCATTTGTGAAACCATTTCCTTTATAAGACAATATAAATGGTATGAATAGCACCATAACAAAGCCATAACAAAGTAAATACAAGAAAAACAGAAATGTCAATATGTCATAACTGGTATTATACTAAGTTGAATCAGAATAAAATCGCAACATCCCTTTTGAGGATTACTAAAGTTATTCTTGTTATTATTGTTCTCAATGTTTTTGTTTCAGGATTTGGAATAGACTCTGGAAGGAGTGGCAGACATGGAGGAACTTCAGAGGAGGAGCCCCAAGCCCATTGGTCTCAACTGTACCCACTAGTAGAGAGTCAATCCAAGATGGCCGCAGTAGCCTGAGCCTTTGCAACACATGCTTTTCCTAAAATGCGGGGCTTTCTACAGTTTTCTGTGGCCTAATTCAATGCTATAGTGATTCTTATTGAATTTTTGGAGTTCCAGCTTTTGATTGCCGTTTGGTAGAGCTTTTTTTTTTTTTTGTTTCCTCCCAGCCTCTCAAATTGTTTGACCCTCGCCATGCAGCAAGCTGAGGTCTCCTTACTCTGTGACGCAATTCAGAGTGTCAGAACTGAATTGCTGGCTCATTTTGACAAAAAAATTGACACCCTTCAAGCTGGTCTGAACAACATTCAAGGAGCTTTATCAACTCTGAATGATCATGTAACCAAGCTCGAACACTGAGTCGGATCTACTGAAGACAACATTGTTGAACTGATACAGCGTGTGGAAACTCTGGAAAAAGAAAATGCATACCTGAAAGAAAAAGCTGGTGATGCTGAGAACAGAAGCCGTTCTTCTAATCTCCGCTTCATTAATATACCCGAGCGACGTGAAGGAAAGGACATGATTGCCTTCATTAATGACCTAATCCCGCTGCTCCTCGGCAAGGATAACTTCCCCATGGCACCTGTCATTGAAAGGGCTCATCGCTCTCCAACCTTTACCACCAGCATCTGGTCAACTCCTCGTCCCATCCTGGTTAAGTTCCTACATTTCCAAGACAAGTTGACGATTTTACGCCTGGCCAGGGAGAAGGGAGATCTCACATACATGGGTGCTCGGGTCCATGTATTCCCCGACGTTGAAAAGAAGCTTTTTGCTGCTGACTTCAAATATTCTCTGCTGTATCCCTGTACTCTGAGAGTGATGGTGGATGGGAAACCGAAGTTGTTCCGATCTCCAGAAGAAGCTGAAATTCTTCTTCATGACCTCTCCCTCTCCTCCTCTCCGGGGTTAGGGTTGTGAGTAAATCCATTCCCCTTATTTTCGTTTATTTAACTCACTATCTTTTCCCCTAGCATCGCCAAATGACTTATACAGACTATATTATCCTTGTGATCTCAGTTTTACCATTTTTTCGTTTAGTTGATCCCGCAGAAACACTTCTTTGAACTTTATTTTTGCCTGCTGTGGAGAGCACTATGGTGCATGAGACTTTGTTTGCCGTAAACTGAGATTTTGATGACGTCATATCTGTCGCAATCGACCCGCTGTAGACCAAACTGTCGTAACACCTGATCCAGGATTCAGGACACTTTTTGTTAATGAATTGAACTTTGCCTGTTTTGACTTTTGGTCATATATTTTGTTTGTTTATGGTTAAAGTCTGTGTAAAGCAAATTCAGCCATTTTCTTCTAAACACATTAAAAAGGTCATCAATGTATTCCTTAAAACATGTAAAAAGCATTCAACCATTTATAATTTAATTTTGGAGCTAGGCTCACAAACTGTGTTTCACGATTTCTGTGTTCAGGATTTAATGGGCGGGTCAGAAATCATGACCACGTTACGTAATGGGGCCATGATTTGCATAAACCCCGCCCTGCTGCGGAAGCCGTATAAATACATTCAGCGCATTAGCTTCAGAGGTTTTTCCGCTTGCTCTCGAGTCTTGGATAGCATCTCTTAGAATAGTTTGCAGCTAGCTAACCAGTCAACCAGTCAGCTAAACAGTCATGTCTCCTCCACATCGCTCCTGCATCTTTCCTGGATGCCACAGTGTGCAGGGTAACGGCGCCCTAAGCTTATTTAAGTTTCCTACGGATGACAACGTAAGGAAACGGTGGATCGATTTTGTCAAAAGGAGCTAACGTTACTGTGGGGAGTTAAAAATCACCACCAACACCTGTCTCTGCAGTGTCCACTTTACCCCCAGTAGTTACAACAACTGTCACCAGGTAAAGTCTGGATATCTGAAGAGTCCGTTGACGCTGGTCAGTGGGACCTCCCGTCTCGCCGACAGCGCATGCTCTCATCTCCGCTGCCGGCATTATGTGCCCGCAGGCCTGCGACCGTCCCGCCGACAACAAGTGCTCTCATCACCGAGCCCGACCCTGACCCGAATCGGACCGCAGCCCGGTCGAGCGGATATTTCCCGTCAATATCCTCGGGCCGGGTCGGGCCGGCCCTTGATCAAGCATTTGTGTGTGTGTATGTGTATGTGTTTTTGTAATAACTCAAAATAATGACTGTATTTCCAGCTACAAAAGGCGCATCTCTCTCCTCCCTCCATGTTGTTTGTGCCGCTGCGTGGTTTTACACGTGAGTTTCCTCGTGCAGAAAACGTGACTTCTCGCGCACGTGACGTCACTCCCCGAGACGCAAGAAGAAAGCAAACATATATATTTTTATTAAGGAAAATGACAAAAATAATAGTGACGCACAGTGATTTGAATAAATCTGATCACTGAAAAAAGTGGTCAGATTAGAGTAACGTGTTACCGGCATCACTGATGTGTAGTGTAAGTGGAGCATGTAACTTGAGAACGTCCATTTTAACAGCCCACGTATTAAAAAAATGTCGGGTATAAAACTGGCTCGGGCTCATAATTACAGTTAATGTGTTGGGCCCGGCCGGGCTTGGACACAATGTGCACAGGCTCTGCTCGGTCGGGCTTTATTTTTTGGGCCAGATCTAAGCTCTAAGTGTAAGTGTGTGCTTATGTATGTTATAAATATTGTACATTTTGGCAATTAAATGCATTTTGCTGAAGGTGCAAATCCTGAAAGTGATTTTACATTGTGCATACTGTCATGCCCATGTAATGTTAGCAGATGTTATTGCATTTAATCATGATGGGATCTGGCCTCTTTTCCTGAGCGGAGTCCATCTGACAGCACAATGATAATCCACAGGTAATATTTTATGTGCACTAATATAGCTATGACAAGGAATTCTATGTAGACTGGGGTGTTACGCTGGTGTGTAATGTAAAACATGGCCTGTGAGGAACGAGGCTGAGCACTATCAGTGTCTGACTCAGAGTCAGTTTCTGGCTCTGATGGCTCAAACAGGTCGGGCTGGGTCCATCGATGACGCTGCTAGTAGCTTCCATTGTTACTGTAGGTTAGGTCTTTGGACAGTACACGGAGGAGGCTCTCCTCCTGCGCGTGGGCATGATTCCAGCGCCTCTATCTGAGACGCCTCCAGCGTTTCACATCAGAGAAAAGTGGTTGTTTTTCCATGATTTTGAGACCTTATTTTATATACTTAGCTATTTTTTTAATCTTTCAACTTTGGCTCAGTGGTCAATGACACATGTTTCTGTGGTATGACAAACTCATAACACAAATTTATTTCTGCTTTACACTGACTCTAATGACGTATGTACGTTACATGCACTCTGCAGATCTTTGTGGTCTGGTTGGCTATGCTATGATGGCCCGTTTCTTAAGTAATATGTTAATTTTTCATGCAGCCTGAGCTTGTGGCTACTTGTCCTCACTTGGTTAATCTGCCTCTTATTATTTTTCTATTTTTGTTTTCGTTTTGTTTTGTTTATGTGTGTGTGTGTGTGTGTGTGTGTGCACGTGTGTCTGTCAGTCCTCCTTGTTTTGTCTGTGTACATGTGTGTTTGTCTTGTCTGCTCTTGCTCTCCCACTCCCCCCTCTCCTCGCCCACCCACCCGTTTCCCATACTCCTACTCTTTAAGATAAGGTACAATTGATCATATAAAGGGTTTAAAGATCATTCACCTTAATATTAGGAGCCTTGCACCAAAAATTGATCTTCTCAGGACCTGGGTTCAAATCCATAAGCCAAACATTATTACTCTCTCCGAGATGTGGCTGCATGAAAGAATCCTAGATAATGAGCTGAAGATAGACAACTTTGTGCTTTATAGAGCTGACAGGGGCTCCAAAGGAGGCGGTGTGGCAACCTATGTTGCGTCTCATCTTAACTCAAAATGTATCACTCCTAATGTTGAACCAGTTAATTTTGAATATCTCTTTACCAAAATTATCTTTCATGAAAACAAAACATAAATATTGATAATATATACAGACCTCCTTCAGCCCCTGTTGACTCTATGAAATGTATTTTGTCAACTGTTAACTCTTTTGAGAAACAAATTGAATTGATTATTTTTGGGTGATTTTAATAGCAACTGGCTTAGCCATTCCTCTACAAATGATAGACATTTATTTCATGGTGCAAATTTCACCCAGTTAATAAATGAACCTACTAGAGTTGATCCTCAGTCATCATCTTTATTAGATTGGATACTTGTTACAAATCCTGAAAGGATAATCAAATCTGGTGTAATGTCTGACTGCTTTAGTGATCATTGTTTTATATATTGTGTTTGGAAAATTAAAATTCCTTGATCTTACTCTAAATACATTGAATTCAGGCAATGTAAAAAGATGAACTCAGACCTTTTCTTAATTGGGACAGATTTCAATTAATTACCTATGGTGATGATGCTTGGGACTTCTTCTGTTGTGAAGTGGCTATTGTAATAAATAAACATGCTCCCATGAGAACCATTAGAGTTAAAGGTTCACATTTACCCTGGATCAACTCCGACCTTATAAGCCTCTTCAAGGACAGGGATATGGCTTGGGTGAAATATCGCTCATCAAAACAATTTAATGACTGGGAAGTATATAGACTTTTAGGGAACCAATGTAAAACCAAATCAAGAAATGCCAAATCTGATTTCTATAATGACAATTTTTCTCAAGATTTCCATAACCCTCGGCAATTTTGGAGTCATCTGAATAATATTCTTAACAAAGGCAGCAAAAGCTCTATCAATCAGCTTCATATGAACAATAGTACCATCTCTGATCCTTCTCTCATCTCTACCGCTTTCAATGAACACTTCTCATCTGTCTCTCATACACTGCATACTACCCCTTATACCATGGCTGAACATGTTATTCCCCCTGCTCTAAATAGCCTGTTTTCTTTCAGGAAAATTATGCCTCTTGACGTTTACAATGCTATTTGTGAGATGAAAGAGAACTGTAGTGCTGGTCCAGATGGTTTAGAACCTACATTTGTGAAACTTGCTGCTCACATATTGATGTATCCTTTGGCTGATTTCATGGGCGGCGGGTAATGGAGGCTAGGGAAGGCTGAGCCTTCCCAAATTTTATGCTGGAAAATTGTGAAAATCATGTATAATAATATGCACACATTATGTGTGCATATTATTATACATGATTTCCTATTATGAACGGGCCACAGCTGCAGCACAACCTCAGTGTGTGTGAGGTTGTCGCTGCAGCCGTCACAATGTTGACAAATATGAGAACGCGTTGCCATGGTGACAGTCAAAAAGAGCCAGTCAACACCCGCTGTCGCTTTGGTGTGTGATTTTTGAAATCCAACATGGATATCCGATCCTTTTGTAAACAGAAGGAAAAACCAAATGAAAATATTTCAGAAGCGGCCAGCAACACTGACCGGAATCCACCCGCTGCAGCTGCAGCGAGTGATGGACTGGCTGCTGATGGGCGTCGATATGCAGGCACCTGTTGTGCGTGCAAGCAGGGATAAAACAAAACAAAAATGTGAAAGTGGCAGGGAGATAGACAAACAGATAGACGCAGATCACGCCTAAGTCTTCTTAGAAATTAATTTCAATGCCAATCCCACCCCCCCCATTCTCTCCCGAACACAGCAGAGGAGGGAAGAGAGAAAGAGAGAGACAGAGAATGACCCCGCTCCCGTTGACTGATAACCTTGAAATGATGTTAAATAAAAGTGTTCGATTTTAAAACAGAAGCCTTGTTGTGGTTGTTATTGTATTATGTATTCTTTCTGAGACCATTGCATATAGTTAGTTATATATTTAATGATCAGCAGTTTCATCCTTGCACTGTGTGATCAGGCAGCCTTCCCAAACGTCAGGCCCACTGCCGCCTATGGCTGATTTATTTAACCTCTCCCTGTCCACACACTGTATTCCCTCCATATGGAAGTGTGCTCTTTTCAAAGGTGGAGACTCAACCGAGGTTTCTATAATCTCGGTAATTGCAAAAACCTTGAAAAACTTATTTTTCGTCAATTATTTTATCCAACATTTTATCCCCATATCAACCTGGATTCCGACCTAATTTCTCCACAACTACAGCTCTTCTTAAATTCGCAAATGATTTGTTTTCAGCATTTGACACTGGCCAATTTACAGGTGCAATTTTTATTGATTTCTCCAAAGCCTTCGACATGGTTGACCATTATCTTCTCCTTGACAAACTCCATCATATTGGACTGAATCAGAATGCAGTCCTTTGGTGCAATTCTTATCTCCACAATAGGCATCAATATGTTTATGTTGATCAATATGTTTATGTTAATGGTTGTCAATCCAGTCAAATGTTAGTTGATACGGGTGTTCCACAAGGTTCTACATTAGGTCCACTTCTCTTTTCCATTTTTATTAATGATTTACCCCAATTGTGCACTACCTGTCATGTTCATGCGTATCGTATTTAGGGTTTCGCCTGTTTTGTTTATCTGTGACCACAATACCTCAAAAAATCACATTTTTTAGCCAAAGATTCCACTTGCATCCAAAAATAAAGACTATTTATGGACATTATATATTTTTATGTTTATTTTCAAAGTTTACAGTAAAAAGGAAGTATTTTTCAAATTTGCAGTATGTACATAGTTTTATTATTTTATTTTTTTTAACATGTTTATAATAAAATAAATGTGTGATAAACAAGATGGTCTTGTCTTCTCTCTTTTCTTGTTCACATCTCTGGATCATGTAGCTGAGGCCTTTATGGAGAGAAGAGAACAGTAGTGTTAGAACACATACCAATGTTCCACAATCAAATCTGGTAATTATTATTTTCAACTCCTCTAATGGATTTTATGTGTGATTGGAAAGATAGTGTGGAATCAAGGATGACACCCAGGTTGCGGACTTCCGTAGATGGGGAGATAGAGCAGCCATCCACATCCAGGAGAAGATTTCCAACCTCTTGGAGCAGCACCTTGGAGGCCACAACCATGAGCTCTGTTTTATTGGTGTTTAATTTGAGTAGATTTGATGTCATCCAGAGTTTTATATCATGCAGGCAGTTGACGAGTGACTGTGGGGGTAGCTGGGTGGATGGTTTGGTGCAGAGATATAATTGAGTATCATCAGCATAAGAATGGAGGTTGAGACCATGTTTGCGAATTATCTGACCAAGGGGGAGCATGTTGATAGTGAAGAGGAGTGGTCCAAGCACAGAGCCTTGAGGCACGCCCTGGTTGATTGGAGCTGGGGTGGAACTGGAGTCTCCAATGGTGACAAGCTGTTTCCTGTTTGTTAAATAGGACTGGAACCAGGAGAGTGCTGTACTGGTGAGACCAAGGTAGTCAGATAGGCGGGTGAGGAGGATGGTGTGGGAGGTTGTGTCGAAGGCTGCAGAGAGGTCCAGCAGGATCAAAATACTGATGTGGCCAGAATCTGCAGCGATGAGGAGGTCGTTGGTGATCTTGATGAGGGCAGTTTCTGTGCTATGGTGTGCCCTGAAGCCAGACTGAGGGGGTTCATAGAGCTCATGGTTGGACATGTGCTGCTGGAGTTGGGCGGCAACTGCTCTTTCCAGGATTTTGCTTAGGAAAGGAAGGTTGGAGATTGGCCGGTACTATAGATCAGTGGTCCTCAATAGGCAGCCCCTGGGCCGCATTCGGCCCACCGGCCTCCTATTTGTGGCCCCCGAACTGTTATTCCTTCACCATGTGTTTTGGTTGGGTCAGCACGTGTATAGCGGGACTTGTTTCCATGCCAACGATATACAGACAGCTGGGTCACTCACTGCTGTGAGCGCAATTTTTAACTTTCACTTTTGTTTTTGGAGCAGTTCGCATCAGAGTCCTGCACGGGTCTAATTTTGCAAACTTGCACCTGCCCGTGCCCGGCATAATTAAAACCGCATCCGACCCGTTTTCCAACAGTAGCACAAATTACATTCCGCACCCGAGCCAACCTGCTATAAATTGATACCGACGCCCGACCCGCATCCGAAGGAAAATTAGACGGACACAATTTTTAAAAATGAAAGTAAGCCAGCGTGGGGAATGGGAGTTCTGGGAGGGTGCAAGCACGCATGAATGAGCTCATATGAGCTTGTATCCGGGATCTTATTCTTTCGGTCATGACCCAAAGTTCATGGCCATAGGTGAGGGTAGGAACGTAGATTGACCGGTAAATTGAGAGCCTTGCCTTTCGGCTCAGCTCTCTCTTCACCACGACAGACTGATACAACGACCGCATTACTGCGGCCGCTGCACTGATCCGCCTATCAATCTCACGTTCCATCCTTCCCTCACTCGTGAACAAGACCCCAAGATACTTAAACACCAACTCGGAGGGAGCAAGCCACCTTTTTCCGGTCAAGAACCATGGCCTCAGACTTGGAGGTGCTGATTGTCATCCCAGCTACTTCACACTCGGCTGCAAACCGCCCCAGGACGTGTTTGAGGTCCTGGCTCGAAGGAGCCAACTAGACCAACTAGACAACTAGACAACATCGCCTAGAAATTCTGTCCATAAAAATAATGAACAGAACCGGTGACAAAGGGCAGCCCTGCTGGCAATATGAGCCAGGCTCCTGCTCCTGTCGTACAGGGACTGTACAGCCCTTAGTAGCCCTTACTCCTGGAGCACCTCCCACATGTGGACTGGTTGGGCAAACTCCCATGAACCCTCGAGCACCCTGCGGAGGGTATAGAGCTGGTCCAGTGTTCCACGGCCCGGACGAAAACTGCATTTTTTCTCCTGAATCCGAGGTTCGACTATCGGCCGAATTCTCCCCTCCAGTACTCTGGAATAGACTTTCCCAGGGAGGCTGAGGAGTGTGATCCCCCGATAGTTGGAACACACCCTCCGTTCCTCCTTTTTGAATAGGGGGACCACCACCTGGGTCTGCCAGTCCAGAGGCACTGTCCCCGACTGCCACGCGATGCTGCAGAGACGTGTCAACCAAGACAGCCCCACAACATCCAGAGACTTCAGGTCGTCAGAGCTGATCTCATTCACCCCCGGTGCCTTGGCACTGAGGAGCTTCCGAACTACCTCAGTGACTTCGTCTTGAGTGATAAATGAGTCAACCTCTGAGCCCCCAGCCTCTGCTTCCTCCATGGAAGGCGTGTCAGTGGGATTGAGGAGATCCTCGAAGTATTCCTTCCACCGCCCAACAATGTCCCCAGTCGAGGTCAACAGCTCCCCACCTCCACTGTAAACAGTGTTGGTGGAGGACTGCTTCCCCCTCCTGAGGCGCTGGATGGTTTGCCAGAATTTCTTCGAGGCCGACCGGTAGTCCTCCTCCATGGCCTCCCCAAACTTTTCCCAGACCCGAGTTTTTGCTGCTGCACGCTTGGCCTGCCGGTACCCGTCAGCTGCCTCAAGAGTCCCCCGCGCCAACCAGGCTCGATAGGACTCCTTCTTTAGCTTGACAACATCCCTTACTTCCAAAGTCCACCACTGGGTTCTATGATTGCCGCCACGACAGGCACCGGAGATCTTACGGCCACAGCTCCGGACAGCCGCGTCAACAATGGAAGTGAAGCATGGTCCATTCGGACTCAATGTCCCCAGCCTCCCTCGGAATCTGGTCGAAGCTCTCCTGGAGGTGGGAGTTGAAGGCCTCTCTGACAGAGGGCTCCGCCAGACGTTCCTAGCAGACCCTCGCAATGCGTTTGGGTCTGCCAGGTCTGTCCAGCTTCCTACCCTGCCAGTGGATCCAACTCACCACCAGGCCGTGATCAGTTGACAGCTCAGCCCCTCTCTTCATCTGAGTGTCCAAGACATACGACCAGAGGTCAGATGACACGACTACAAAGTCGATCATTGACCTCCGGCCTAGGGCCTCCTGGTGCCAAGTGCACATATGGACACCCTTATGACGTGTTCCAAGTTCACAGCTAAAAGAAAAGTCGACAGTGAAAAACGGCAATTCAAAGAAGAATGGACTGAAAAAAAAATGCATTCATTCTCCCTCCAACCAGCAAAAGACCCATGTGTTTAAAATGCCTGGAGACTATAGCTGTGATGAAGATTTCCAATTTGAAACAGCATTATAAGACGAAGCATTGAAAAGACATTTCCTCAACATTCAGAGGAGAGAACAACAAAAATAAATGCACTGAAATTGTCATATCAAGCTGCAAGGAGGATTCTTGTCACATCGATGACACAATAACAAAAAGCAACAGAGTGCTCACTTAGAATGGTGTGGATTGGGTAAGCACAAGATGCCATTTTCAGATGCAGAAATAAAAAGAATAAAATAATAAAAAAATAAAAAAAATAAAAGAATGCATGACTGAAGTGATGGACACAATGTTTGAAGGCAAACAAAAAGAGGAAATATTCAACTATGTATTTTAATTTATGTCAAAATGGAAATGACATTTAATTTTAGTTCGTATTTTTGTTGTTGTTTTGAATGAAAAGGATATTTTGTTTAGAATATTACAGGATCATTGCATGTGGCCTGACCGACCTCAATACATGGACCTTTGAGCAATTGAAAAAAATCTTTGTGGCCCATTTGAGTACCCCTGCTATAGATGTTCTGCAAATGGAAAGAATGGAAAATATTTTCTGACAAACAAGACAATGGGCCTCATTCATGAACCGTTCTTACGAAAAAATTTGTTCTTAAGTCCCACTTACTAAGATTTTACGAAGATTGTGGCATTCATGAATTCTTTCTTGTCCACGATTTATTCTTAGGTAAGAACAAATCCTACGAACACTCAGGAGTACTCTTAAGCACATTTCAGTGCCTACATGTTGGCATGGTTGTGTTTTCTTCTCTTGTGCAGTTCAATAAAATACAATATTACAGTGAGAATTCTGTCATATTTATTTATTTATTCATTCATTTTATATTTTTGGTAATTTACAGAGAATTTTAAATTTTAAAATAAATTAAATGTGCAAATGATGATCCGCAAAACCTGGCACACGCTCTCAATTTACGATTAGGTGGCATTCATCAATGTAGGAACACAGCTGCGAACAATTCTGAGGCTTACGAACGCGTTGATGAATCTGACGTAGGGTTTTTTCTTAAGGAACCTCTTCAGAACAACTTAAGAAAGAATCTAAGAAGATTCTAAAGAAGATATTGATGAATGAGGCCGATTGTTATTAATTAACCAGAAGGTCAGATACTTCCCGACATCTTTCAACCAGCGTCTGTTGAACATGACTCGTTGAAGAGCCTCATGTGGTGCAGATCCTGGTACCATGAGCTCTTTATCACGGGTCGCCTCATCAAGTGGTCCATGGTCGCATTTGCCTCGGGTCCATTCATGCTGCCCCGTGACATGATAGCACCCCCACTCACACATCCTACAACAAAATAAAACTTTGAGAACAAAAACATTTGTCATGTGACAGAAATGCTCCTCAACCACCAGAAGCAAGCAGGGTAGCAATCATTGAGCACAATGATTGCTTTTTTCACAAAAAGTGAAGACAGTAACATCAACTTAAAGGAGAACTTCGGTCGATTTCAAATGCAGCTTATTGCTCAAGCTACCCTTGACTTACCAGTACCGAAAACACTTTTGGTCCACCCCTTACAGGGCTCCTTGAACGGAGAGTTAGCATTGACAGCTAACAGCATGGGGTCATGTCTTTACACTGTGTTTTGAGCGTCTTAACATGCTCCAAATATCACCCCAAAAGCTATGCAACATCAGCAGACACCTTACAACACAGCACTGTAGCGTGTATGGCTCAAAATGAATAAAAAAGGGGTTAAAACTGTGTGTTTGTGCAAGCTGCTACATACCGGTTTGTTGACATCCCGTCTTCCCGTAGTCCAAACTAGTCAATCCGTCGAGCATGCGCTTACTCCCTCACTGGCAGAGACGGAAACTTTTGCAGACAGAAACGTATTCCAGCATTTTCGTTTTTCTGTTCAAAACGTACATGTCCATGTTACAGCCTGTTATGAGCCATGAGCCTTACACTAGCCTGTTATGAGTCTACTCGCTCTGCACTGAGAGCTAGCTTGTCTGCGCATGATCGTAGCTCGTACAGAGAGGGGACTCGTCAGTGGCGATCGAAGCTGGGCAAGCCACCCCGCGCAACTCGGACCCCAGGCACCGCAGAGCCCATGGAAGTTGGCCCCAAAGGATGACGGGCTCGGGGCAAAAGTGAGGATACAGGCCAACGTCTGAGCCGTGGTATTCGCTGTAATGGGAAGTGCACCAGAAGTGCAAAAGGCTGAATGTGTGCCGATTTGGATTTGTTGTACTAAGCTACGCCCACAATGACCAGTAATGACCACCTTGAAGATATGGCCTCAGGATTGGCCCTACATCATACCGACCAAATTTCGTAAAAATCAGTGTAGCCGTTCAAGAGATATAAACTTCCAATATTTTTAGCACCCCCTAGTGGCCAAAATTCGCCAAATTCGGCTCATCCCTTCCCAGTCTCATGGCAACCAAGGATCTCAAATTTGGTATTAATAGCATTTAGATTGACCGAGATATCAAACTGTTTACATTTTTCTAGCTAGCTACAGAAATTTGTTCGTTAATAATTTCCGCATTTTTTGACCAAGCAAAATTCTTTTGATAACTTTAGATCAGGTCCAGCTGAAGAGTGTACGTGCAAGTTTCATGCAGATCGCACAAAATCCGGTTCGGGTTCGGGCCGGGTTAGGGCAGACAATTCATGCTGGTGTGTCGGGCTGCGTCGGGTTCGGGCTTAAAAACCTGCGGGCCGGGTCGGGTTGTAATTTTCAGGCCCGTTGAGAACTCTAATGCTTGCATACGCGTTCCCTCGGGCCCTCGGGCTTGGCCCCCTAATAATAATCCTTAGAAAAACAACAGGGACCTCGCAGGTTCCCTGCTCGGGCCCAAAACATCCTTACAATTACAATAGCTTTCCTAGCACCGTTGGTCCTAGGCCCCTTGGGCTTGGCCCCCTAATAACTTTATCAGACCGGTAGACACGCACACTATCAATTTATATAGCACCACCTGAGCTTGTTTACATGCGATTGTGCACTTCACGGTTAGCTCTAAACTGCCTTTTATTCAGCTAAATCATAACAGTATCATCACCGCGTCAACACAATAGCCCCTAACACATAGCCTGTAAACACTGTTACTGTACCCTCTTAATACTGTATTTCCCAGGGACAAGAACGAGACGGGAACAGGCTCGCTGTGTGTATGATATAGTCTTATCCCCTACACTCACGAAGCAGCCGGGAAGCCGGCTCGCTGTGTGTAGCTAGCGGCTAAGGTGACTACACAGACACAAGCAAACCGTTACCCTGAGGCTACAGCCAGCTGCTAACGTCATCTCCTGGATAACAGTTGGGCATTCGGTCCCATAGTCCCGGTTTCAGACTAAAGGACCGTGGAAAATGCGCAGTCTGTAACTATTCACTGTTACACATCGGTGGACTAAGTTACATGTTAGCAGCTAACGCTACCTTGCACGTTAGCAGCTAATGCTACGTTAGCAGCTAGCGCTACTTTGCACGTTAGCTCATTCCGAGTCCTCGATGATCTCATAAGATTTTCAAATCAAGCTCTAAACATGACCTGTAATGTTTCTTACCTGGTTACTAGGAAATTAACCATGTCAGCATCTGTTGTCAGTCCTAATTCAAGTTGAATCTGCCTCCATGAGTCAAACATGTATCCGATGTTTATTCGGGTGCCAGCCCGGCTTTGGTCATAATTTTGTTTCGGCTCATGACATGCTGCTGATAAAACCTTCGTTTTTCTTCTTAGTATTAATTTTTAGTGGACTTTGTGTGGTGGTGGGTCGTTTTTTTGGCAGTAGCAGAGCCCATCACTACCCAAACAGTAGTTTGGGTCCACCACGCTTGTCTTCTCTAACGGTCTCCAAGCCGTTGAGGACGCGCATTCAGCATCACGTCCGCAGGACTGTGCGGGAGATTCGGACCACGAATTGCAGTATCATGCAGCACACAGCCTGTTCAAGGCAATGGGGACATATGTGTGTGGGCTCATTCTTTTTGGTTTTGAACGCTTCATCAGCCATTAGCATTAAAAGAATTAAAATGAATGTTTATTTTTTTTTTTACGTTCCTTTAATAATGTTGGAGCCACAACAAAATAAGAAGCCATTCTACTATTGGATGTTATAAATGCTTGATGGTGATTGGTTCAGGCATGTCAGTGCCGCCTCAGTGGAAGTTTGCCTTCTAACATGACAGTCACCTGTATGTTGCTAATGAGCTGAATAAATGCTACAGTTATAGCATGTCGTCGTCCTGAGCATTAAAGCCGGACTATGCAGCAGCAGTTTCCAGACCAGATTCCTTCGCCGTTTTCTAGCTTGGCACCAGTTTTGTGCATACGTTTTTCGCTACAGGGCTCCCCCTACAGCTTCGGTGCAGATACACTGTCGAAAAGACTTGTTGACGAGCCTCCCCCGCCCACCACGCCGCTACTACGTTACCATGTGCATCTGTTTTCTAAGAAGCCGGTCGGCTAAACAGCGAGTCATGTCTGGCACTGCATTAGTGCACTTGTTCATGTTCAGCCGGACATATCGCATGATACAGGCGACAAATCATGCGACGTTCAAAGACCGATCTAGATATCTAAATACCAACGAGAACCTGGATTCAGAACGCAAACAAACGTGTTTGGTAGCAAGTGACTGCTACGCTAAACACCCGCTAACTATCGAGATAGCCATCAAGAAACCAAGCTAAACACATGCAGGGCTCACAGTAAAACAGTCAAGCAATAACGTTGTTCAAAAGACTATCAAGTCACGTTGCAAAGACAAAGTTCATCCACTCACAATTTCAACAGCAACACGGCCAAGCCGTTGCCGTCTTGGACTCCTCAAAAGCTCGTCCTATGTTTACTTGCTAAGCTCCTTTTTCTTCTTCTTCTGTGTCTCCGACTATGGCTTCCTGGGTCTCTTTTTAGTCGACTGATCCATGATGAATACAACAATTGCCTTGCAACTGGCAGTTTATATCTACCCGGTTCCATGTTTGGGGGTGTGTTTGCCGTAAAGCAGTTTCGAAACTACAATCTGACTACATTTTCGAGCGGCGGCGGGATACTTCTGCCGGCTCACTTCCGGATTGACTTCGGACTGGTGGCAGCAAGTTGCATGTTCCGTTTCTCCGCCCGGAAGCACTAGGGGGAGTCGTAGCAATGACCAAACGACCCAGAAAGTGTCAAAGAACATTCAGAATGACTTTCAGCCTGCATAGTGAGGGGAATTTTTGCTAATATTGTTGCATAGTGCCCCTTTAATGTACACATCGTACAAAACAAGACATCTAATTTCTTTGTAGGCTGACATTCATAAGAAGTATTGACCTTGATAAGACCAATTAAGAGACACCATTCTGAGTCACAACTATATCATTCAGCAGTGAGTGTTTGATGAGGGCTATTGATTATGTGGCAACAGCATTGTTTTATATTCATGACTTTTGTGTATACATGCATTTCTACACATGCATATATCACATGGGTAAGGTAATTTTACTGTGTGTATTTTTAACTCCCAGTGTTTTTAACTTGTACATTCTGATAGTGTGTGTTTAGTGTGTGATTTTATTTTGTTTTTATTGCATAAAGTGTATACTGGGATTGTACTTTTATTTTGAAAACCTTATCCTGATTGTGACACCCCTCAGTCTAATCACTGCACCTGAGAGATTGGCAGGACCTTAAGAAGGCGAACAGAGAAAGCTGCAGGAGAGATGAGGCGCACGGAGCGGGCGAAGGAGGAGGAAGCGGCGAACAGATGAGAGAGAGCACCGACTGCAGGACCGACGCCAGACCCAGTGGACGGAGAAGCTAGGGGGCTAATTGACGGCAGGTTCCACGAAGAGTAGCTGCGTGAGTAGCGTGTGTGAATGATAAAGCGCGACTCACGATAACTGTTGTTGTAAAAGTGCAGTGACTGCTGTCTTGCCCCCGATAGCGCGAAGCCGTGCCGGCAGAGGACGACGTTGCAGATCCAGGAGCCAGAGACCCGGACCGAACAAAGGACGTGTGGCTCCCTTTCCTTCAGTGACCGAGCCACCCCCGCAGGTGTATTGGACGTGTGCTGCCGCTCCCTCCTCCCCGCAGATAAGACCCCGAACTGTCTTATTGGACTTTTTTTTTCTTTTCTTTTTTTTTCAATTTTAAAAGGACTTTTTACCTGTGGTTTTTACCCTGATTTTATTCATCAAATAAATATCAGTGTGCATCCTGTTTGGCATATTGTGATTTCTTGGGTTTTAACAGCTCCTCTCCCGACTGATTTTTAAACGTAATCAATTTTAACTAAACACTTTTTTTTTAAATACATCATTTTAACTTTTTACACACACACATCATAAAACTCCTGCGTTACACATACCCACACACAGTACTCCTTCAAATAGAATCATTGAGGGTAATGTTTAGTGATTGTTTACTGAGCACACAGGACTCTCAAAACAGGATTTTGCCTAGGTGTTGTGAGCAGTGGTGTGCATGAAGTACCCAAATATAGAGGATACGTCATGCAGTAACACAATTATTATAATCTAGACAGGAGACAGACACACCATGTATTTAGTTGACAGACGTACACACAAAGTGCTTTGCCAATCACTCTCCGATATATTGCAAGTTGGGAGCATGAAGGATAAAGAGAAGTCAACAAAAAATCCCAAGTGGATATCTCACCCCTGAGGGCACACTGCCCTGTGGCTACAGAGAGAGGCTGTGTCTCAATTCAGGGTCTGCACACTTCGAGTGCGCATTTGAAGTGCGATTACGTCATCATACCGCGGCGAAGGGTGTCCCAATTCGAAGTGTTCTCATAATGCACCCCACAAATGCGCACTCCTTTTACCTGTTTTTTGAGTGTGTACCACTACCACACTTCGTGGTCTCACATATCCCAAGATTCATCGCGCGCCCTAAGAGAAGAAATAAATAAATAATGGCGACCTCAAGTGGCGCAGATCTCTCGTTTAAATGTAAGTATTAAGTCTATACTCGGTTTTTACTCCTTTGAGCATCCAACGCCAGATATGTTAAACTTCAAGGGACATTAAAACCTCAAAATGTCCGTTAAAATACGTTGGTAATGCACAGCTTGATGCCTTTGGAAGTAAAGCCTTAAAGCCTTCACTTTCAAACGTTACACGTTCAGACATATCTTATATGGTATTGTGACTGTGGAGATGTTAGAGACTATTTTTACTTCATATACATAAATGGACCAAGATGAACAGATTCAGATCAGGCCAAAGTCCTCTGACCAGGCTGCTTTTGTCTGTTAACGTAACACAAAACATCTTTTACATCTCATTGTGTTTTAGGGAGCAAACAGAGAGCTTCATCACTGTCCGAGGTCAGAACAACATTAGTTCACAGGGCGAAACATTCCGCAGGCTGGATGGAAGTGAGGCAATAATAATAATAATAATAAATAATAAATAGCCGATTTGTCAGTCCTAATGTTACTTTTGGTAAATCTTTGCATCGCTGTGTTAATGTGATCTTGTGTTGACCTTTTCTCTTGCTTCGAGGAGGATGAAGGAGGACATGAGGCTGCAGAGAGGATGGAGAGGCTCTTCTCTGCTCCAGAGGACAATCTTATAGCTGTTATTTAGTTAATTTATGAGTTCTTTTTATATGATGTGTTCATAATTGTTTATTTTATATAATTCATCAAATAAATATTTTTCTATTGTTGCACGTTGTCTATTCCATTCAGTATGAACAGTACAATTTATAACGGCATCAAGTGCAACTTTTCAGGGACAACAGATTGAATGTTTTCTTTTATTATTAAGGTCTTAACATTTACAACTATTGACAAAATTACAGCATAAATAACCATTTACAGATTATTATTCACTATTAACAAAACAATTATTATTAAAATCAATATTAAAACAGTTACAGATGATAACTGTTTTAATATTGAGCAGGAGTCCCTGCAGTGCTGCTGGGCTGGATGGTGTCAGTGGGACATCATCTGGGTCGGTACTCAGGGTGTTTGGGGGTCCAGTCTCCTCTGTCCACCACATCGTCCATCAACTGGGTCTGCAGGTCTGACTCGGTCCAGGGCTGATGTCATTAAGAATGTTTTGAGAAAGAGGCAAGAATTATAATTTCATAACATTAATAATAAAAATATAATATAATTATTATTATTATTATTATTATTATTATTATTATTATTAATCATTACAACAAACAAAAATATCTACCAAACACTTTAAATAGGAATAACGCCTTTAAAATCATAATAAAGCCATATGTGGCGATCAGCAGTTTATATGTCAGCATTAACGTAATGTATCGGTACGTTAATGACCCCAAACTGTTAGCTAGCTAATAATGATAATATTGATAACATTATTGTGGGTTCAATAACAGGTTCACCTCTCCACGGTCCTCTCAGCCGGAGATAAACCAGCCGCTTCTCCTCTTCCTCCACAAGCAGGAGGATAAAAAGGAAATCAGGAATTCCTGCAGCTCAAACAGATCTGACAGTCAAACTTTACTCTTCTTGTCAGTTTCACGGACCTGCGCTGCATAAATAGTGACGTACAGGTAGGGGCGGGAACATCGGGTGACGCAACCAGGAAATGCTCCAAAGGGTAGACCGTCCCATTTCACAACAGGCTGACGCGGCCTGCAGGGTGCACTGAAGTACACTCCTTCGGTGAGACCGCAAAGGGCGGGTCCTTGAGTGTGCAGACCCTGAATTGAGACACAGCCAGAGTGACCCTACAACAAGCAGTGCTACTCTTCAACACATTATCTGCTACCTAAAACTCTTGAGTACATGAACATCCTTGCTAATTTTTGACGCAATTGACATTGAAAAGAAATTTAATGGAAAAAAAGAGTGCTGTATTTGGAAAAGACATAGGCAGTAAGGATTAAATAACTGACTAAATAAACTAAACAAAATTTCAGGTGAGCTGAGGTTCTGTACTGATGATTTTTACATTTTCTCACCTGTTTGGGCAACAGGCATCACAGCCATCATACAATTTTTTTAATATTAGACCCATTGAAGCACTGTATTGGTGTGTCATTATCAAATCCAGTCCACTTGGTCATTGAGAAAATGCCCAAATCAGTGAAATTCAATATAACGTTTTCATTGCCTTGCACCAAGGCAGATTATAGCATGCACACACATACACACAAGCACACTGTTATTGCTGTAGTCATTGATGCTTGGATAGGTTTAAAGATCCTGTGTGTAGGATTTAGTGGATGCATTTTCAGGTTGCACCCAACAGAATACCCCCTCAACAATCAGGCAACAACATAATAACTTATTTGCATGGAAAATAGTTTTGAATGTATGGAATTACAAGCATTTTTGTTTCAGTATCTGTCAATGTTTTACAATAAAAGGATAAATAAGTCATAACATGTTTTAGGATGGAAATTGACTAGCAAAATCTAAATGATAAAACTGAACTATTGCTTCCTTTAACACACACTGAATTTTGACCAACTTGTCGATCCACTCTGAATCAGACACTTATACTGTCTAAAGCGTGAAAAGAAAACTGTCAAAGTGTTGCGTGGAACTTGGCTACACACAAAGCAACATACATGACCAAACAAAAGTAACATAGTAACTGTAATTGTCTTTGGCAACTTAAATGAGGAAAAATATACCGCAGTTTTACATGGAGAAGCGTCTGTCCTCGCGCCTGTCCTGCCGACTCTTCGTCACATTTCTGCCTGAAAACAGTGTTTGTCACCGGCAAAACACTTTAACTCACCAATTGTTTGTGTTGGAAAAAAAAAATCACAACAGTCAGCCTTCCCCATTGAGACTTCAGTGAACTTTCCCCAAGAAAACAGCCTCCCTCCCTGTGAGTGACAGTCAGACAGTGTCCTGTTTACTGATGGCGATTATGTAATTATGTAATTTAGAGCGAAAAAAAACACAACGTTGTCACTTTGCAGTATGTTTGCTGGGTCCAAATCTCAATCACAAAACATTATAACAGCATCCATATGTTTACAAACAGTACATGTTTAGATTAACAGGAGGACACCGGGGAAACACCTTGATAAAAACACGCAGACATCATCATCATGATGTGTACCACCATGCCTCTTTAGGAGCCGCTGCGCCGGCTTGCTGTGTGAATTACACACAACTTTTACATGCACAGCTTAGTCATATTACAGCCATAGTTCAACTATGCTACTCAATCGGACAACTGCAATTGTCTGAGTATACATGCCAGTGAGAAAATCAAATTATTGGCTGAAGCATGTCATACCCCGGTACGATAGGTGGCGCTGTACCCATTTCAACTAGTGGTAATAGAGCCACCTCCGGCTGACCTCTTTACGTCACCAGGAACAACAAACTCTGCCTCGGCATTCGAGAAAGATGGCGTACGCAGATCAAACGAAGCTACATCTCTGTACATTTCGTATATGGTGTACATGATAATTACACAAACTAGATGCACAATGGTGCTCTTGCTTGCGGTTATTTCGGAGGAAAGACGCCGCCGCTGCCGTCCTTCTACTTCCGGCTCACGGCCCCGGGAAAAAAATCTTGAGCCTGCGCAGAACGCAAAATCTGAGTCCAATCTGATAGAACGTATACATACAGGAGTAATGCGAGTATCAATCGAATAATCCAGGTGTTTTAATCCGACTATGAGAAATCCGATCAGGCCTGATTTTAGACAGACTAAGGTGTAAACATGCATTTTAGCAATCCGATCATAGTCAGACTAACCCAGTAATACGGTTTTCTTCAGTGTCATGTAAACACACTAACTGGTTTGTCTTTATGTCGCAGTTGCTTGGCTCTGTGGGAACAAACAACAGCGGAGAATTGGCAAACTGCCCCCACTTTGGCTATAATGCGCTGTCTCTGTGTGAAAAGGGCTTGTGATCTCAGGCTCTGTCTGTCCAACTCTTGGCCTCGACATCCCTCGAACCTTGCCAATAGTCTCCTGTTAAAGCAGTCCATCAAAATGCCAGCCTGGCCCCACCCCTTGGCCCGCCTCTTTTTCCCTCCATTAGCTGCAAACAAACCCCTGGCAACTCCACGGGAACAGACAGCCCGCCTCGGGCCCTGTCTCCGGCTATCGATTGGCTCTTATGATAATGGTTGTCTGTCTCCTTATTGTCTAATTGGCTAAGTGATGGGATTGATCCTCAGATTGTTCACTAAATTTATTTGCTGCGGCCACCATCAAGACCAGCAAGTGGACTGCACTACGTGTCCAGAGCTGCTGGGAGCTGTGCAAGACATTCACTATAATGGCCCTGTAATTGATCAATTGCAATGGGTGGTGGGCGGGGCTGGATGCATTAGTGCTGGAGGATGTAAAGAGAATGTTGATTAAGGTTCATTATGGCCATCATTATGTGATAATCGATTGAGGTGCACGTGTTGAACATGGCCTGATGTGTTCTTTTTTGGAACAAAGCTTTTATCTGACATCTTGTTTGCAGGATTGCTAATCTCCAGTCAGTTTTCTTTCCATCTGTCAAGTTGTAATGAAAGAGAGGAGGACTGGGTAATGATCCTAGATCAGTTCCCTTATGCCAAGAAGGTTGTAAAAAATATCTATGTATCTGGGGGAAGACACCAAACCTCCTAAATGATGAAAGATCAATGTTCAAAATCTTGCACCCAGATGGAATTTCATCCTACGACTTATCTCAACTCTGCCAAGGGAACATTTATTTATAGTCTAGTATAAACAAGTATCTTCTCTTCTGAGTAACAAACACTACTTCACTTTTTATAATCTATTCATACAAATATTTAAGCAACACAGTCGTGTACACATCTAGAGCCAGAATAGTTAGTGGCCTACAGCCTCTTAGTCCTCTCCCAGCAGTAATAACATATACTTAATTCCATAGCTGAGTTTCACCTTGCTACTCCCACACGCCTCTTATTGTTCCTCTCCCCACTTAGAGAGTGGGCAAGGAGAGAGTGAGTTAGACACATGGTAGGAGAGAGAGGGTTAGGAACACACAGACATGTACAAGAATCCACGCTACTATGAGTATCCTCAGCACAACACATGCAGTCATTGATTAACACAGGATTAACACCTCTGAGTGCACACACATACACACGCATAGAGAATCACACATTCACACAACACTTATCATCACACATGTACACTTGCCAGCAGCTTGTAAAGCCCTCTTCTGCCACAATGTGTTATCTTCCATCCATATGTGTACCTCAGGGCCCTACCAAGTCGTTGTAATAGACTTTCTAACACACTATCACAGTGTCTGTGCTATGCTGAAGGGACTAGGGGTGGGGGTGCATGTGAATGTGTGTGTGGAGGGGGTTGAGGCCACCTATTTCCATGCCCGTCACTCTCCCATAAAACAATTAAAACTCCTACTCCACCCTAACCTGCTGCAGTGGGCCTCCAGTGACTGCGACAGACATACGGTGGCAGCTTCATTTGTCTGTGTTTGTGAATATGCATGAAGCCTCATCGATACCAGCTATTGTGTGTTTGTGTGAGCATGCCTTCCACGCCATTTGCTTTCTCCTCCATCAGCCTCATTATGAGTCATGAGCCAGTGATGGTGTGAAACTCCTACTAAATAAGCTTCATTCATATTCAGGTGATCACACATGTCTACAGTATGATCCCTTTTTGTCAGTGACCAGATGGCAGCCATGTCGAGAAGAGTTCAGTGTCCCTGACCACATTAACCTGCTGCTCTCCGGTGTAGATGACAGGCCCGAATGTAGAAAATAGACAGGCAACACAGTGTATGTCTCTTTGCCGTCAATCCCATCTGAAATGTTATGCCTGGAGGGTGAAGATTTCCATGTGTGGGAGAAGACAAGGAGTGAGGAACAGAGCAAAAGAAGGAGTTTGCTATGTGGTGATGGAGGGAAAAAGAATTAAGAGAGGTGGTATAGCGAGGGAGAGAACATGCACAGTGATATGTCGTCAAAGAGGAAAACAGGTTAATCCATTTAACCCCATTTAATTTAATATCTGATCCTATACGCTGCCCAGCAACAAGGTTATCTCCAGAATACTGCATATATTCTCTACACAGCATCACTTGTAGGAACACAATTACCCTCTTGAATGCACTGTCAAATTATTGTGGGGCCTTTAAATGTCCCCAGTCGCATTGATTTGCATATTGAGAATATGCAGGTCACAGCTGAGGTCAGTACATACATCATGAGATCTGGACAATTAGACTGAAATCAACTTAATTAAAAGCCCTGCAATGGCCATTGTTTAGGTGTACATATTTAATATGAATGATTAACCAAGATGAGGAGGGATGATTAATGTTTAAGGATAAGTTCACTCAAAAATAAGCAAAATTGATTTGAAAAGATGTCTGTTTAGCTGAGTTGGTAGTAGAGCGGGCGTCCCATGTGCAGAGGCTTTGTCCTGCAAAGGCCCCGGGTTCAAATTTTGGCCCAGGGCCTGGGGCCCTTTGCTGCATGTCACTCCCCCTCTCTCTCTCACCCTGTTTGCTGTCTAGTCTTCAGCTGTACTATCAATAAAGCCTTACAAAGGCCAAAAAAATTAGAATCTCAGGGCATCCTGAGATTTGCATTACACCGGACCGGCCAAGCTGTGTGCAGTGATTTTCCATTCATTTTTGGTGATTTTTAAGTTTTAAATAGGGATGTCATAATAGCGTGTTAATTTTGATTAGTTTATTCTAGAAAAAAAATGTTATTAGTATTATTATTCTAAATAACAGATTAATTGCATTTTATAACGCCCCTTGAACAGCAGCTTTGTAAACATGGCAGTGCAAAAACAGGTATTGAGACCTGTAGTTTCCCCAATAAACGCACTACACTCCTCTAAAGCCTCTCTTAGCTACTGGAGAGTCTCTGGGCAAGAGAGAGGAAACATGTTGAACTTCCGAAGGCTAGGCTGCCCCTCAATGAGCATCCTAGTGGCAAACGTTGGCTTGCTAAAACCAAGTCGTTAAAGCTCTGTTTACCAAAGGCCTTCCCTGCAGACACACTGCCTGTCAATCTCTCTAGCCCAGAGACACAGCTGTGAGACAAATGGGTTGGTGTGTTTAAAGGGGAAAGTTAGCCAGAAAGCAGTCACCACCATCAGCAATGTAGACACACCAGCGCACATGAATAAATGCTTACTAAGGCGTAGGTTACTTGTGTAGCTATGGCATCATTTCTGCGCAGAACCTATATACAACCATAACTCAGCCTTAACTATAGCAGCAAAAGTCGAGCTTGGTGGATGACATGAAAGTCCAAGATTCTACTGTCATCCATTCCATTTGAGCGACAGCTAAAAATGTTTTAGTTTATGCACAAAATTAATCTATTTTTCAAAAAATGTAAAACATTGTCAGGATGTTAGATAATAAAATACCCAAACACACTGGAGTAGGGAAAAACTTCCCAGATTGAGCTGTTGATAGGAGTGTAGTTTAGGCAAGAAGGAATTTTTGTACCATCGGAGTACTTCGAGTTTGAAATATCAATTCCTTTTTAAGTTTAGAATGTCCATTTCTTCTTTGATTAAGACATCTACCAAAATACTTT
Organism: Diplodus puntazzo; assembly: GCA_963678695.2. Lineage (NCBI taxonomy): Eukaryota > Metazoa > Chordata > Actinopteri > Spariformes > Sparidae > Diplodus > Diplodus puntazzo. The sequence goes on along the minus strand of OZ023175.1, from coordinate 26,522,170 downwards.
TGCACTGAAATATTTTAAAATGCAGAAAAAATATACATTGGTATGTGCAAATGATTAATTAATCATAAAGCTTGTAATTAATTAGATTTGTGGGGGCGAGAAGATAAAGTGTAAATTTTCATCTTTGGGTGTACGTTTAATTATTACTGGCAGTGTGTCCCAGTGTATGTAAGAGCTTGGTAAGGAGAGTTCACAGTCACGAATGTGTGTATGCTTGCCAGGACTAGACAACAATATAATTAGCAGCAGTATCTATAGGTTATTACTGTGATACACGCCATGGCTGATTCCTATGTGTTTAATGTACACCACAGTGTTTGGACCACTGGACCATAGACAACTTCTCCACAGCCATCTGGTCATCTGAAGGAACTCCTGTAACTTGTGAACTTGTGAACATACCACATGGCTTTCGATGGACAGAGCATGAGTCTGTGCATGTGTGTGTCTGAGAGAGTGTATCGTTGTGTGTGCTTTGAGAAACAGAGCTTAGTGTCCAGTCATTGATGAATGCAAATAGACGTGCAAATAGATGCAAATAGACGTCACCTTTTGCAGCAGGGGGGCAAGTAATTTTAGCAGCTTAAGTATAGTACAATACAGTAATAGGAAGAACCATGCACTGTGTTGAATTCTGATATTTCTATTTATTCCCTCATAGTAGAAGACAAAATGTATTTCCATTTGAGATGAACACAGATAAGATCGCCAATACAGCAGACATAGCCTACTGGAGGACATAACATTGTCTTTACTCACTCTAAAAAAGCGAGGATTGCCCAGGTTGCAAGCCATGGAACAAGCATAATTGACGAAAAAAAAAAAAAATTCAGTGGTGTGGTGGAAGTCTTGCATTTTTTAAGTGAAGCTCTGCATGGTAAATAACTACAAGATGCTCTAAATCGTTATCCATTAGCCATTAGCCACCAACAAAAGGTTTGTCAGGTGACATGCATGTTTACTGTAGATGGCTATGGCCAGTACAGTAGACACTGCAACAGCCCGTCAGCCGGGAATACTTTGTGCTGTTGTATTTATAACACATACCTATAATTGCGGTCGTGATTGATTCAGGATTGCAGCGGACATGTATCTGGTGGAATCTCGGAGTGAAGGTGTCAACAGTCTGTGGGGACCATCAGGCCCTGGAGCTGACGGGAGGCTTGCCAGCTGACAGCTAACAAACACTGGATTTGATTGGAGGTTAGCAGCCTGGTGCCAAGCCAACACTGGCGCTGCGGCAGATTAGCAGCCTGGTGGCTCGCTGACCCTTTAAGACCCACATAAGTGGGATTCACCTATAAGTCCTGAAACCATATTAAATGCTGAATCAACTTAAGTAATTCATCTGCTGGGTCCATTATTGTTCAGTTCGTCTGTTGCAATTTAAGAAAAGGCGAGGAAAAACACAGAAAAACGGGAGGAAGCCAGGATAAGGAACTAAGAGTGAGCTTTATTAAACAAAAATCAGAGAAAAAAATCAAGATCCAAAATCAAGGAGGAGAATAGGAAGTCAAGACAGTTGACAACAATGTTCATTTTGGACCACTTGAGGCTTGAACTCACAACTTCTAGAACCAAAGACTATCATCTATCGCTCTGAGCTAATTGGCAAATGGCAATGCAACAGTGGCTTCACAAATTGAGTAAGCCATTCACTGTTGTGCAGGCAGATTTGAAACCACTGTAAAAAATTCAGTTATCAAGACAAAAATCTGAAAATACACATATTGCAGCATGGAGATGTTGGTAATTTGTTTTTAAAAATGATTGATTTGCTCCATAAGTGAATAACTGATGTTTAAAATGCTGCTTGCATTGACTGCAATCATTCACATGAGAGCAGAATTCAAAATGTTCTCAAAAATTCAGTTTTTTAGGTAAAATTCTGATATTTGTCAAACATCATCTACCATGACTCTAAAAAATGTTACATTTTTTCACGAACATTGAAGATTTATTTATCAATTTGCAGGTATATGTTTACAGTAGTGTTCACAGTCAAACATTTTCATGCACTGTAGGCAAAAATTGTGGGAGGAGATAGGTTTTTATAAGTTTTACAGTTTAAAAAAAAAACAGAGTGATGGACTTAATAATTTTTAACAGGTTTAAATGTACAGAAGTTTCTTTAGTATTGAGGCTACAGTTTGATCAAAGTGTGAAGTTCTAGCAGGTTGATTTGTTATGAATTTTCAATGTTTTGAACTTTAGTTGCTTGCTGTGGCGCCACATCAGGACTATTGGCTTGGGTTTACAGCTGAGGTAATCTGGCATGAGACTGGGCCTTTATGCAAAATATGGTTAGCTTTCACCCATGGTCCGGTCCAAGCTATTTGTTTTTATTTAATTTAGAGCAGTGTTTTTCAACCCTTTTCCTTGGGGAACACTGTCTTGCATGTTTTAGATGTTTCCTGCTCCAACACACCTGATTGAAATTATTGGCCAATCATCAAGCTCTGCAGAAGCCTGACGAGGAGGCATTCATTTGAATCAGGTGTGTTGGAGCAGGAAACATCTGAAACATGCAGGGCAGTGTTCCCCGAGGAGCAGGGTTGAAAAACACTGATTTAGAGGCTTGCTGTGATGCCACCATCTGGACAAATGTCTTGTGTTTCATGTTGAGGACATCTGACATTTTGATCTGTCGTCATCATCATCATCATCATCATCCTTGCTGGGTCTCGAACCCACAACCACTAACACCAAGAACCAGCTCCTAACTCACTGAGCTAATTGGCTGGAAGTGAGACCTGCTGTGTCAAGGCAGATTTCAAAAATGGTCAAAATGTCAGAAATTCTGTTACCTGAACAAAAATCTGATAATACATAAACTGCATCTTGATAGCATGGAAATGTCGGTGATTTGTTTTTAAATCTAAGTGTTTTGCTTGATAAAAGAACATTTGATGTTTAAAAATGCCACTCGTACATTGACTCCAGTTGTTCCCAGGAGAGCAGAATTCAAAATGTTCTCAAAAATTCAGTTTTTGAGATAAAATTCTGATATTTGCCAAACTTCATCAACCATGACTCCAAAATATTCTACATTTTTTTCAGGAAGATTGAAAATGTATTTAGCAAGAATTTGATATTATATGTTTACAGTGCTGTTTACAGTCAAACATTTTGATGCACTGCAGGCTTAATTTTTGATAAATCAAAAATCCGAGAAACAAGTTTTGTGGAGGACGGTCTGAAGATGCTCTCTAACAAGTTTGGTGACAATTGAGCAAAAATTGTGGGAGGAGATAGGTTTTATAAGTTTTACAGGTTTTGAAAAAAACTGAGTGATGGACTTCATAATTTGAATGAGTTGAAGTGGACTTAAGTTTCAGCAGTATTGGGGCTACAGTTTGGCGAAAGTTTCAAAACTGTAGCATGTACTGTTGATTTTGTAGGTATTTTTAAAGTTTTTAAATTTAAACGCTTATTGTGCCCCCTCAGGAGGAATATTGACATGTCCTTGGAATTAAGTAAATCTGGCATGGGGCCGGACATTTCTGTAAAGTTTGGTGAGTTTTTGCCCATGGGAAGTATGACTTCCTCGGAAGAAAGAAGAAAGAAAGAAAGAATTCCTAGGAAAACAATAGTGTCCTGGCAGCTTAGCTGCCCTGACCCTAATTAAAATGCATTAGCAGAAATGCTTTTTTTTATTTTAAGGTCATCGCTGCATTAAGTGACTCATAAATAAAATGAGTAATAAATCATCCAGATTGCATTTTCATTTTCTTCTTAAAGACTGCTCATTTTGTCACAGAGCTAAAAAGTAAACTGCTTTATCGTTTTCAAGCCCGCCCCCCGCAAAAAGTGTTCCAAAATTCAATTTGGATTCGCAGTCCCAAGCGGCGCAGGACAGTGACGTCAGCGGCCTCTGTTCTTCTTCAGCCCCATTCTGACCGACCGTGCTACGCATCTAATGGGGCGTTCAGACCAAACGCGATAGACGCGAATACAATCGCTTCAGACGCTTCATTCGCGCCGCTTGATCATTTTGGACAATTCACGTCATTCGCGTCATTCGCTTCATTCGCGTCATTCGCTTCATTCGTGCTTGAGAAAAAAAAGACGACGCGCTTGCCCACTCATTTTGCCAAATTAGCTTCTAACTAAATTAAATACTACAATAAACATTCACACAAACTGGAAGTGGTATCCTGCAAAGGCGGATAATGCTATAAAAGTGCTAAGTGATGCTAACATTTCATAGAAACACGTCAGTAACGTAGTAAAACAAGCCACAGATAGCTTCAAAACTTACCAGAGAGTCCCACCTCCTCAGCGACTTTCACCCATGCCTCCTCTTTTTTAAATTTGTCCCGGTTGAACACCGCAGTGGTTTCATACAGCACCGGCTGCCCACAGACAGCTACTATCAGCTTCTCCTCCATGTTGCTATGAGCGACCGTAAACAACCGTACGTGAAGGAAGTGACGTCGTCGGCTTGAACTCGTCGCTGATTGGATGTCGCGGCGCGATGCCGCCTGAAAAGTTGGATATTTTCAACTTTATTCGCGTCGCTCCAGACGCTTCATTCGCGCCGCGCCAGACGCTCCAGACGCTTCAGACGCTCCAAACGCTTCAGACGCTTCATTCGCGCCGCGCCAGACGCTCCAGACGCTTCAGACGCGCCGCGCCAGACGCTCCATTCGCGCCGCCGGCGCCTGAATCGTGTGTCATCGCGCCATTTACATTGATTTTCAATGTAGAGTTGACGCTCTATTCGCGGTCTGAACGCCCCATAATACGTTAGGGGGCGGCAGTGTGCATGTTCGACGCTGGAGCAAGAAGAGAGACAGTGTGAAGGCTGTGTTATTGTTAGCAGAGATTGTGGTACATGTTGTCAGAAACAGCGAGGAAATCACCACCATGTCCAGTTCTGTACTGCGGTCAGGACAGCCATGGTTCGCGTTTGCTTGGTCAAATCAGCCGCACATCTTTTTTCCAGTGCACAATTGCTCTAACATTTACGGTGATTGTAACGAAGCCGCTCTGAAGAGCTGCTGGTAGTGAGTGATGGGTCCGCTGCAGTCTCACAGTCAGAACCGTGAAACACACACGGTACTTTACAGTCAGCACTCCCAGTAATAAACTGAAGGTATCAGGTGGACTGTACGTGATCCATGAATTATGGAACAGATTTGCTTCCATAATTTGCATATGAGAGATGGAAAAAAGGCTGAATTAGATTTTATTCAAATCTGTCTCCTTTGTGGCTGCATCTATTGCTAAGAAAGGCATGTAAACACTGGACTCCCTATTTCAGCTCCACAAAAGTACATCTGACCTCAATTTTGGATCCATTTGCACAAGGACGAAATTTTGATTTCAGAGGTGCGGGGGACACAAGTATTTTTGATAAATCTCTAACTCTTTCAGTTCAATGTGTTTTCTCGTAGTTCTTCTAGTTTTCTATTGCTACTTTGAAGTTTACTGTTCCCTTTTTTGGTTTGACTGGTTGTGAAGCATGTAGCAAAACATGATCACTCAATTCTGTGTTTCACCTTGTTAGTCAACTTCACTCCAACTCAGTACCACTAATTTTACACTTGTTTTTGAAATATATGGTGAACAGACCTCATTATATAGTGGCAAAAACTTAGTTTCACAATTCTCATGAGTTTGGATGTATAAAATCACATTTGTAATCCGAGGTTTTACTATATTTTTCCCTAAATCTTTCATTGTTGGTGTTTTTTTTAAACAGTTGCAGCCTTTCGACATAAAAACAATACATGAAAATAAGTGTATTTCTTTGGCATTAAATATAAGCTTTTTTAAAATCTTTGCATTGTTGAGGCCCTATTATAATAATAATAATATATAATAATGATATTAATAATATAGCGGCTGTAGCTCAGTGGGTAGAGCTGAGGACCAGTGACCGGAAGGTTGCTGGTTTGAATCCCTGGCTCCCCTGGGCTCCCCAGAGCAGGACTGAGCGGGACTGAGCTACATGCCAAAGTATCCTTGAGCAAGATACTGAATTCCTAAATTGCTCCTGATGTGTAGTTGGCACCTTCGTGGCAGCCACCACATCAGTAAAGGCCCTACGCCCATAGAGTCATTGGATTTGGCCCCAGTAATCCCCGCTCCACCTTGAAAAAGGTGGTATAAAAGCGGTAACATCACCCGCATGGAGAAAGCGGAAGAAAACAAAACAAAAAATAATAATAATATTACATTTTATTTATCAGCACTTTCAATAAAACTCAGACACTTTTCAAGATTATTGAGAGCTTTGTAATTGATAAGGAGGATCTTGAAGTGGATATGCTGCTTTATTGGGAGCCAGTGAAGGTGTTGCAGTATGGGTGTAACACATTTCTTTGACTACTGTAAATTACCAAATAATATCCGAGAATCAATTAACCGCAGGGTCCTCTTTAAATGCCAGGTCAGGTGTATATTTTGATAAATAACCACTGGTTCCAAATAAATGCCTCGTCTAATTTATTTATATTTTTTAATCAAGGAAGAAGACGTGACCACTGACACTGCACGTTTTTCTTCTTCGCCTTTTACGTGTTGTGCTTTCTTTCGGTCAGTCAATATCACATTGATGATCACCATGGCTCCAGTGCAGCAAAACAATAAAAAGTACGACTTGTAATTTAAACTTTCTGTCGTAAAATATGCAGAGGAAAACTTGGGAGAAGCAGCCGCTAGACGTTTCTCTGTTGACCAGAAGAGAGTGAGAGACTGGTGAAAAAATCAAACAGAGCTTCAGCGTCTGTCCGAGGAGGACAGCAGCAGGGCCAGGCTGCCTGGTGGAGGCAGGAAGAAGGCTAGTGAGGAGCCTGAGATAAACATGCGGGGATGAGTTATCAGCAAACGGGCACGCCATGAGAGAGTGTCCCGCAAAATGATAAGGGCGATGGAGAAACAAATGTGCGCCATGATGAGTGACAGCAGAGATGAGGAGTTTGCCGCGAGTGCTGGTCGGCTAAATCATTTCCTCCGCCGCAACAACTTCACTTGCAGAAGAAGCACAACTATTGAATCAAACGCCTGGTCCTAAGTAAACACCTGGTCTGTTAAGTGATTGAAACAAATAAACGCCCCAGCTATTATTTGGTAATTTACATCCTGGCTGCACCTAATTACCAAACACACATACACACACAGAAATCTCACACACACATACGCACATGGACACCGATTCAAACGTTAATGTAAATGAAACCTCTGATGTTACAATCCTACTAGCTAACGTTACCCAGGCAGAAGAAACGCCCGACTTACAGCGGCAGATTAATAAGGACTCCTGGGGAACTAGCAGACCAGTGTGCAAGCAAGATGGAGTGACAGCGGGACGGCCAATCATACAAGAAACGGCAGAGCCAATCGAAGAGCTTGTGGGCAGGTCGAAACTCAGGGAAACGGGCTCCGGCTTGAGCGTCCGTTTTCCACTTGGTCCTAGTGCTTGACGTGTCTCTGTTAAATATACACTGTAAACCCGAACGTTCAAGTAATTAAATAGATTAAGTACTGTGTACTCAAAGTTTTAAAAAAAGTTCTACTTACTTAATTATGTCAAGTTGGTGTAACATGTTGTTCCTTTTTGAGTAATTTTGACTAATAATTTTTGATTAAATGGAACTATTTTGTATTTAAGTGAGCATTACTTAAAAACATCACTTAAGCACAGCTTAATAGAATTAAGTTATTACATGCTAAGAATGATAAAGTCCTGTTATTTCTATGGGTTTAAATAGGGATGATTTAAAAATAAACTTCATTTATATAGCACATGCTAAAATAGAATAAAATCTCAAAGTGCTTCTCCAAATAAATAAAATCAGCACAAAAAAAACCAGTAACAATTCGATTAGGACAAATGGTCTACAATGCATTTGACATTAGTGGACGACAAAATGTAATTTATTTCAGCATCAGTTTACTCTAGCCTATATGTTTTTTTTTATTTTTACTTAAGTGTTGAGCAGCTGCAGGGATAATGTTTTATTTTGAGTTAATCTCTGATTCACCCTCCGAAGCAGAAGGTGGCGCTAATGTGCATACTACACTGATTCCTTACCGCTCTTTGAAAAAACACAGAAGAAGAAAAGTTTGAACTGCAGAGACGGTTGGCGGCCAGAAGCAACAAAAGGCAGAAAGTTCGACCTATGTGGCAGCAGTCAGGACTTACTGTAAGTTGAATATTTATTCACTTTTATGGATTGTAATAAACTAAGTTTACAGCAGAGGCAAAACTCTGCTGGCCACCATGGTGCTAACTAGCTAACCAATTACAACAAATGTAATGGTTAGCTGCTAGAACTAGCGAGATAACATTAGCAAACCTAAGTTACAACCTGATCTTTCAGAGGATCCAAGCTCACAAACATTATATTCTGACATGTGATGAATGTATTTCCCATCATTGCATCTCTCTCTTCCAGTTTCAAGAAGTTAAGACTTAAGAGTTGAGGAAGACATAACTGGAGATGTGATAAAGATAAATGATATGTTATCTGTTCTGTTCCATGTGTTAGTTTATGATTAGTGTCTCTTTTTCATCCATTCGGGACGAGTCTGATGAGCTAGAGCTTGATGGTGTTGCCGTGGGCCTCCTTACTGTCATCAGTGACCATGATACAAGTCCAGTTCACTACCACCCTGTGAGAATCTCTGTCGTCATTGAAAGGAATTAGCCAGGTCGCCAAAAGCACTTTTATAGCTGGTAACGAAAGCTAATTTCATTTGTGTATTATTTATTATTATTTGTTATTGTTTTTGATTACTCCAATTATTTTCCTGACTATCTGATTATTTGTTTGGTCAATGTCAAAAATTTGTGAAAAATATCTATTTCCTAGGGCCTTAAGTGACCAGGAACACATTTGGAAGGCTAGAATCAGAGAATTTTGAGTTATATGAGAGAGATATTAAGTTTGTTAAACTCAATGTAATTGAGGCAATCAATTGCCTCACAAATGTTAAGTTTTGAATCACATGTTTTTAAGTACTTATTTTTTAAAGTTCTGTGAACTTTTTCCAGTGGTTTTGAAAACTGGAAACTGTAAGTCATATTAACTGAAAATAATTGAGTTGCCTTAACAGAAAACTTTAAGTCATATTAACTGAAAATTTTTAAGTTGAGCTAAATGAGTGCTTTAATTTAACAGTTATCAAAAGGTATAGGTAGCAAGTCATCCAACCTTTGAAGTTCTGGAAAATTTTGACTTTTGAGTTCAGCAGCTCAAAAAAATTGAGACAATCGATTGCCTCAATTTTTTTGAGTTCTGGTAACTTATTCAGGTTTACAGTGTAGAGACTGTTTGGTTTGCAGTGTGTTTACAATCTGTGTTTTGGTGTTTGTCAAACTGCGCACTCGTGCACCGTGTTTTGTTTTGGGTGCTGTTTTTTCTTGTTTGGCTGGTGTGTTTTTTTTTTTTCCCTTTGCGTCATTATGGAGTTCAATGCCGAGAAATTTGTCGCTCATCCGACACTAGAGGAGTTTCACTCATGTACTAAAGAGCATTTAATTTCTCTGGCTAGTTTTCCTTGAAATCCCAGTGACTAAGCAAATGAAGAAACAATCTATTAAAGCCAAAATCTCATCTGTATTATTGAAAAAGGGTCTTCTGCTGAGTGAAGCAACTGTGAAGGGTGCAGATTCTAAAGTGGGTCAAGCGGTCCGTCTCAAGGAGTTGGAGATTGAGATGCACCGTTTAGATTTAAAAGAGAAGGAGTTGAGTAATGAGATGGAGGTGAGGAAGATGGAGGAAGAAACAAAAAGGCAGGTTCGACTGAAAGAGCTGGAGCTGCAGCAGTCCTCCGCATACCCGTTTCACTCCTCCAGTGGTTTTGACGTCGGTAAATGCATCCGTTTTGTTCCATCTTTTAATGATAAAGATGTTGATAAATATTTTACCTTGTTTGAACGTGTCGCTAAAACCTTGAAGTGGCCCAAACCGGTGTGGACCTTACTTTTGCAGTGTGTATTCACAGGTAACGCTCAGGATGCATATGCGTCTTTGTCATCAGAACTGAGCCTGGATTATGAGGAAGTTAAAAAGGCGTTGCTAAGGGCATATGAGTTGGTGCCCGAGGCATATCGTCAGAAGTTCAGACGTTTTAAAAAGTCGGATGACCAGACATACGTGGAATTTGGCCAAGAGAAAGAAGTTTTGTTTGATCGCTGGTGTAGTTCTCTGCAAGTTTCCGATTTTGATAAATTGCGTGATTTGGTGCTTGTGGAAGACTTTAAAAATTGCCTGCCTGAACGGGTTGTGACACATATCAATGACCGTAAGGCACTGAATGTGTCTGAAGCTGCTGTGCTTGCAGATGGGTACGTTTTGACGCATAGGGACAGTTATGATAGGCCGCAACCCCCCCTGGGGCGCAGTTTCTCTGCACCCCGGTCCCCTGTGCTACAGAAGTTGAATGGGCATGGGGGTGTGACACCAAGGGTTAAGGAGAGTGACAGGGTTTGTTTTTTTTGTAAAAAGCGTGGTCATACTGTTTACTGTTTTGCTTTAAACAAAAAAAACGGGTGTCCTAAAGCTGTCAATCTGTTAAAAACCGAACACTCACTGGGTCAGTTTCACAGTGGGTCCAGTTCATCTCTCTCCCCTCCTGAAGAGTCTCTTCCGGAGAAACCTGATGAGTTGTTTTTGCCTTTCATTATGAAGGGTTCAGTCTTGCTGACTGTTGGTGGACCGAAAGTTCCTGTTGTTATTTTGAGGGACAGTGCAGCCTCTCAGTCTGTTGTTTTGAAAAGAGTGTTGCCTCTGAGACATCTTCAACTGAGTCAGCTGTGCTAGTTCGTGGGTTTGACATGAAATCTGTGGGGGTTCCGTTGCACACCTTTTACCTGGACTCAGAGTTAGTTACCGGGCTGGTTGTTGTCGGGGTCAGTGATGAGTTTCCTGTGGGGGGACTGTCTTTCATCCTGGGGAACGATTTGGCGGGTGGGAAGGTCCTGCTTAATCTTGAAGTGACAGCTGTGCCCAGGTCTGAGTGTCCGGATGATTTGGTGGAAAAGTTTCCAGAGGTGTTTTCCGTCTGCGCTATTACCCGCGGCCCACAGCGGTTCTGCCACTGTCGGATCTGTCATGTGTGTCAGCTGTCCGGTTAGCCAAATCAGCTCATTCACCTGTTTCCGCTTTACCCGATTCCTATTTTAGGAGAACCCTTTGAAAGGGGCAGAACAGTGTCCTGGCCAACACGTTGTTGCACTGTTAGGCTTGTGAATGTTTTTTTTCTTCCCCTTTTTGTTTTCCTCACGTTTGCTTCCCCGGTATTCACAAGTTTAGGGTGGGGGTGTTACGTGTGGCCCAGGGTGTGTGTGTGTGTGTGTGTGTGTGTGTGTCCTGACTCCACCCTGCTCTGCCTTCCTGAGTTCAGGTGTGGGCAATCACTTATGCAGGTAAAAGGAGGCAGTAGCAGGGCGGCTCCCTCTCTCTCATTACAGGTGTGTCGCAGGAGGAGGGAGGCTGCGCTGGCCTCAGTCTTTTTGCTGTTTTCTCCTTGTTGTTAATTTGAGTTTGGGTTCAGTTCCCTGGCCTGTCAGAGAGCCAGGGCTTTGTTGTTTTAATTTAGGGTTTGAGTTCCTGGTAGTCCTGTTGTCGTATCTATTTGTTTTTCTCTTGATAGGTTAGTTGTTTTTGGTTAGGCAGCTTTAGTCGGGAGGATTCCCCAGATGCGATGGCCATGGCTGGTCTGGGGTCTCTTCTCTTTCTTTTCAGTTCGGCCAGGAACTCCTGCCCTGTTTCTTTTGTTAAATAAACACATTTATATTTGACTGTGCTGAGTCGGCGTCCTTCATATGTTACTGGCCTCTTTTTGTTTGAGTCTTTGTTTCTGTTTAATTCAGGGCTGTAACATGGAGATAAAAAGATCTATAACCAAAGATTATTACGTAAACATACTGTGAGGAACTATTAACTGGTTGTGAAGCTGCCTAATAGTAAGATAGAATATTTGATAATACCTTGCCAACTGAGAGTGACAGTTTAAGTATGGTTCATGCATGCTATAATGTCTCAAAGCATACACTTTAGGAAGCTATTCTTGATTCAAGCCTGCTTCCAACTAATTGAGTGGAAACAGCTGCTTATTATTGCTCTATATGTACCAGCCTCCATAGCCAAGAAGTTGTGTGGGGTTGGCGAGGTTGGCAAAACTTGTCTGAGTCATCTTTGAGCTCTCTTTTCCTGGCCCCTCCTGTGCTCAAAAGTTGCTGAGACCTGCCAGTTGCAGTTGCAGCAGGTCCACAGAAATTGTCCCAGTAATGCAAGGTCCTGCTAGTATCCCAGCTCAGTTAGCACCAGCTGCTGAGACGCAAAGCTTGCCAGCTTACTCCACAATCTGAGGAACACGAAGCAAGTTAGCACCGAACTGGTATCCCCGCAAAAGAAATGGAGCAACCAGATATTCACTACATCAGTGCGATATGTATGAAAGCTTGCCAAATAGCTGAGATGTTCAACATGTTTTTTTTAGATAGTACTGGCATGAGTAGTACCTTGAAAAATATCAATATTTGATACAAATGTTGACACCACGGTTGAAAATGCCACAACGAGGGGAATAAAGTCTCTGAATCTCAGATTTATATTCAAAGATAAACACAATAAGGCTGGTGTATTGTGAGCTAAGCACAACAGCATCTACTTGTATTCACTTCTGCAGGAGGTGAGACTATAGGCACAACATTTATCAAGAGAGGAGAGCAAAAAAAAAATGCAGCTGGAACTGGAGTGCCAATACTGCAAAAAAAATGTACAGAAACTGTTTCAAATATTCAGCATCAATATTTGATTACTTTTGACAGCACTACACTTTTTCATCTATGATTGTCACATCCCTGACCTCCTCCCGCAGTCTTGGACTGCTTTGTTTTCACAAGAAATTTTGTTCACATTAAACGTCATACCAAATCCTTCTTTGTATATTTCCATTGTTGTATGGATCTGCAATGGCACGGTGTTGATGACTTTACTAGTCATATGTCCCCAAACACTACTACTGAAAATGCTGCATTTGCTAAATTTTAATCTGCTGAGTTTTGACATTAGGGTCCTCATTTATAAAAGAGTTATTTTTATATTTGATTTTTCGTCTTCAGATCACATCTACGTGCTTATTTTCTATATATAAACGACTGAGCAAAAAGAAACTTTGCTTAACAGGTTTTCAGAGTACTATAAATGTGATCTATAAGTATAAAGTCAACTTAAAATAATGGTAAATTTAGTCAGGAACAGCCATGGACCAAAAGAGAAGTGTTGTGAGACGAGATCATGGCAATAGTGGAGGAGACTGAAGCCAGGCAACATATAATTCTATGGACATTGCTTTACAATCAAAAGCCAAACACAAAGTCTGGGAGTGTGTCACTGCTGCAGTGAGTGAAATGGGGCACTATTAAAAGAAATGGTCAGACAATTAATTCCACAAATTTAGTATTGTTTTTGTTGGGATAATGTGAGTATGCAACTCAATAAAGCTGTAGTTGTTTTAAACATTTTAGAACAGAATACTTACACATTTTAGCTTCCTTCTTCTTTCTTCTTTCTTTGAATTTGACTGAATTGCTCAGACTTCTTGACATGTCAAATTATATTTGCAATAGAGGAAACATTACATGTCTCATCATATTTAATTTTGGGAAACTTTATTGAAAATTCACATTTCTATTTGTCTCTTTTGATTCAATACATCTCAAAAATTCTCATGAACATAACTTGAAGAAGTCTTGGCAGATGTGAGCTGTTCCATAAACGGGATTCTCTAGTCAGCAGGATAAAGCGGTCAAAAAAATAAAGAAATGTTGTAACCACTATGAGGAGGAAGAAGAAGGATGAGGTCATTTTGCAGTACAAACCCACAAACAAGCCCAAAGAGCTGATGGGAAGGATGCTGGTGCTCCTCTCCTCAGCTGCTCCACCCTAGCTTATTCTCTCACCTCCCCTCTGAGAAGTCAGCTTTAATGTTCTTCTCAAAGTCTCAGGTAGTATTACCCTGGGCAACCTCGACAGAGCCCGGGGCAAAGGCAGCACTTTGCTCTGTACCTGCGCAAACACGTACAGGAGAGAGTGCTGCAGGTGTGCTCTATGCAATGCACGCAAGCTACTTTTCAATATATCAACAGCTTTGCACTGATGCCCCCTCTTCCTATTCACCAATGCTCTGAGTGCACACACACACACACACACACACACACACACACACACACACACACACACACACACACAGACACACACACACACACACACACACAGTCTTTGATTGTCTCCACGCCATGGCTGTCATTAAGACTCATTAAGGGGGATGGTTTTATTGAAGGCGGTCGTGTTGAGGCATCCGCTGAATTATTCATACACTACACTGCACACTCTCTCTCTCACACACACATACACACACTGCTAAAATGCAGGAAGCTGGAGCAGACTAAAGAGAGACTGCAGCTTATATAGGTCACTTCCTCCTCCACCCACATCACTCAGAAAGTGGGACTGGAAGGTGGGAGGGAGGGAGACCGAGAAGCAGGCTTATTATAGCAGGCAGTCAGACACACACAGAAACACAGAGGTCCCAGCAGATAAAGGAGTGTATACCTCAGAGAGTACATTGTCACAGCTATTAATGAAGTGGCTTTTGCTAGAAGGTAAAACTAATTCATTGTTTAGAGACCCAGTGATGGAGTCAGTGTGCATGTGTGTGTGTGTGTGTGTCATTGTGTGTCTGTGTGTATGAGTTTGTGTGGGCATAAAGGCCAGTATCAGATCAGAGTGAATTGATCAGATGCCCACCATTTCAAGTCCCCTGTGTGCTGAACATATGGCATACAGTATGCATGGAAATAGCTACACATTTACATTTAGTTTGATCATATATTCCATCAAATATTCATAACATACAATACGGTTTAATATGCACAATCAAATGGCTGCAATAGTAAGGTATCAGTTATAATAACAGTGTACTCCAAAAGTGTATTACTTAGAATTGAGAATACAGCAGTATCGCCACAAATTATTTAGGCTGATCAAGAGTGCAGAATCTCTATCAGAATTAATTGGCCATGTCAGCTCTTTGTCACCGTTCTCTGGCAATAAATGAGTAGTGTTGTGGTGGCAGAGCTCATTGTCCTGTTTTGGGTTCCCTGCCGGCTGGGAGTGCCAATGCCACGAGGGGTTTACTTTGTCTGCTGTGGTGTTTCAATTCTTGCATGCCAAGTGGCATCAACATGACTGCAACAGAACAGTTGATTGCGATTGGATGGTAAATGTTATTTATTTCACCTTTCAGTGGTTTTAATGTTGTGGCTGATTAGTGTATATGACTGGTTTTTATTTATCATTTTTTTATTATTATTTGTATTATTTGTTTTTTATTAATTTATATGACTGCGTTTATCAGAGTGGTGGTCTGTGAGAAAAAAACTGTTACCAGACAGGAAAAGTTCAAAAAGGTTATTGTCAGGGTTTGATGGGTCTGCAAGTGTTGTTTCCTATGGACATTTATAAGTCCTAAATGGAGGGACAATGGCACCAATGATTTATTCCGCAGACCTGACTGTTTGTTGTAGTCTATTCCGTCCTGTTTGGTGGCCGTTCCAAAGTGCAAGCCTATGACAGTCACAATGGAATGATAGAGCAGTCTATGGCAAAGTAATGCCAAACACTTTGCCCTCTGCCCCAGCAGAACTCCTATCGAGCCTTCCATCTTCGAAGATCTACAAGTACCACCCCCGATTCTCTACTCGTGTGAGCCTTCTTAAAGTCCCTTGGGCTATACCTGCCTACTTCTAATTGGTCCCTGTGGTGGGTTGAGGGTCCGTCCGTCCAATCAACTAGAAAAGGAGTTGGTCTATCTCCCTGCTCATCTCCCATAAATGACTAAATCTGTCACTGTCACTCCTGCTCATCTCCCATAAATGACTAAATCTGTTGCTGTCACTCCTTAAGTCTTGTATGCCAAAATTGCCTAAATGATCCCTCTATCCTTTTCTGGAGATGTACATGTTTAGATGTCTTCCTCCATCTGACATAGGAGTCAGGCTCCGTTTTAGTCCCTATAGTGGCCTTGTCTCCTGCTAACCTTTGACACACACACAGCTGAATGCTGACTCTAAGGTCCCTTGGAGCTGTGAGCCCTGCACCGTCTACATTCTTTAACTCACACAAGGAGGAAGGATAGGTTAAATTTAAACTTAGTTGAATTAAAGACCAGAATGTGTTGTAGTCCAGATACTTCAACTTCAAGAGCATTCCCTTTTTACTTTTCAGCCACAAGCAGTGCGGAAACTCCTCTTATCATTCATGATTTCCCATTGGTGGTTCCAGTTACTTGTGATTTTCAGTGGTTGTATTAAAGGTCCCATATTATACTGTTTTTCATCAATTTCACACAGCTGTCAGAGAGCCAACACTGTACTCAAAATGCATTGCCCCAAACTCATCCATGGTCCTAAATTTTAGCTGTCTAAAAGTTGCTCAAGTGACCTCTATTGAGCTCAACTGAGAGCAGGCTGTTTCTGTACCTGCACCTTTAAATGCTAATGAGCTCCATCTGTCAACGCCTGCCTTGCCTGCTACACGCCCCTCATCGTGAAGACGATGCCGCTTGGACCAGCGGAAGCATGTGCTAATGTTTTATGGTGGATGCATCGTTATGGCTTGCCGAGATGCTGTCATTCAACCCAACCAGTTTGTGTGGTTAGTGTGTCTGAATATGTTAGTTTGTTCTATGTTTTGTTACAGTTACTACCATGTAGGCAATGGCTAACAGCTAGCAAAAGCTGTGTTTGTCTCTAACACAGTCTCCAAACTCTTGGTTTCTGTTCGCATCATCTCTGTCTCCAGTCTGCACGTTTCCAGACTTTTTACTGTGACAGCCAAGCTCCATCGTAATATTATTAACATTAAACTCGCTTCAAATGCCATTGAATAGTGGACCGAAGCGGAGCTAACTAGTTAGCCAATTTCCAGCTGACTTCACCATACTCGTAGGCAACTGTAAATACTATCAAAACGTGGCAGGACTTGCAGTTGCTGGGTTCTGCTCCGGTACGAGTGGGACTGATCGTTTTACGAGGGTCGAGGCAAAGCCAGCTTTGATGTGAAGTGGTTAGCACACACACACACAAGCTAACACAAACCACAGCCGACACGTTGTCAATAAAATTAAAACGCAAACATTGTCTATTCTGTTCGTTTGTAGCTGGGACAGTGTATAGGCACTGATATTGATTTTTACAACCAACAACAGAGCAATTTGCCTGTCTAACTCTGAGCGACGGCATTGCGAAACACTGCTATCTTACCGCTGGACACACCAAACTTCACCTCGGGGATGGATGCCCCCCTCTCGGATATCTCCTATCACCGCGCAGAGGAGGTCGGCCTATGAAAATGACTCCTTTGGTTACGTAACAAAAGGAGCTGAATTTGAACAGCCTGTAGGAGCGCCGTTTTACCAGTGGGTGGGCTGCAGAGAACATGCAGGAATCGTTTGCTTTCCTCATTATGGGAGTTGGCAGGCACAGGGAGGACCAGAGAAAAAGTGTTTTTCATAATATGGGACTGGTATCAAGCAGGAAAATAATACACCTTTAGGTCGAACATTGTGATGAGAGCACTGGAAGGCCACTGTCTGAATAAAAAGGCCCTCACTGGCTGAAGACCAGAGAAATGAGCACCGCTATTCCTGCTCGCTTGACAGGCAAAAAGAGCGTGGCAACAAGTGTGTGTGTGTGTGTGTGTGTGTGTGTACGTGTGTGTGTGTTGTTGGGCTGACAGGGGCAATATCACACAAAGGTTCACTGGTTCTCCTTGTCACCTGGGTTCCTCCATCCTCACTTGATGTTTCGTCAGTGACCCAAATGTCAAGTACATCTCTGCCTGTGCCTGTGTGTGTTTGTGTGCGTGTGGACAACTGGGCAGAGGAGAAGACAGATCTGGGTCAGGCAGCTCCCATGAGTGTGTCCAGGCGCTTTGAGACGGTTGACATGTCTGATGTGAACAAGTGAGCAAGGAGGAGAGGTAGGAAAAGTGAGAGAGTAAGCATGCAGCCAGGCAGTCAGGGGTCAGGGGAGGACAGAGCCAATCGCATGATCACACACACACACACACACACACACACACACACACTGTAGCCTTGTAGCTAATCCACATGCAGCAGTGCATCATTGCTGTGACAAGTGGCTTTGTACAGTACGTAGGATTATTACTAAATAATAAATGTAATTAATCACTGGCGATTAATAACACACTCTTAAATGGGGCACCATCTCCATTGTTTTATCTATTTGACTAATCCAGAGGAAATTAATCAAATACGACTGGACAAATTTAGCTTTGAACATTTCAAAACCATTTCAAATCAATTTATTCAATCTCATATTCTAAGGCAGTACTTTCTTTACACAATTCCATCGGTTCTCCACATTAAAATTAAATCCCACAGACAACGACAGACGGTTATATATGTTTATTAACTAAATAATTCAGAGTAAATAGTGAGATCACAATTTAGATGAACAACAACAGATAACAGAAAATGTAGAGATTGTGATGAGTAAAGTAATAAGGTTATGTGATCATGGGCAGATGGTGAAATTACGGGTCAGGTTTTTTATATATTAAATATTACGGGAGTAAATTTTTTACTAACGAGACCCTAACCAAATTTCTCTTAAGCTCAAAAGATGAAGATCTAAGCTTTAGACACCAACTCGTTCTCACGTGTGTAGATCCAGCTGTACAGAGATGTTCAGCATGCTTTGTCTGGGAGTCAGGACGTCCCGAAGTTCTGTTTTGCTCAAGTTCTGGGTTCGACTGCGGGCTCACTGTGTCAGTCCAATAGCCAGAGGGATGTCCGATACTCTGTGGATGAAACTCTTGCTTCATGGCCCAGCGGGATGTCTGCTTTGAGAGCGCTGGGGGCAGAGCCAGTCTCGGCTTTTGAGCGCACACAGTCTCTGTTTCGTTGAAACTGCTTGTACAGCTTCTGAAGCAACCAATTACTGCAACGTCCTCGCCAATGATAATGGTCTTAATAAAGACTTCTTCTTTGTTGCTTCAAGTGGTGGTTCTAAAACTAATTCAACTTCTTCTGAATCAGGCGGTGATACCTTAACGATATATTAAACAAAATCAAAAAGGAAAGAACTTCTTTCTGTTAAAGACTTTGACAAAAATGAAGCACTTGCAGCAGTGATTCAATTCGCTTGTCTTAGAGCTTGTCGCAAAAATAAAAATAAAGAGATTACACTTTAAAAAGAAGAGTAATTTAAAAAGAAAATAAGAATAACAGGCAGACCCAGTGGGGTGGGCTGACAGCGTCACGTCTTCGGTGATATGAGTTTAAACTCACAAGACTTAATTAAACTAAACTATCGCTTCTAATGTTTCGAGATTGTGTTTCAACTTTCCCAGAATTTCACCATGGCTCAATAGGGAGACTTTGTCTATATGAAAGAACATGGCAGAATCAAAATCACTTAAGATCAAGGAAAAGTAAAACTTGGTTAAAATATCAAACACACTTGCATATACAATAGGACCAAGGACTTATACATATTCCTTCTAGTTCTATCTCAACAAAACATGTCAGAGACATTTTACTAGTACATAACAAAAGTTTTAAACAAAAAAAAAGAATCTTCTGAAAGTCTGGTCAAATCACCAGGGCTCACCGAAAGGGAGGGGCTGGGGTTTTACCCCAAACCAACTCATTACCAATGAGTACAGCGACCGCTGTTGGATTGGGATGTCACAGACACAGAACGGAGCATGTCATAAATCCTTGGGAGACAGGAGGACTAGATAAACATGGAGGAGGCCCTGAGCACTTTTACTATTAGAGGGTGTATCTGTTGATTCGATCGAAAGGAAAGAGACAGAGAACATGAGCCGTCATTACCTAATTTAAAATTGCATAATCATAACCATCTTTGTCACAAACAGTTCTCCTTTCTTCTGATGTGTAGAGAGAAGACTCTTCGGTGTTTGACCTTGGTTGACCTGAGAAAAAGGAGTGCATCTCTTTTTAGGGGGGAAAGAACAGATGTGTTATCAGTTGTAACTAGAGAAAAGGAGGAATCTCCTGTGGAGTGTTCATTTGAAGGATTTATAGCGGTAAAAACAACATCCTCCTTGCTCAGTGGAGGGGTGATGGGACTGAAAGGTGCCTTTAGGGAAAACAGTCAACTTAAAGGTGAAAGGCTAATTAATGACAGAAACAGGACCTCGAAGGACATGTTCCTACAATTATATTGCCAAAAGTATTCACTCATCCAAATAATTGAAATCAGGTGTTCCAATCACTTCCATGGCCACAGGTGTATAAAAGCAAGCACGTAGGCATGCAGACTGTTTCTACAAACATTTGTCTGATTGCATTGTGCCAAGTGTAAAGTTTGGTGGAGGGGGATTATGGTGTGGAGTTGTTTTTCAGGAGCTGGGCTTGGCCCCTTAGTTTCAGTGAAAGGAACTCTGAATGCTTCAGCATACGAGAGATGTTGGACAATTCCATGCTTGGATGGATGTGAGAGTTTGATGTGGATGAACTTGACTGGCCTGCACAGAGTCTTGACCTCAACCCGACAGAACACCTTTGGGATGAATTAGAGCGGAGACTGAGAGCCAGGCCTTCCTGTCCAACTTCAGTGTGTGACCTCACAAATGCGCTTCTGGAAGAATGGCCAAAAATTCCCATAAACACACTCCTAAACCTTGTGGAAAGCCTTCCCAGAAGAGTTGAAGCTGTTGTAGTTGCAAAGGGTGGACCAACTCATATTAAACCCTATGGATTAAGAATGGGATGTCACTTAATATCATATGCGAGTCAAGGCAGGTGAGCGAATACTTTTGGCAATATAGTGTATGTAGTGGACATGTTCAAACAAACAGCAACACACTGAATGTATGTGCAAACAGTATATAGTGTGTATAGCATACACAGTAGTATTAGTATACATTTATTTATTTCTGCACTTAAAAAAACAGGGCTTAAAGTTAATGAAGCGTAGTGCATATTCATGCAGGACACAGAAGTTATAAGCCACAGCTGTAGTCCGCTGACAGCCAGCCAGATCAGCATCAGTCACTGACCAACCATATCCATTCTTCCAAATTAGGCAGTCCATTTAAACCTAAGCCGTCATTCACTGATCTCTCCTTCAACACTGCTGCACGCACAACACTGCTCCACTGCAAGCTTGAGAATATGCAATTTGATCGAATGTCTTTTCATTACTTACCACTTTTCATCTCATCCCATCTCGAGCCGACGATTCATCTGATTCGGACAGGTACGTCCGAGGAAAGAGTGGAAGAGAGCTGCCAGGTCTGTCGTAGCTCCCAGCTGGCGAGCAGGAAAGCTCTATCAATAAAAGACTGACAGTGTCAAAAATTCTGGAAACTCTTTATGGCCTTAACATCTCTGCTCCCCCGGGGGCCAGCCATAAGGAGCTCTTCAAATTTGCCTTGTGTCACCTCAACGTTCCTGATGAGACTACTGTTTCTCCTGTCACTCCTTCCCCCTCTTAATAAAAAAATGTGCATCCAAGAAGAAGAACTGTTCCCGGTACAGCACTAATGCTAGCCTCAACGAATAAACCGACACTAACATTGGTAACGGCTGAGACTTCATATCCACCATCAAAACGAAGGTCCAGCTCTCACCGCACTGTCCAATATACAATCCTCCCTCAACGAGATGGACACCCGGATTCAACACCTGGAGATTCTGTCCACCTGCGCACCCCAAAACACATCTCCTCGGCTCGTACCGGCAGACGTCTCACCGGCGACCACAGCATCCGGCGCTCCCCCGATCATCATCACGACACAACTGCAGTCCCGGCAGTTCCAACTGGAGTTCCTTTCGTTCCACCAGTTGCTGCTGTCTCTCCTCGGCTGAGGAATCAGATTCTGGCTGGTAATGATGTTAATCTGGTTAAAATCCTACTGTGTTCTGCTGATACCTCTGGCAGATGTCTGGTCGACTGTGGAGATGTTTCAGTGATTTTAATAGAGAGTGACCCCAGACTTTCAAAAAACGTAACCAAGGCAGAGTTTAATGTAGCCTTTGGCGTCTATAGAGATGTAATCTGTGAAGTGTACCCAGAGTGTACAGTAGAACTGGACACATATTTGGCCATCATCTCAGATCTAGCCATAGCATATGGCAGTACATTGTTCTACGAGTATCACAAATCCTTCTCAGCAAAAGCAGCCTTCTATATTCAAAAATTCTACCAAAGACTAGATTGGTCTGTTGTTGATCTGACTTTGATTAGCAGACATTTCACAGGGCACCAGGAACTCTCCTCTGCAGTGTGTGGATCTTTTTCACACCCGGCAAGTCTTTGTCCAAAAACTGTGATCCAGCAGGGCCAGCCTTTCAAAGTATCGCAAAAAATGACAGATCAATGTCAAGGTGACTCCAAAGAGTAAATCATTGCAGACACCGCTTTGCATGAACTTCTATGTAAGCGTTTGAAGATTTGCTAATTGTAAATTTATACCAGCTATTGCCACCCCAGTTTTGTGCACCCTCGCCGCACTCAGCTAGTGAAAAAGACATGAATAAACCAGGGCTACATGATCGGACCTTATGATGATCCCCCATTATCCCCTTTATCAAATAAACCCCCCTGGGCATAGCAACTCACAAATATTCGGGAAAAAAGCTTCTGATTAAAGACTTGTCAGCCCCCCACAATGACAGTGTCCTAAGTATTAATAGCCTCATAGCACTCGCCCCATTCTCTTTGTTTTATGCTACCATGGAAAATGCTATAAAGTTTAATAAGCTAGCAGGTAAAGGCTGTCGCAGCAGCCCTTGCATCTTCAATTCCCTTTCTGAGGCGCTTTGCTGAATCCTGCTGTAAACTGTACAACTGTAAGCGGCCTTTTGTTTTGCACCTATTGGATGACTTTCTGGTGGTTGATTATCCCCACTCTAAACCAGATCGATGTATAAGCACTTTAAAAGACACCCTCAATCACCTTGGCATCCCCCTCTCAGCAGAGAAAACTACTGGTCCTAAGAAAGAGATTTAATTTTTAGGCATCAAACTCGACAGTGTCCTAATGCAAGCATTGTTGCCTCTTGAGAAACTGGCTCGCATTCACGAATCATAGGAGGCACCGTAGATGTAGCTGCCATTGCGAAGCGAGAACTGTCTCTATTAGGACACCTTAACTTTACCATGAGAATTATCCCCAAAGGCAGATCTTTCTTTTCTAGATTGTTGGATCTTTCAAAAACAGTAAACAGTCTCTATAATCTTGTAACTGGCTTAAGGCTGCAGATCAGATCTTCGTTTTTGGTCTTTGCTCTGTGATAACTGGAATGGCATATCCTTTTTCCACAACGAGAAGCCAGAAACGTCACTATCCCTTCAATTTTTCCCTGATGCAGTAAAAAATTGTTTTTTTTTTGTTTTTTTTTTTACAACAATCAACTGTTTGCAGATGTCTGGCCAAAAGAATTGTTTTCCTTGCCCCAAAATGCTCAATCTACTGAATTATTGGAGCTCTACTCTGTCATAGTGGCATGTCTACTTTGGGGCAAAGTATGGTGTCAGAAAAAAAATGTAGTCTTTTGTGACAAAGAAGCAATTGTCAATATCATCAATAAAGGGTGCTCCTCCATCCCCTTTATTAATAGGTCCGTCCAGTGCCGGATTTAGCAATTTGGGGGCCCAAGGCGAAGGTATGTATGGGGGCCCTAAACCCTGCATACACTTCTTTACTCCAAAATGAAGACAGAGAACGAAGAACACACAAAGTGTACCACACGAGCTAATGGTCACCCATGATGGAGAATAAGAAAACAACTGTCCTTTCGGCAGTTAACGTCAATTTACAGCCTGCGAAGTTCGAGTTCGTCTGTGCCACATACTGACGGAAACGAACCATGACGTATGTGGAGCTCGCGGAGGTGCGAACGGCTCCCATTAGCATATGAATAGCAGCGAAACCAGGCCTGGCGACTCGGTATTGGATGAAACCACTACTTTTAAAGAAGGAAAATCACTCATGATTGGTTGGCAGATCTGTCACTATTGGTCACTCTGTGTGTGTGTGTGTGTGTATATATATATATATATATATATATATACGAAATTATACTTTAATGTCACACATTTTATACAGAAATTATTTATACATTTTAATATCTTATTTATCTCAAAATATGTCATGCAAATTTTAACTTCTTAACAACTAGCGTTTTATCTTTATTTGTTCCCAGGAGAGAGAAAAAAAAAGAATAAATAATCTTTTTACATAACATTGGCCATTGCTAATGACATACACAGTAATTAATCCAGCATACTTTCATTAAATAAATCAATTCAAGCTAAAATGTAAGGGTCTTTAATTAGGCTATACTGGGCCTCATCTATTTATACCAGAGATTTTATAACTGGCAGAACTAGGTTGACTCACCAGAACCCCACCATTGTCATCATCATCGCTGTCAAAATGGCCATCACTGGACAACTCCTCCACCTTGTCTGTGTCAACGTCAGACACTTCACAGCTAACGTTAGCTGCTGCTGCGGCGGCGCCGGCATATCCAACACGTTGGACGTTGTTGACTGTATCCCTGGTAACAGCAGTGATAAAATACTTTGGCAGCTTTGCTATATATTTCTCTGCGTCTTTTTTCTTTTTCCGTTTATTCGAACTGCTCGGGTAATTTTGCTTCATTTTGGCTTTTACTCCGTCTGTTTGTTTACTTCTTCTTCTTTTTCTTCTTCTTCTTCTTCTTCTTCTTCTTCTGTGTGGTTTGTTGGCGGTTGGCAAACGGTGCATTACCGCCACCAACTGGACTGGAGTGTCGTTTGTGTTCAGCTTTTGCGGTCCGTCACAGACTAGTCCATTTCATTATGAAAGTAGGGGATGTATGTGAGACAGATACCCATGAACTTTACATTTTAACTAATACTTAAACGTTTTTCTAAAGAATGAATTACATATGAATAAAAATTACCACGTTTTTGATGTGTTCATGCTGATAAATTTCTTATTTTCCTTTTTTTTTTTTTTTTTGGAGGTTGGTGGGGGGGCCCCCCCTGCCACTGCTGGTGGAGGGGCCCCAAGCAACCGCCTACCTATGCCTCTATGTTAAGACCGGCTATGGGTCCGTCGCTTAACATGGACATCCGTTATGTGCAATTTCGCCCTCCGTGCTGCTCACCTTCCTGGCCTTGATAACAGAATTGCCGACTCCTTGTCCCGTTTTAAATTTCAGAAATTCAGAATTCTCTGTCCCAGTGTAACATGTCAAGGCCTGAACTGCCCAGCCTTCGCTCAGACTGTACTCAATAAGAGGGCACCCTCCTTCATGGACATCCCTCTGTACATCTCCTCCTCAAGGGGCTAAATAAGGAGCAGCCAGGAAACCACGATAATCGCCTTCCTTTTTCTTTGTCTCTTATTCACAAAATGACATACACAGTAATTAATCTAGCATACTTTCATCAGATACATCAATTCAAGCTAAAACGTAATAGTCTATAATTAGGCTATACTGGGCCTGATCTATTTATACCAGAGATTTTCTTAAAATGAAGTCAATACCTTTTAGAAAAATATCACCTGAGGTAAAACTCCCCCTGCTGCCCTGATTTGCATTTGTATAGCTCACAGCATTTTCATTTGCATGTTAAAGTCTTCCTGGTCAGCAGGGATGCGCTGAAATCTCACCTCTGTCTGATCATTGTCAACACAGTCCACCTGAGACAATATGCCTAGTCTGGTCTGGGGATTCAACCACACATCCTCCTGAGAGAAATTCACTACCTGCACTGGGAACACACGCCTAGTGGCCTCTACTAGAGTAGGCGTTACTATAAGGTCACCAGGCAGTGGTAACTTAGCTGGCTCCAGCAGCAGATAGGCACCCTCATCAGACGCGGTTTTGCTCCCCTTGGTATAAACTGTCACAACAGAACACGCTGGCACACGTACTGTATCTTGGCCTGTTAACCTGGCCGTGGTGGCCTGCTCTACTACCTCACATGTTCTCGCTGAAGGGCTTCCTCCAATCTGGATCGAGCTCTCCTCAGAGAGTAGTATCAAACTCGGCTTTAACCAGCATCTCTTAATGATATTCATACCAATAAGACCTGGCACTAGTTCCTGAAAACTCTTTGTCTGGGGCTGTTCTAACTCTTTGTTCTGGGTCGTCGACTCCTCTCCTCCGACTGGATCTCAAACAACTGGATCTTTAACCACTAAGAAACCATACTCAGGTATGTTTAATTAACCCCATGGCCTCCATGTCTAGCCCTAATAAGTGCTGTCTGAAGAAAGACTCAGTAATGGTGCTAACCTGGCTCCCTGTGTCTAACAGGCATTTAACTGGAACCCCACCAATCTGGACTGAAACTTCCGGACACTCACCCACCACCCGTTCAAGAAATCTCTCACGGTTAAGAGTCTTAGAGCCTTTGGTCTCACCTCAGATTGCCCGGCTCTTGGCATCCGAGGAAGCTAGTGAGGTATCTGGATGACGGCACATTCTGATTTTTGAGTTTACTTAGCTTAGATTGAACGATGATTAATTGTTTCTCCTTATGTGAGTTAAGAAATGCAGACAGAGTGAGACTCACAGTTCCAAGGGTCCTAGAGTAGTTTTTCAGCTGTATGAGTTTGAAAGGTTAGCCATCATAAAGTACTAAACCTGAGGTTGGCCCGCACGCCAAATGGTGGGAGATGCCCAAATGTTTATGTTCCCATAGAAGGATAGAGGTGTCAATTTGGGGAGAAGACCTTAGGCTGACCACAGCCAAGTTAGGTGAGTTATGGGGGAGACAGGTCAACTCCTCTTTTAGTCTATTTGCTAATTTACCAAAATGACCAATTAGAAGAAATGGGTGTTTACTGGAATAGGGAATCTAAAAACCCTTGTATAGGAAGAGAAGGGGGGTGTCATTTGGTGGATCTCCAAAGATCGAAGGACTCAAATAGGATTTCCGATAGAGCAGCGGGCAAAGCATTTTGGCATTGCTTTTGCCATAGATTTGAGAAATCAGAATGCGGCCGCTTCTGAATCGGATGCTGGCATTGAGGTCTGTTTCAATAAAGATTGCTCTATCATTCCACCCAGCCTTGCCTCCGCAGAACTCTTTTATCAACATACTACTCGCTGACGCCTTTGATGAAGAGAGCCTAGAAACCACACTAGTTTGACTAAACCAAGGTGCTGGATGTAGTAGGCTGGTTACCTGGTTTGCGCTGTGTGCACTCCCTTGCAATATGTTCCACCCCTTTACATTTGAAGCAAATTGGCTTCCCATCCTCTGTAATCTGGGGCCTCAGTCTCGGCTTACCGCCTTCCTCTGCTCTAAGACCACCTTAACAATATCCTCTAGAGTGGTAGACTGCTTCTCCTGTGAGTTATCAAGACACTGACCTTCTTCCCTGATGCTGTCACATGCTACCTTCCTGCTCTTAACCACCTTAATGTAACATGACCTGTCCTCCAGGGACAAGGCAATGGCCTCTTCACGTACATCCAACAGAGTGGTCTGGGGGTCCACCCTAACCATTTTGCGTAGTTCTCTCCTGAGACAAGAATCTCACGTGCCCTAAATGAATTGGTCTCTGACTGCGGCCTTAGCATTGGATACAGGATCAGGTCTCTGTTTTAGGGCCAGTCGTAAGATCTGGGAGAGTGCGTGTGAGTTCTCTTGAAAATCCTCACCCTCCCTTTGCTGGCGACCGTAAAAGACTTGTAACAGCTGAGCTATGCTACGTTTCTCTGCGTAAGCCTCTCTTAAACAAGTGAATAACTCGCTCGGCCCTTTAGGCTCCCCGTCCATGCACAGTCTGACCTCTTCTAAAGCAGACCCTCTTAAAAGAGAAGAGAAAATCTTTTCTTCAGGACTCTGACCTCTGGCCTTGATTACACGTTCTACCTCCTCAACAAATTCATCAACTGAGCGACCATCTATGGCTAGATCCCCACTAAAAGGCTAGATCGGGCGCTCCCTAGGCACATAAACATATGACTTATTTGACCCAGTCAATAAGTGGCAATAGCTTCCATGGCTTTATCGCATTTTTCACTCAGTTCAGAAAGTTTGGTCTGCAGTTGTTCAATAGCATCAGTTTCTTCTCCAGAGCCCTGCTCGTCGCTATGAGCTGCCTCTGACATGGTGAAATGTTCTCTGTGCAGACTTAGCTCAACTCAAGTCACTTGAAATCCTGCAGACAGGGAAGGGATGATGGCTGCCTCTTCCCCTCTTTCCTCTAGGTCCTCGGGGTCGTCTGGATCTCAGGAAGCTAGTCACTGGTTCTCCACAGCAACTCCAGGCTGGCCTCACCACCAAGAGCGTAACCATGGTATAGATATTGGGGGGGTCCAAATGAGAGCCCTTTCCTACATTTCCCACAATTCTATGATATTTTATATATGAAAATTCGCACATTTAGAAGTTTTGAGGACAACATTGACCATTTGAATTCACATGTAAAGGAATATTCTGTGAAATTGCATGGATTCCTACAGAATCAAGATAAAGCTTCTCTTTATATTCCCATTAAGTGAAAATCAATGTTTTTATCTCAAAGGTTTATCAGGCCCAATGTTACTAGTTTTATTTACTGCTGACATGTAGGCCTAGGTTAAAACTAATGTTATCAAGCTGTTTAAGTTCTCATTCAAATTTCTCACCTGCTCATCTGTATCCCCAGAGCATGTCCCTGCCTGGCCACTGCTGTCACCTGCCTCTCCCTCTCCCTGTGTCTCTGTGCTGCCTACATTGTGACCAGATACCATTATTTTACCAGAAGAACAATGGCTGACCTTGAATATCATTTTAATTTGATACATTGATTTTTCTGCTTGTGTTACTAGTTTATTTGCTTTAGCCATATAGTAAGTGCATAAATAACAGTGTACAATGTACAGTAGTGTAGCCTCTTTCACACATACACTGCTATTCTGAACTTATCTGGACATTACCTGGAGGAGCTGTATGTGTAACAAATGAGAGCAGTAACAGGGATGAGTTGATGTAGGAGATTTTCTTCATTGAAAAGAAGGTTTTAAGCTCCAACAAATAGCTTTAAATTATTAAAATAATACAGGACACAAACTATTTTATGGGATCTTTATTTCTCTGAATACTCTTTTAAAAAAAGGAGAGTTTTATTAAATTATCTTGGAGAGTTCAGTTTGGTTTAGGTTTTAACAAAGATTTCATTCACAAACAAAAATGGACATCTTCAGGCATGAAGAGTCTCACTTCAAGTAATATCTTACCCTTCAAAACTCAAATGATTTCACCTATCTTGGTAAACAACTTTTCTCAACTGAAATGCATTAATGCCAGTGCATGAACAACTCATGTATGAACATGTATGAACAACTCATGAACAAAAATGAACAACTTTAGCGGTAGCTTTTCTGTTAAACAGAATAAAAGAAATAACAAAATCCACATACAGTTATTTCCACAGAATATGAAACATTGGTGCATTAATATGAAGTGAAATCATACAACTCATTCATATACTTACTACACTTTGTCTGTGCTAACTCAGATGCACATCATGTGGCAACAGGCTGTCAAACTCATGCAGCTCTACACAACAAAAATAAACCTTATTTTCAGTAAAATGCACAACTATTGAAAGTTGTCCAGCATGAACAATAACAAAATGTAACTCTGTAAACTGAATTTACAATACTGTATTGACCTCTTATTTAATTACTCTGCAACAGAGCGCATGTACTCAAAATCTGTAAACATCTGACCAACTACGTCGCTATCTGTAAACATTACATGTTATACTTCTATACGATCTCAAAATTGCTTATCTGTCAACCGTTTCATACAGAAAGTAACATTTTAAACATATTAACCGACTCGAAAAACAGCAAACATCCTTCCGATAAACAGGTGAGTCTCTCTAAAAAGACGCTGCTCATCATTTCCTGTTTCTCGTCCGCGATTCTCACTCTCTCTCACGTGATCTCCTATAGAACACCTCACAGTCTGGGGCACAGTGCCAACTAGTGGCTTTAGTGTGAACTGTAGATAGCACACACCAAGCATCTGTTTTTTTAAATTTATTAAAATGTAACATCCATTGGTCACATATACTTCTCTTCTCTCTTCAGATGCACTTTTAAAATATTTAACCACCACCCCAGTGACACAGCATCAAGTGCTCCTATCCCTCTACCTTAGCACAGCAGAGTGACACAGCATCAGGTGCTCCTGTCCCTCTACCTTAACAACTCGCGAAGGCCGCGGGACTGCATAGGTTATCAACTGAAGACACCAGAGATCCATCCATCCATCCATTGTCTGTAACTGCTTTATCCCTTTTATGGGGTCACAAGTTGTTTTTTTTTTTTTTGCTGGAGCCAATCTTAGCTGTCTCTGGGCAAGGGCAGGGTACTCCCTGGACAAGTCATCAGCTCATTGCAGGGCCCTTCACTGATGGCAGAGGCTGCCATGCAAGGTGTCAACTGCACATCAGGGGCAATCTGAGGTTCAGTGTCTTGCTCAAGGACACTTCGACATGCAGCTCAGCTCAGCCTGGAGCTGGGATTTGAACCAGCAACCTTCCGATCACTAGCCGACCTGCTCTACCCACTGAGCTACTGCCGCCCCGACACCAGAGATAAGCTATGTTATGTCACGTCAGGGTAAAAAGGGTAAAAACCAAAAGGCTTAGAAGACAGCAGACAGAGGCATGAGGAGATGCAACATAAGCAAAGAATGGACAAGGAGTGCAGGGAAGACACAGACTAAATACACAGACACTAATGACCAGACGAGGAACAGGTGAGGAGAGAGAGGAGGGAGGAGGCCAGGGGTCCGTTTCACAAAGCAGGTTTAGTGAAAACTCTGAGTCTGTTAACCCTGAAATGAGGGAAACTCTGAGTTTTCCGTTTCACAAAGGGAGGTAACTCAAACCAGAGAAAGAGGGGTAATTCCAGCCTGTTTCACAGAGAGAGGTAACTTAAGCTTTCGGTCAGTTACCATGGTAACATACTCTATGAACCTAACCTGGTCGGGACCAGGTTTTTCTCAGCAAACCTCGAGTTTCTCTCTGTCTCCGCCCTCTTTCAGCCACACACGGTATTTGATTTCCTCATTCATTCAGTCAGCAGGCGAGTTTTGGCGTAGTATAGTTCTGCCGTCTGTTTTTTGAGAAAATCATTGCAATAATCAGTCAGTATAGTCCTACATTAGAAGTTATAATAGGTGGCGACTATTTTCACTACCATGGCATGTCCCTTTGATAACGATCCTGTGGATGAATGTGCAGCATTACTGCGCAGAGAAGTAAATATTCGTCAGGAGATGATTATCAGACTGCGCACAGATGTTCTTGCATTTCCAGACAATTATCTTTTTGAGCGGTACCGTTTCACGTCACAGTCCATCATTTACATACACAACCTAATCCGTCCTTACATTTCCAACATTACCAACCGAAGTCATGCTCTCACATCCCAGCAGATATTGTGTGTTGCGCTGCGTTTCTTTTTGCAAATGGGAGTTTTTTTTATTTTTTATTATACAACGTCGGAGATGCAGAGCACTTGAGCAACTGTATGCAGAGCGGTCAGAAAAGTGTGTCTCGCCCTGAAACGCTTCTACCCATCTTTAGTTTAAATAGGCTTAATTGTTTAACAGAATATGATATAGATGAGAAGACATTTATGTTCGTGAAAACAGCATTATGTTGGGGATAAAACAACTATACGGTCAAACAGCCACTTAATATTCACTTTACAATGTAAAACATGATCAAAATGAGGAATCCCCATGAGATTATGCTGAGGTCTAATGTTTTTATGTTTCATCTTAAGTTGCTGCCAAGTGCGCTTCTCCCCCGCGGGGTTGCACCTAAATGAAATAAATTAATATTCTACCACTCAAGCAGTTTCCCCCTGTAATATTATTGTGATCACAAAGGACTACATTTAAACTAACGCATTGACCCGAGCAGCAATGTTCTCCCACACCGTCTCCCTCTTTTGCTGCTGCAGCGGTGTCACACTTCCTTCTAAAAACGTGCGCAGACTCACCGTATGAGCGCATTAATATTTCCAATTCCAGCGGGGTGAGAAACGTAGCCGCCCTCTTCCCCGTTGCCATGGTGACTCGTCGAATCGGGGCTCCATTGATGCTGTCTTTCTATACCTGTGGTGCACGCACTTAACTCCAGGTGAAACTACTCCGAGTTGATCAAACTAACCCAAATCTGCTGTTCTGGAACCGAAAACTCAGAGTTTCCTATCTCAGAGTAGATCAACTCAGAGTTCAGGGTTAGACTCAGAGTTTGTTGAACCTGCTTTGTGAAACGGACCTCAGGTGAGGTAGCAAGGGGAAGGAGCACAGAGGACAAAACACTGACAGACAGAGGGAGACAAACTGCAACTTGGAAAATACACATGAGAACTTAAAAGACACATGACACAAGAGGGCATGGAAAATCAAAACATGAGAGACAAGACAAAGGCATGGAAATCAAATGCAGGAGAATACAAGACACAAAATCAAAATCTTAACATAACACCAAGACATTACTCTAGTTGTGTCGGCGGAGGCGGTGTGGGCTGGAACCCACTGAAGGCCGGTGGAGGCGGCGTAGGCTGGAACCCACTGGAAGCCAGCGGCGAAGATGAAGGCTGAAACCCTCTGGAGGCTGGGCCGCTGGCTTGGAAACCCTCCTGGGCCTTGGCAGGACCACCGACGCGAGGTGTCGACCTGGGAGCCGACGCTCCCAGGTCGCTCTGGGCAGGCATGGTTCTGATGCGCTGGACTGCGCTGGATATGAACCCCCAGAAAGTCGCTTTCTTTGTGGGGGCACTTTGTAGGCCAGGCGATTTCCCCAAAAAGAGGAAACTGAGGGCTTGTCCAGGATTGCGACTGAGGCATGGGCTGGTAGGTGGGCTGTAGCTGAGGCATGAGCTGAGGCCGGAGCTGAGGCATGGGTTTGGGCTGGTAGCTTGGTTGTGGCTGAGTCATGGACTGGTAGCTGGGCTGTAGCTGAGGCATGGGCTGTGGCCTGGAAGCAAAGGTTGCTAGCAGCAATTTCACGAGCCCTGCTAGCAGGATTGGTCATAAAGTCCTGATACCAGCAAATAATTTCAAGACCAGTAACTGCTGGATCCATTTCTGGTCCGTTCATTCTGTCACATCGGGGTAAAAAGGGGAATAACCAAAAGGCTTAGGAGTTGGACCCAAATGCAGTTATTCAAGGGACAACAAGGATATGGGGAAAACAAAAGCAGGCTTTATTTAAAGCTGAATACAAAAACCAAGGGAGCCAGGCACAAAAAAACAGTCAAAGGGGACAAAAAGCAAAGTAACAAAAAACCAGCAAGGCAAAGTAGCAACAAAAACAGCAAGACAAAGTACAACAAAAAAGTTCAACAAAGTGCAAAGAAAAAGGCAAAGTACAAATCAAACATGGAAAACTCAAAGCCAAAACATACCACGAGGGGACTGGAAATAGACAAACTGCAACTTTGGAAATACACAGAAGAACTTAAAGGACACATGACACAAGAGGGGATGGAAAATCAAATCATGAGACACAAGAAAAAAGTCATGGAAATCAAATGCAGGAGAATACAAGACACAAAACCAAACTCGGAACATAAAACCAAGACATTACTCTAGTCATGACATGTGATCCATGAGACGCTCAGTTACAATGCAGCTTACAACCACATGGTGGTGGTAATGCGTCTGTAAGTTGTTTAACAAGCTCACAGAAGAACAGAAGAAGACATTCAACTAGCCACTCACTAGTAGCAAAAGTGATGGAGAAGAAAAAATTGAGGCAAAAGTGTTGCCGACCCCCCAAAAAGACAAACATTTTGTGCGAGTACAATCCTTACTTCATCAAAAATGGCTTTGTAAAAGGAAGTAGTGAGGCAGAGCCGAGAGCCCAGTGTGTGGAGTGTGGTCTGACGCTATCTAACGAAGCATTAAAGCCGGTAGCGTAACATCATGATGATAGGCCCCGGTGCAAATATATTTTTTGTGGCCCCCACCCCTGCCCCAAACACAAGCACACGTTCGTGCGCACTGCACGCACGCACACACACAAGCTTGGACACACACGCACAGCCACTCGAGAGAACTGCTATAGCAGGGGTGGACTGGCCATCGGGTGTACCAGGATTTTTCCCAGGGGGCGATCAATAATGGGCCGATGGAAGGCCGTTTTTTATTTTATTTTTATTATTATTATTTTTTTTCTGCTGCGCCTTGCCTTGGTAACTACCGTAAATTACCAAATAATAGCCAGGTTTCAATTAACCACAGGGTCCCCTTTAAACGCCGGGTGCAGGTGTATATTTTGATAAATAACTGCCGGTTTCAAATAAATGCCGAGTCTAATTCTTTTTTTTTTTTAAAATCAAGGAAGAAGACGTGACCACTGACACTGAACGTTTTTCTTCTTCGCCTTTTTCATGTGTCGTGGTTGCTTTCTGTCAGTCTCTCTCACATTGATGATCACCATGGCTCCGGTGCAGCAAAAAAATTAAAAGTACGACTTGAAATTCAAACTTTCTGTCGTAAAATATGCAGAGGAAAACTCGGGAGAAGCAGACGCAAGACGTTTCTCTGTCGACCCCAAGAGAGTGAGAGATTGGCGAAATAATCAAACTGAGCTTCGGCGTCTGTCTGAGGAGGACAGCAGCAGGGCCAGGCTGCCTGGTGGAGGTAGGAAGAAGGCTAGCGAGGAGCCTGAGATAAACATGCAGGGATGAGTTATCAGCAAACGGGTACGCCACGTCTGTGATTGAAACAAATAAACGCCCCGGCTATTATTTGGTATTTTACAGTATGATAACTCTCCCGGCCTGGGGAGAGAGACATGCATTGGCTCGGCCCACAGTGCTCATCTGCAGACACAGCAGAGAGGTGACGATTGGCCCAGTGGCTTGTCTGTCCAAAGAACACCTGGCCTGGTGATTGGACAAATGATCATTTCCTCCTCCTATACCAGCCACTCAGCGTTACCTTACTGAGTGGCCCCCAGCT
Organism: Diplodus puntazzo; assembly: GCA_963678695.2. Taxonomy (NCBI): domain Eukaryota; kingdom Metazoa; phylum Chordata; class Actinopteri; order Spariformes; family Sparidae; genus Diplodus; species Diplodus puntazzo. The sequence goes on along the minus strand of OZ023175.1, from coordinate 26,487,159 downwards.
ATTTCATTTACAAAAACAGGGGCCTGTGGAAATTCTGGACAGCTGTTTTTTTTTTTTTTTTTGTTTCTTCCTTCATGGGCCCCTGACAGCGTCTGGGTTGCACCGCCGATACTTACGCCACTGATCAAAGCCCTTAAAACTACAGCGGCACCAAGAGACCAAGCATCCAACCCTTGTGGGAAAGCCGGCGGAATTTTTCAAGAGAAAAGAAAATGGGTTGCAGATGCAAAAAGCATTCACCATAGCGGAGGAGTTGGTTCTCCCTACCACTGTGGATATGTGCCGTGAGATGATCGGAGAGGCTGCTGCAAAGAAGATGCTGACCGCCACTCACAAACGACACTGTGAGTCACCGTATCGCAGACACGGCCTCAGACATACAGCATCAACTTCTTTTTTTGTTGTGAACCATTTTTTATTGATGTTCATTATGATGTTGACAACATGAAGGTGTAACCATCTATGCACATATGCACATATACATACACAAATAACAATACAAAACAACAAAACAGAAAAAAAAGAACATGATCAACATATATAAAGTACTTAGTCTATTACGAGGCAGATGTGCCTTTGCACATATATATATATATGACTATCACTCACACACAACATTTATGCATGCACCTCCACCAGCCTGTCAACAGTAATGAGCAAAAAGAAAATAGGAACCTCCCTCCCTGTTGGGTGAGTGATGCCCCCCCCCAAAAGAAAGAAAGAAAGAAAAAAAAAAGCTCATCCCACCCTTCTACTGGCAATACTTTTGACAAGTGTGATAGCTTCTGACCAAGATTTTAAGGTTTTGTCCTTTGCACCATGAGACTGTGAAACTGAGAGCTCCAGAGTTAAAATGTCCAACAGGAGGTGCCACCAATAATCTAATGAAAGAATATGTGGTGGTTTCCACCGTACTACCAGCATTTTCTTTGCTGCTGTTAGGCTGGAAAGCCAGATTCTCTTATCATGTATTGACATAGAGAATTGAGAATTATCATTTAATAAACATAGTATGGGACAACATGGGACCACCTTGTTGAGAATTTTAGATAAGGATTTCGTTACTTGAGACCAAAACAACTGTACTCCAGGGCATCCCCAAAACAAATGTGTAAAAGTACCTATGCTACCTTGCGTGCAACGTTGGCAGAAGGGAGATGATTCTTGCTTCATTAGGTGTCTAAGTCTGGGAGTAAGGTAAGTTCTGTGTACAATTTTTAAGTGTATGATTTGGTGATTGGGATTTTTTGAAGCTTGAATAATATTTTTCCACACTGCATCCCATGATATTGCAGAAGTGATGAAGCCATAATAGTTCTGCCAAGATGTTTGAATTATAATTGGTTTGTAAAAGGCCTGCAAGATTTTGGAATACAGTGCTGATACAGTTCCTCTGGTGTTGGTGGTATTGTACAGTTGTTTTGTCAATTCGTGTTTAGAGAGCTCAGAGTTCCACGGAAGCCCATAGGTTTTCAGAGCGGTGCGGAGCTGCAAACATAGAAAGAAGGAGAAACCAGGTAAATTGTACAATTCTTTTAAATCTTGGAATGTACGGAGACCTTTGGTATCAAAAAGCTGTCCCAATAAATGGATCCCATAGTTTGACCGTATTGGATAGGCTGCTGGTCGACCAAGCAATGAATTGTGATCATGAAAAATTGGAGTATGATAGTGCCATTTATTATTTATGTTAGTGTAGTTAATCACCAGTAGAGTTCTCAACGGGCCTGAAAATTACAACCCGACCCGGCTCGCGGGTTTTTAAGCCCGAACCCGACGCAGCCCGACACACCAGCATGAATTGTCTGCCCTAACCCGGCCCGAACCCGACCCCCCGCGTGCCTGCATTGTTTTCCTCATTCACTTGTTATCATGATCAGACAGACAGCAGACAGAAAGGTGACGCGAGCCAGGAGACAGGTGTTGCGTCAACGTCAGCAGCAGCACCCGCTCCCGCTGCAAAGAAGACACCGCGCTTCGACCAGTGGGAAAATATGTTCGGAGAGACAGAAACAGACGATTTCCTCACTCCTCGAAAAGCAAGGGTGAATTCGCCTGTGGCAAGTTGACTTTTAGCCAATTCCATCTTCTCCAGCCAGGCTATAGGCGCGAGTATACGTCACGCAGTGGCGTCAGTTATGCGTCTGCCCCTCCCCATGAAGCAGGCAGCCAGATTTGCTCTTCACCACACGTGAACAGCGATGATTCACAACAAACAATATATAATTTACAACCTGCAAGAAATGTGTTTTATAAAAAAGGAAGCCCGAGGCCCGGTCGGGTTTGTCGGGCCGGCCCGACCCGTTGAGAACTCTAATCACCAGCTTCCAGGTGACCAAGACATTTGCAATAATAGGTCCCAAATGCACTTTAGCATGTTTGATTGGAATGTCTGCATAAATTAAGTCTTGTAGTCTACGTGGATACGCTAACCCTTCTCCCAGGGGGCACAAAGAAGTAGGGTTTGATGGATCCAACCATGATTTAATGATGTGCAGTACAGAAGACCAGTAATACATTTTAAAATCTGGAACACCCCAGTCTCCAGCCGATTTTTCTCTCTGAGGGGTTGTAAGTTTGATTGTTGGCTTTTTATTATTCCATATAAATTTCCCAGACTATGAAGTTTATCCCAGTACCCCATTGGTGGATTCAGAGGTAACATAGAGCTCAGAAAGCTAATCAAAGGTAGTACCATCATTTTTATAATTGAGATCCTGCCATCGAATGATATAAGTCAGTGGTCCTCAATAGGCACCCCCCCGATTTGTGGCCCCTGAACTGTTATTCCTTCACTATGTGTTGTGGTTGGGTCAGCACATGTATACTGGGACTTGTCTTCATGCCAACTATACACAGACAGCTGGGTCACTCACTGCTGCAAGCGCAATTTTTAACTTTCACTTTCGTTTTTGGAGCAGTTCGCATATTGACATATTGCCGGCTGTAGGAGCCTAGATTGCATGGAAATTGCATGTTCCAAGTTCACTGCTAAAAGAAAAGTGGACAGTGAAAATCGGCAATTCAAGACGAATGGATTGAAAAATTGGCATTCATTCTCCCTCCAACCAGCACAAGACCCATGTGCTTAATATGCCAGGAGACTATAGCTGTGATGAAGACTTCCAATTTGAAACGGCATTATGAGACGAAGCATAGGAATTTTGAAATTGAGAGAGACATTTCCTCAAAATTCAGAGGTAAGAACAATAAAAAATAAATGCACTGAAATCGTAATATCAAACTGCAAGCAGGATTCTTGTCACATCTATGACACAACAACAAAAAGCACCAGAGTGCTCTCTTAGAGTGGCGTGGATTTTGGGTAAGCACAGGAAGCCATTCTCAGATGCAAAAAAAAAAAATGCATGACTGAAGTGATGGACACAATGTTTGAAGGCAAACAAAACAAGGAAATATTCAACTATGTATTTTAATTTATGTCAAAATGGAAATGACATTTTAATTTAGTTTGTATTTTTCTTGTCCTTTTGAATGAAAAGGACATTTTGTTGTGTTGCATGTGGCCTGACTGAACTCAATACATGGACCTTTGAGTCACTGAAAAAAATCTTTGTCGCCCTTTAAGATTTGTATTTGAGTACCACTGATATAGGTTTTGACATCCACTTTCCCAAGTTTGTTCTAATTTTATCCAAGCATAAATCATAATTAATTATCAACAGTGGTTTCTAGCTTGGGAAAGATGTCAATTCTTAAATATTTAAATTGTTTAACAACTGGGATATGAAGTTGGGTCAGATCCTCTCCGTTGTTGTTTAATGTGAGAAGTGCCGATTTTTGCCAGTTTATTTTATATCCATAGATACTACTGAAATATTCAAATAACTTAAATATATGCAGAAACGACTGTGATAGGTCACTAATAAATAAAAGTATATCATCTGCATATAGCAATATATGATGAGTAGTGGAGTTTATTGTAATAGGGATGATATCATTAGATTGGCGTACCTTTTGATCTAAAGGCTCCAGAGATAAAAATAAATGATAGGCAAGAGCCTCTATAGATTGAAAAATGTGGGGAACAGATATTGCCTGATAGCACCATTGCCCCTGGGTTTGTACAGCCCAGTGGTAGTTCCATTCTAGTCTATCAAAGGCCTTTTCGGCATCAATAGTTAAAATTCGAGATGAAGTATAGAGGTCATGAGAGTCCTTGATAAAGTGTAGAATATGTGATAGCCTTCTTGTATTGTCTGAACTGAAACGACCTTTCACAAACCCAGTTTGATCACAGTGAATATGTTTTTCTAGATATTTATTAAAGAAGCATTTCACCGGTGGGAACATTGATCTTTATTGAAAGAGGGTCATATTTGTAGTCAAAATGTAACATCATTTTTGAATTTTGTGCTTATTTGACTGAGAAAAGGCAGAAAATGACTTTAGGGCGCATTTGTATGAAAGACAACAACTCCCACAATGCACCACAATGCACAGCTCTGCAAGCCACTCCCACTAATCCGGCACACCACACATATCTCCGTCCGCTGTAGATATTTCGTCGCGAAGAAACTGGCATCTCTGGGATTCACTGCAGCAGACAGAGTCCAGTTCGGTGTCCATAGGCGCACAGCGAGAGCACCGGTGGCACCGCCAGTCCGCCCCTGCTCGAGCCAGTCCGGGCTCCTCGTCCGGGACAGGCAGGTCTTCTGCCGCGGCTGCAGCAGCCGCCGCAGCCGAGGCAGAAGACCTGCCGCCTCCATCTCCCTCAGCTGCTCGTCGCTGTATTGTGGCTCGTACAGGTAGCCGCGAACATCTGACTCGAGCATCACGCTCTCGAAATCACTCTCTTCGTTGTCTGAAATATCATATTGCATATCATCTGCCATCGTGGGTCAAACCTGGCTCCACAGCGTCTGTTCGCTTAGCGGCCAACAAAGATGGCAGCTATGTATTTTCGTTCTGCAAGTGAAGTCCCGCCCATTGGTCTGTGATAGGTCTGTAGCGTGAGTGGGTCCCACCTCTAGCCCCCACCCTTGGAAAAATGAGCGAAGCGTTTGTAGTCTTCCCTCTCAACACAGATATAGGACTTCCTGCTTTCAATGACGTAAAATGACGATTTTTACATCATTGAAAGCAGGAAGTCCAACACTGAAATCTCTAGTTCTCCTGTCTCAGGGCAAACTGAGGGAATGATGCACGACCATTCAAAAACATGACTGTTTTCCTGAAGATACAAAGCTCAATGCAAATCGGTGAAGTGTCCCTTTAAGATGACGTGCCAATACTCTGTATTGATTAATGACACGCAGCGACAGCTAGTACATAATATTGGATCTTTATGTTTTTTAAGAAGTGATATTAAAGCTGGGTTTGTTTGCTTTAAGAAGGAACCCTTTGCAATTGATGTGGTTATCATTTTCAAAAGCATAGGACCGTGTTCAGGCCAAAACTTGACATAAAATTCAATAGGAATACCATCTGGACCCGGCGACTTACCCGAGCTCATATCACATACTGCGTCTCGTAATTCTTTTAAAGATTTATCTGCACCTAAAGCAGCTGCTTCTGAGCAAGACAGTTTTTTCAAGTCTAAATCGTTGAGGAAGTACTTGTATTTATCCCTGTTAAAATTCATTTCAGAGGTATAAAGTTTTTTATAGAAGCGTGAGAAAGTTGTATTAATTTCAGTCGGAGTAGTTAATATATTGCCATCTGCAGATTGTATTGCGGAGATGCACGCCTGTCACTCATTATGGCGGATACACAAAGCCAACTCATGAGAGGGCCTACTGCCATTAAAGTAATGATGTTCTCTTGACCTTTTAATTAGGAACTAGGCATCCACTCTAAAAAGTGCATTAAGTTCGCTTTTCACCAGACTAAGATGATCTGCTCATACAGCACAGAAAGAGTTTTGTTGTACTTTTTCCAAGGATGCGAGCTGTCTCTCCAACTCCACCATATTTTGTAGACGAGATCGGTTTAGAAATGAAGCAAATGAAGTAACATTATCTTTTATAAAACCTTTAATAGCCTCCCAAACAAACCTAAAATCTGGATCTTGGATTTTAATTGAGAGCAAAAATCACTGTTTGATATTAAAGTAGTGTCAAATCTCCAGCGTGGTGCCTTTTTGTTAGTAGTTGGTAATAAAAGTTTAGCAGTAATTGCATGATGGTCAGACAGAGAGGTTAAAGTAATGTCGGCTGACTGGACTGCAGGGCATAATGAATTAGAAATAAATATACAATCTATTCTCGAATATGATTTATATCTATTGGAGAAAAGGTATATTTGTTTACTCCGAAATTGTGGAAACACCATATGTCCATCAGACCAAGGTCTGACATACATTGTTGCAAAGCCTTAGAACAGGATAATTGGGAACTGCCCACTGACGGGTTTGATTTGTCCAACTTTGGATCGATTATAGTATTCATATCTGCCCCAATAACTAGATAGTAGTCTGATAGTTTCATTAGTAAATTAGATAGTGTTAAATAGAATTGTTTATCATAATTAGCAGGAGCATAAGCACTGATAAAAGCTATTTTCATATTTGACATTGTTACTTTAATGAAGGCAATCCTACCATCAGTGTCATTGCTGATGTCATTAATGTTCATGTCCAGCGAACGTCAGATTACCACTAACACGCCTTTTGCACCAGAAGCTAAATGGACACACTTTTTGCTCCACCGTGAAAGCCTTGCAGCTAAAAAGGTGTCACCAGAGTTCCACAAGGTGATGACTGTGAGTGTTAAAACCATCAACTTTATTACAAACAATGCTGTGAACTCCAGATGTTTTGCCAAGCTTTGAAGTGAAGTGAGATGGCTCTCAAGAGGACTGGTCCTCAAGCGTTTGTTTGAACTGAAGAACAAGGTCTTCACTTTTCTCACTGAGAAAAAATCTCCTTTTGCACATTACTATGCCAAAACAAAGTTCACAGCAAAACTTGCCTACCTCTGTGACATTTTTTCACTACTGAACCAGCTGAACATCTCTCTTCAAGGAAGAAACAGCAACATACTTGTTGTTGCAGACAAAGTTCAAGCTTTCAAGAGAAAACTTGTTTTGTGGACCAAGAGGGCCCAGGAAAAGAGGACAGACATGTCTCCACTTTTGTCTGACATTTTGGAAAACTCCCCTCAGGTGAAGATCAGTGACTTAGTCTCTCAGCACCTCTCACAGCTGGCAGAGAAATTTGATGAATACTTTTTCTGAGGATCCCAGAGAGGGACAAATGTGGAGTTTGGACGCATTTTCTGTGGATCCCACTGCAAATGATGTTGCTTTGCCCTCACATCTGGAATCCCAGCTTCTGGAAGTTCACACCGACAGCACTTTAAAGTTGCAATGGGGCAAACTGGACCTGGGTTCCTTCTGGATTGCTGTCTCAAAGGAGATCCCATGTCTTGCACTGAGGGCTGTGAAGTGCCTTCTCCCATTCACGACTACATATCTGTGGGAATCAAGATTCTCCATTGTGGCCACAACTAAGACCAAAGCACAAAACAGACTAAGAGCAATGCTGGAGGCTACTCTGAGAGTGAGCCTTTCCCCCATTCCACCTGGACTGGATCTGATTGTGTCTCAGAGGCAGGCCCTAGTATCTCATTAAGATACAAAAGTACAGTGCCTTGCAAAAGTATTCACCCCCCTTGAACTTCTCCACATTTAGTCACATTTTAACCACAAATGTAAATGTATTTTATTGGGATTTTATGTGATACACTAACACAAAGTGGTGCATAATTGTGAAGTGGAAGGAAAATGATGCACGGTTTCATTTTTTTTTTTCAAATAAAAAACAGAAAAGTGTGGCATGCAAAAGTATTCACCGCTCTGAGTCAATACTTTGTAGAACCACCTTTTGCTGCAATAACAGCTGCAAGTCTCTCGGGGTAAGTCTCTACCAGCGATGCACATATAGAGACTGAAATATTTGCCCATTCTTCCTTGCAAAATAGCTCAAGCTTAGTCTGATTGGATGGAGAGTGTCTGTGAACTGAATTTTCAAGTCTTGCCAGAGATTCTGAAGTTGATTTAGGTCTGGACTTTGACTGGGCCATTCTAACACCTGAATATGCTTTGATCTAAACCATTACATTGTAGCTCTGGCTGTATGTTTAGGCTCGTTGTCCTGCTGGAAGGTGAACCTCCGCCCCAGTCTCAAGTCTTTTGCGGACTCTAACAGGTTTTCTTCCAAGACTGTCCTGTATTTGGCTCCATCCATCTTCCCATCAACTCTGACCAGCTTCCCTGTCCCTGCTGAAGAAAAGCATCCCCACAGTATGATGCCGCCACCACCATGTTTCATGGTGGAGATGGTGTGGTCAGGGTGATGTGCCGTGTTAGTTTTCTGCCACACATAGTGTTTTGCATTTAGGCCAAAAACGTAAATTTTGGTCTCATTTGACCAGAGAATCTGACCTTCCTCCACATGTTTGTTGTGCCCCCCACATGGCTTGTGGCAGACTGCGGCTTTGTTTCAACAATGGCTCTCTTCATGCCACTCTTCCACCATAAAGGCCCGATTTGTGGAGCACATGACCAGAGCCGGCCCTGGGCATAGGCAGTATAGGCAAATGCAGGCACGTGCACACATAAGGCCCAAGGGGTGCTTGAGCCCCTGCCCTTTTTGCCTCCTATTATAAAGTGCCCTTTTTGTGTTTTGTTTTTTTAATGAATACATAAATTCCTGTTAGGGTTATGTCAAAAAAACGGCGGTATAAAAACGCCACGGTTATCTACCGTACGCATTTCGTACGTAATATGGTGTCGTGTGTCGGTGTGTGTGTGTGTGTGTGTGTGTGTGTGCTTCTCTGTCCGCTGCGGCTCCGCTCTGTCTCTCTACGAACGGTCGCTACTTTCAAATTAAAAGCCCCCCGCTAAGAACCCAGTTCTAAACTCCAATGGGGTGCAATGTAAAGCTCTTATTTTGAAGACAAAGAAAGAAAGAAGCCGCTGCCTCATCAGAACTCCACCACGCACACAGAGACGTGACAATGGAGGACTTGAACCTTTCTGAGTTATAAACCATTAATATAACTTCCTTGTGGAGGCTAACAAGTCGCCTTCCACTTATACAACGTGGTTAAATATGAGTAGGTTATTATTTCAGAGGAGCCTCCATTTGTGCTTGTTAAGCTAACTGCTTGTTAATGAGAGTTAATAATAATCTGACAGCTGTCTGTGTCGGCTGTTTATCTTGCCACAAATCTTAAACTTCTTCCAGATATTAAGTTTACTGTGACTTTGCTGTTGTAAACATTGTTGTTCCTATTTACAGTCATAGTCATTTCTTGGTTTTGTCACATTTTTAGATGTGTAGCCTGTATTCCTAGTTTGCACTTGCCCTCCAATAAATAGCCTAATAATAAACCAGTGTTGTATTGAACCACAGCTGAATTGCATGCTTTCCAAACCTCAGTATTATGATGATGTGAATAAACTCATGTTGACAATAATTTGTTGACACAAATGAAATGGCAGTTGCATATAACTCACAGCTACACAGCTAAGTAGTTAGCTTTCTATAAGTACTTTGTTTATTAATTTTACATTAATCATATGTACATATTGTGTAGTTAAGGCGCAAATTTTTAATAATAATAATAATAATAATAATAATAATAATAATAATAATAATAATTTGTGATGAATAATAATCATTTGTGAATGATTTTAATATTGTGATGGAGTCTGACTGTCTTATGTGTGGGGGGAGAGAGTTCCATAGTCTGGGTGCCGAGCAGCTGAAGACTCGGGCACCCATGGTACTGAGGCGTGGTGTGGGAATGTTAAGCAGTCCAGCAGAGGATGAGCGGAGGGTGCGAGAGGGGCTGTATTCGTGGAGGAGGTTGCAGAGGTAGGTGGGGGCTATGCACGCGCACATACTGCCCTTTTCTGACTTTGAGCCCCTGCCCCTATATAATCATGTGCGTCATCTGCAGGGGGCGCTGAAAATGCTGGGAGAAAAAAACAAAACAAAAAAAAAGTACATTTTTCACCACTGCCATTACTACTATTATTTCGAAATATTATATAAGCCCACAGCAACATAATGTCATAGAAAAGACCATTAAATAACAGAGAGGCCTTTTTTTCTGGGTTCCTGGCTCGTTGCACTGTACCTGCCCTCTGTGAGGGGGGCGGGTTGAGAGGCGAGCTGCTTGAAGCTGACTGGACTGAGACCCCAAGACCAAGAGAGAGATTTACTAATACTGTAGCAGAATCACAATGTCCCAAAGACTGAAGCCATCCAGTGCCCAGTGAAGGAAAAGAAGGAAAGAAGAGAAAGACGTGAAGAAGATACAGGTACAGTAACTTAACGTCAATGTGATGAAGCAAAAGGAAATTAATAGTTTAATGCATCGTAGTTACCGTTGTTGGAGCAGAGTGTTAACTTGCTAGCTTACTTCAGATGATAGCAGCATTGTTTAATAATCAATAAATAGCTGAGTCGATATGTGTTAATGTTACTCCACCTTAAATTTATCAGTGACATTTGGAAAGTTAATGTTAGGCCTGTTCAGGTGCTATTTTACAGGTGTCTTTCCTGCTTGTATGTCAGTTAAAATGCTATTAGTTTTCCATCCCCTTTGTAACAGGGTCATTGTAAGCTTTTGGTTTATTGTGTCACTGTTTATGTTTGTTAAAGTTTACATCAGTGTTAAAGTGCAGTTAAAGTGTATTACTGTTAATACTCTAAACCTTAGCTTTCCCATATCATTCATAGGCGAAATATTTATATACACAGCACTTGCACTCTGGTTAGACTGAATCGTATTGCAATGACAATAAAGTTCAATGTAGCGAGGTGAAATTGGTTTTATATTCGACATTCGCTTGTTTTTTCTGTTTCCAACCTTAATAGCGTCATGAAAACCGCACCAATTTCAGCCAGGTTGGCATTATTTTGGACAGATAAGTACGACAGACATTTCACAGGTGTCATCAACTCACCAGCCTCAGTGGTTGTAGCGAAAACTCGAAGAAACAACACTGAATGTCCGTCGGAGTACCGTGCGGCAGCTGGGGCGCTAAGGGACCATCGTAAAATTGCAATCTCTGATTTTTCAGTTTGGACAATCAAAAGAAATAACAACAACACACACATGCTGTCTGCTTTTAAGCTTAGTATAGATCTTTCACAACCATTATCTCACAGAAAAAAAACAAACATTTAAAATATACCAGAAAGATGTTTTCAGTCAATATTAGTTATTAATATTTCTTTGTTTTATTTTGAAATAGCTCTCAGGAATTCTAACCTACCTACACCAAAATACTTCTCATCTGCTTTAAGGTCAGTACTGATCTTTCACAACCATTATCTCACAGAAAAAAGCATTTTAAAATACCCCAGAAAGGACAAGGGTTCAGTCAACATTAGTTATTCCTATTTCTCGGCTTTATTTTGAAATAGCTCTCTGGAATTCCAACCAACCAACACGAAAATACCTCTCATCTGTTTTTAAGGTCAGTACTGATTTTTCACAAACTTTATCTCCCAGGAAAAACAACAAAACAACATCATTAGAATATATTCCAGAAACAATTAGTAATCATTGAGCATATTTAGTAATATTTTTCGGTTTCATTCTGAAATAGCTCGCAGGAATTTCAACCAACACCATTCTACTTCTTATCTGTTTGTAAGGTTGATATTGATCTTTCACACCCATTATCTCCTATGAAATCATGTAAAAAAATATTCCAGAAACAATCAGTATTCATTGAACTTTATTTACTAATACTTTCCCATTTTACTTTGAAAAAGCTTGCAGGAATTTCAACCTACCAACACCATTCTACTTGTTGGCCGTTTGTAACGTCAATATTGGTCTTTCACACCCATTATCTCCCATAAAATAATCTAAAAATATCTTAAAAACAAGTGATGTATGTTATGATTATGATCTTGGGTATTTGAGGCAATAAGTATGTACATTTACCACCTGATTCCGAATGCATGGGCATATTTTATCTTTATATTTCATATATGTTAAAGTCATACCAGGTTACAGGTTTGTTTTGTTACCATTCCTGGTCTCCAGACTGTGTGTGTGTGCATAGGCTATGTTTTCACTTGTATAGACCTGCATATTGATTTTCATAATCATTATGTACCAAGTCTATAATACTTGTGGATTATTTGTAGAATAGACTATATATAAAGAATAATATAAAATGGTGAATATAACAAGTGTCTAGATAGAGATAAGAGCCAAAATAGAGTATTCATAATTAATTTGACAATAATCCTTTTTGTTTTGATCTAAAAAATTATCCAACCTGTTTCTCACAAAAGTGATATGATCTAAATTGTGAGTTTTGTGATCTGTTGGTAACAATGACAGTAATAATTAATAATGACATTTTCATTCATTTTTTTCACAGGGAGGGTCTGCTGGCCAATCGAGTGCTGCTACCACTACATCTCATTCTACCTCTGCAACACAGACGTTAAAGGACACGTTTCAAAAACAGGCTGCCTCATCACAAAAAGCCAATGACCTATTTTGCACAGTTTTGATACATTCTTTTATAATGATTTAATATTGATTTTTTTCAGTGTTTTGTTAAGGTTTTGGATTTGAAATATTTTAATATATAATAAATATATTCAAATATAAATCTTGATGAAATTATTTCAATTTATCAGTGTTTTTTCAACATTTTTTCAAGACATTTTAAAAAATACTGTGGTATACCGATAACCGTGATAATTTTGGTCACCATTACCGCGGTGTGAAATTTTCATACCGTTACATCCCTAGTTGAATGAATCTAATCACATTTTCATTATTAGTCTGTATCAGTCTTGTGTATAGCAAACATCAAGCATCTGTTTTTTTTTATTTTTTTATTAAAATGTAACATCCAGTGGTCACATATAGTCCATGGGCCAAAGGCCAAAATTTGACTTTTCGGTACCACTCAAGGTGGCAAAACATCCATAGATGATATTTTGGTATGATAACCCATCCTAAGTGGTAGCTTTGTGATAGTTAGCAGCACATGAATTTAAACACCCCTACAATAAATAGGCCTCCAGGCGCGGGTGCATATCCTACTTTATTACACAAATAACACACACTGAAATACTCACAGGATTGTAACAATTCAGGAAATATATAATCCTCCCATATTATCCAACTATGATGGGTGATTGTGGGCCTTAAAGTGGAACATGGGCCCAGGCGAGAATTGTCAATAATTGCTAATTGTTTGGTATTTTCAAAGAGTCTTTATTTAGCAGGCAGATCAGATCAGTAGATTTTTATCCTAATATTTAATATTTAAAGACTGCTCATCAGTTAAGATAGGTGGGTGTCCATTTGGGTTGTTTTTCAGCCTTTCAGGCGTTCTTTTTTTTTCCATTTTTCGGGGTAATCCTTGGCTATAGGGATAAAGTTCCCTGGTGGAGGAAGGCAGTTCAGGGCCTTGGCTGCTGCTAGTTTGCCTCTCAAGTTGCCTCGAGCCTGGCATTCTCCAGAAGATAAACAGTTATGGTTTATGATAGGGAGGATCTGATGAGTTTGTTCTTGTAAGGCTGGGAAGTTAACAATTGTGTGTGGCATCGGGCGTCAGTATTATCAAGTTTGCTGTTGATAGAGCTGGTGATTGTGATTTGTTTTCCTTACCAGTCAGGTGTAGGAAGTTAGAGCTTAAAGGTGGGAGGCAAAGACTGCCATAAAGATGAGCCAGCCGGAAATTCAGAAGGCCACAGTCTGTGTTTTTGTCGGTGCACTGTCTTTTTCCTGATTCCCCTCTATTGCTCTGGTCCCTGTGTTCGTGAGTGTGAAGTTGCCATTTACATTTACCTTTGGGCATTTAGCAGATGCTTTTGTCCAAAGCAACTTACAATGAGTACATTTGTCACAAGAGAGAAACCACGACATCACCATCGATGGAGTAAAACAAAATATAGAAACAATTTTCAAGCTCTCATCTGAGGATCATAACTGCTATTTGTCAAAGATTCTTTAAGTGCATGAGTGCACAAGTACTATGATACGAACATACAAGTGCATACATTTTTTAAATTTTTTACATGTTTGGAAAAGGAGTTGGGAGGGAGTCATGCTATGTGGGGTTGAGGTGAAGTCTGAACAAATGAGTCTTGAGTCTATTGCGGAAGATGGAAAGTGATTCCGCTGTCCTGACATTGGTTGGGAGCTCCTCCACCACTGAGGTGCCAAAACAGAGAAGAGTTGCGAGTTGTGTCTGGAGGTAGACAGGCGCAGTTCCGTTGACGGCCTTGGAGGCCAGCACCATCATCTTGAATCAGATGCGGGCTGCAACAGGAAGCCAGTGGAGGTCATGGAGGAGGGGGGTCACATGGGAGAATTTGGGAAGATTGTGAACGAGGCGCCCTGCAGCATTCTGGATGCGCTGCAACTGTTTAGTCGCAGATGCTGGGAGTCCAGCCAAGAGGGAGTTGCAGTAGTCCAGGCGGGAGATGACCAGAGCTTGGACCAGGTGTTGCGCCGCGTCTTTTGTGAGGAAAGATCGGATCCTGCGGATGTTGTAGAGGGCAAATCTGCAGGATCGGGCCACAGTAGTGATGTAGTGCCGAGGCTCCTCATTATTGATGAAAGCCATACCATGAAATCCTCGACAGTAACTGACAGTTCTATGCGAGGGCAGTCTTTCCTGGGGATGAAGAGGAGTTCAGTTTTTCTAAGGTTGAGTTTAAGGTGATGCGCAGCTGTCCAAGCAGAGATGTCTGCCAAACATTCCGAGCTGTGCATCACAATGTGGGTGTTGGAGGAGGATGAGGGAAAAGAGAGGAACAGTTGGGTGTTTGCTAGCATAACAGTGGTGGTAGGAGAATCCAGGCAATGTGTTTTCAGAGCCTAGTGATCTAGTGTATAGTGAAAACAGAAGTGGTCCTAATACTGAGCCTTGAGGGACACCAGTTTCCAGAAAGCAGTGTTTGGACAAGGAGCCATACCATGTGACCTGAAAGGTACGATGATGTGAACCAGGTTAGCGTAGAGTCAGCAATGCCAAGTTCAGCCGAGTGTGGAGTGGAGAGGAGGATTTGGTGGTTAACTGTGTCAAATGCAGAGGATAAGTTGAGGAGAATCAGGACTGACTAGTTGGATGAGGCTCTGGCGGCACCGAGTGACTCAGTCACCATGAAGAGGGCCGTCTCAGCGGAGTGACCAGTCCTGAAGCCTGACTGATTAGAGTCAAGGAGGTCATTTTCTGAAAGATAGGAGGACAGTTGGATATAGACTGCACGTTCCAGGGTTTTCAAGAGAAATGAAAGAAGAGATACAAGTCTGTAGTTTTCAATGTCAGCTGAGTCTAGGGTGGGTTTCTTTAGGAGTGGCTTTACTGTGGCTGTCTTGAAAGGAGCTGGAATAATGTCTGAAGTGAGTGAGGAGTTGATCAGAGTGGTGAGGAATGGCAGGATGTCGTGAGAGATGTTTTGGAGAAGGGGGAGGGAATTGGGTCCAGGGAATGGGTGCTGGCACGGCTAGACTTCACTAGTGTGAGAACATCTTCAGAGGAGAGAGGGCTTAAGCAGGTAAGGCCATCAGAGATGAGGGTTGGGGAAGGTGCTTTCTGGATGGGCATCAGAGTAAATGGAGTGTGAAACGGAGTAGGCAGATGAGAGGGCAGCTGGAGTGGCAGTGTTTTCTGGGTTGATCCAGGTCTCGAGGAGGGCCATGAAGTGGAGAGTCTGCAGACTGGCAGTTTCATAGCCCCCCTAATACTTCAAGTTCAGTACTGATGGAGAATGTCGGATAGCAGAGATTGGCTGGGTCACGGCCTCTAGCAATGTGTCTCTAGTGAAATCTTATCTGGTTTGATTTCCTGACTGCGATTGGGTAGATTTCACGGCTACAATCGGTGGTGTAAAAAATAAAACAATAAAATAACTAGCCTACAGTAAGGCAGTGTACGCCACTAACTTAATAAACTGGCATGATGTCAAAATCGGGGAAAAATACTAAAAGGCCATCGAGGGAGGACCTCAACCTCAACCACATGCAACAACACCTGTGTAGCTAGCATTGCTAGCTTACTGGAGGACCACAGAGCTAGCATATCCGCCAACTTCAAAACTCTAGTGGCTTTAGAAGCGAAACTGGACTGTACACAGGCTGTGGTACGGAGCACGGCCAACAGATTGACTAGCTGGAGGCTAGCGCTGAACAACAGGACCAACGGATTCAGGCACTGAAGGACAGGTGTGCAACGCTAGCCAATAGCAACGATAGACTAAAGGTGAGATGGTGGACTTCGAAAGCCGCAGCTACAGAAACAACATTAGGATAATCAGACTCCCGGAGTCTATTGAAGGTCCGCGACCGACAACATTTTTTGCGGACCTCCTCGTTGAATTACTTGGCCAACAGACTCTCGTCACCCCTTGAACTAGACTGAGCACACTGCGTGCTCACTGCCAAGCCACAACTGGGGTCACCGCCGTGGCCGGTAATAATTTATCTCCACCGGTTCCAGACAAAGGAGATGATTGTACAGGAAGGCCGCAAGAGGCGAGGCAGCCTCCAATACCGAAGAACGCTGGTGCATATCTACAAAGACTACACTCCGGAGGTCCTCGAGCAACTAGCCAAGTACCATGACACCATCTCAACACTGTACAATCTGGGCCTTAGATTGTCTCTCCTATTCCCGGTCCAATTATCAGCAGAGACCGGACGTTGAAGCTGACTAATAGACTTCAGCTGGACCGACGGCAGGCTGCACTAACTGCACTGTCTAGCCTTTTCCAGGGATGGACCCACTTCGCTTTGCCAGGGATTATGGATCCTGGGCACGCACACAACTGAGACAATGTTCAGCAGGTGTGCTCCCGGATAGCTCGGGGCTACCTGGCAGCTAATTGTTGGCCCAGTGGATGACTTTTCATAACCTTTGAGGGACAAAAACAATGAAGACGCTGGACCAGAGACACAGTAAACTGAGTCAGACACTTTAAGGCCCCCACACACTGCCCAGACTCAAACCAACAGCCAACTGCCTTTATCCGACCACTCCATTGGCTCTTGTCTGACCCGTACAGCAGAAAAGTTGCATTGAAACATACCGCCTCGACGGCTGCAAATTACACAGTAGCGTGTACGTTCTGCGCTTGTGTGAGATCGGGTGGTGCTAGGAGTGCATAGAAAAACAAAGCGCACACCATGGAGTTCAGCGGCGCACACAGAATTCCACCCCTCCCACACACTGCACTGATTCACCAGCACACCTTGACCCTGGACGATAATGATGACGATGATGATGATGATGACGACGATGATGACGATGATGATGATGATGATTAAGATAAAAATCTACTGATCTGATCTGCCTGCTAAAAAAAGACTCTTACCAAGCAATTATTGACAATTCTCGCTTGGGCCCATGTTCCACTTTAAGGCCCACAATCACCCCTCATAGTAGGATAATATGGGAGTATTATACATTTCCTTAATTGGTACAGTCCTGTGAGTATTTCAGTGATCGCTATTTGTGTCAGTGTTATTCCTACATGTCACAATGCTATAAAAAAGAATACAGTTTAGGCGAAAATTGTAGAAAAATAGTTGTTGTTGACAGTTTGAATAGCCCATGTGATCTTTGTATTTTTTAGACAGGCCCAAAACCTGGGTTAAATGAAAGCTATGAATCTACCCTTTAAAATGCTAACAAAGATGAGTAAAGCTCTGAAAAATGAGCATAAAGTAGGATATGCACTCGCGTCTGGAGGCCTATTTATTGTAGGGGGTGTTTAACTTCATGTGCTGCTAACTGTCACAAAGCTACCACTTAGGATGGGTTATCATACCAAAATATCATCTGTGGACATGTACCATTTCAAAAAAATGTTACTAGGTTTTGCCACCTTGAGTGGTACCAAAATCTGGTCTGGCCCATGGACTAATATACTTCTCTTCTCTCTTCAGATGCACTTTAAAACATTTCACCACCACCCCAATGACACAGCATCAGGTGCTCCTGTCCCTCTACCTCAGCACAGCAGAGTGACACAGCATCAGGACTAAGGCTGCACTAATAGACCTGCTGACCGGACATCTCTTAGTAACTGACAAAGTGAGATGAGAGTTAGTTTACCGAGGACCATTTCAAATAAAAAAAGATGGGAGAGTGTCAACATGACTTTTGTAACAGAGTCTTAGTCAATGGGGAAAAAATCAAAAGAAGCTGGCTGATGTACTCAAACAGAAATGATAGCTTGCACTGCTTCTGCTGCTAAATGTTTTCTCCAAAAGAATACAGACTTAATAAGGAAGGACTAAAGGACTGGAAAAATGTAAGCCACTTGCTGAAGGTTCATGAGGATAGCCGGGAGCACAATACCCATACAACACCCATACAATACATGCAGTGAAATGTCTCCTGGTTACTCCTAAACTTGCCTTATAAATAGAATAAATAAGATAAATATATACAAAATCAAACTAATATGATGTAAATACTGTAATTAAATATAATCTAAATAATGTAATCAGAAATGAAAATATGTGCAATGGTGTGTGTATGTGTGTGTGTCAGGCTGAGTCCTGGTGCTGGGGGGAATGGTCAAGTTGAGTTCTAGTTCAAGAGTCTAATGGCCTGAGGTAATAGCAATATTTTCCTGTTACCCTGAGGTGGTCTATGTCTACCCTATAATCAGAAATAAAAGCTTGATATATAGCCTGCAACATTATGGTCCCACGGAGCCTGCACAATAGGGGACAAGATATACTGTAACTGTGTGTTCATGTTGGAGGAATACAGTTTCCTTTAAAGGAAAGCATTGATTGTGTGTTTTCTTCATATTGCATTGCAATAGCCTGTTTAAAGTGATCATATAACAAACAACTAATCAGTACTGATACTGTATGCTAATAGATAATGGAGTGATAGTAATACAGTAAATGCTTTGAATTTCTTAGATATAGCTGTGCAGTATTCTTAGTAGACCGGATAGCAGCAGATGACAGAAGGCTCCTTACAACCAGAAGAGACATAAGACTTATTTTTTAGAGACTTGAGACTTGACTTGGACTCGTGACCAAAGACTTGAGACTTGACCAAGTCTCACCCCACAAAGACTTGAGACTTGACTTGGACTTGCACAAAAAGACTTGTGAACATCTCTGGAACAGTGTAAGACCGTCTCAACTTCATACAGAAACAACGCATGCGGCATGACATCACTTTGCTGCAGTGACACTATTGGTTGAATTTTGAACGTGGACCCAAGCCCGATTTTATTTTATGTTTTGGTGTCAGAGCACAATTTTTTGCAGAACGCAGACGCGTGCGTAACGTTACTCTGGCAAACCTGTGGATAAAATGTCTGCAGTGTGGAAATAACTTAAATTAGAAAGCGAAAGTAGTCCAACGACAACATGTAACATCTGCAATACGACCGATGCGCGCGCGCGCGAGCTGCATTTAATACTAAACATTTGATAGGATCAGGGTTTTCTTCGCCACCTGGAGTTTTTGAATCCCCGGTATGCCCTACCATCTCTGCATTACATTACATTGACTCCACTTTCGAGTTACAATGCTGGTATGCGCCCTAGTTTCGTGAACGCTGTGACATAGACAAACAACGCGTCCACGTCATTTTACATGACAACGCAAGGAATATGAAAAAAGCAGTGGATGATATGGAGGAACCAAGCGTGGGCTGCGTCTCACACACTTCAGCTGGCTGTACACGAGGGTCTGCTGTCACAGTGCAGCATCACAAACTCACCTGCTTACAGAAGGAAGGTGGAGGCCAATGTTGCAATAGCATATGCAGAATAAGAAAGAGCCATATGAAAGTATTTACTTTCTTTCAACAAAATAAAAATAAAAAAACTATTAAGGAACAGCTTGGTTGCAGGTACTTTTTTTTTAATGCAGCTGTATTATCGAGGAAAATATTAGTTAAGGCTAAGTATCGGATCAGGGCTCGGTTTCGGCAGATACTAAATATTAGGATTCCTTCTTAGGCTTCTGTAGTTATTACAGAAGGTTCATAGAGGGGTTTTCTCAGTTGGCGGGCCCTCTGCATGATGCTGTTAATGCATGTCTTCAAAACACCAGCCCGTCGAGATCTAAACAGTTGGTTGAAAGTTTATGGACCACAGAGTGTCAGGAGGCTTTCAAGTTACTGAAAGAGAAACTCACCAGTGCTCCTTTGTAATGCTGACTTTTCTCTTCCTTTCATTGTTGAGACAGATTCAATTTGTTCAGGGTTAGGTGCAATCCTGTATCAACAGCAGGGAAAAAAGAAAAGAGTGACAGCATATGCCAGCAGGAGGCTGCGGAATGCAGTAAAATTTAAACTACAGCAGTATGAAACTGGAACAGCTTGCCCTTAAGTGGGCAGTTTCTGAGAAATTTAGAGGTTACCTACTAGGCTCTAAGTTCACAGTCATAACAGACAACAACCCCTTATGTCACCTTAACACAGCCAGGTTAGGGGCGATTGAACAGCGCTGGGTAGCCCAGACTAGTTAGCAGTCTTTGACTGAAGTCAAGTAGCGCCCAGGCCGTTAGTAACACTGCTGCAGACGCCCTCTCTAGGCAGCCATTAGCAGGGGAGCCCCAACCGCGCCCAGATGACTTAGATTTTGAGGGCTGTGTGGCTATTTGAAATGTCAGGAAGGGAACCGCCCTAGGCCCGGAGCTAGGAACTGCAGGGACCAAGTGCTGCAGACTGAGACAGCTTAGTACCTCAGAGACTGAGCAGGGTACTGGCGGGAATGACGGGCAGGATAACACCCCCACTTTGCCCGGCTACTCTTAAGAGCTACGCCACTTTCAGGCTACATATACATAAGACTAATATAGACTTAAAATGAAAATATGATGAGATTCATTCAACTTTATTTTCATTGCAAAGAAATTCAGTCTATCCAGAGTGCAAAAAGCAGCATCTCCTATGAATATTTCCTATGAATGATATGAGAAAATCGTTCAAAACTCGAGTCATTATCTTCATTAACTCATTCACTGACTCGCTAACTAACTGCAAAGAGGAGACATGCCACACAACTGTTACTCTAACTGCAATTGCATAAATGTATCAAGCTAATTGATGTATTAGCTCCGTGGCTGAAGCAACGGCTCTGGTCATTATTTCAACTCAACTCCCCTGTCTCCTCTCCTTTCTGTCCCGAGTTGAGCTGGATCACAGGCTGATACAGAAAAAGAACGATTGACTGACCCTGTAGCTCCACCTCACAGCTCACTCCATCTTCATCCCAGCTTGTAGAGCCCCTCCCTTACCTGAGAAACTCGCTGCTCCACACCGTTCAGGACTCAGCATCTCAGACTCGCAAATCACAGGCAGCTCACAGCTCACTCGCTCTCTCTCCCTCCCTGCTCCCCTGCTCTCAGAGAGCCGCTCCCTCACCTGAGCAGCGTGCTGCTCTGCTCCATTCACGGGAAGTCTCTGAGTAGTGTGCTGCTCTGCTCCATTCACGGGAAGTCTCTGAGTGATGGCGCAGAAATTATTCTCAATACAAAATCATGTTTCCTTGAAATGTATGTATGTAAATAAAGCACACTCTGGGTGACTGACTAAAGTGACTCAAGTGACTGGAAAACCCGATTCATTTTAGTGAGTGACTCATAAAAACTTGAGTGTTACGACCCAGCTTGTGGGGAAAAGGGAAGCAACATGAACCAGAATGTTTTTGGTAAAATTACAAGTTATTTATTTGCAGTATTCACAAAAGGAACAGGAAAAGGGGCTGTTGGATGCTGCTTAACTCAAAGAAATAAATATAACTTAAAGAGGTCTCTCCAAAATGAGAGATGGCTACAATCTACTTCCAAAACAATTAATCAGTGTCAACAACAATAAAAAAAATACAAAATAAGCAGCACCCTCTAAACCTAGTGAGTCTAACAACAAAAACCTACAGGTGTCAGGATGGTGTCAGTAAACCCCCACTAAAATCCTAGCCCAATTTCCTTACCACTGTTCGCAGTTTGTGATGACACAGGAAACACACAAAGAGCACAACACACACACAAGGCCAGTTGGTCAAAAAAAAGGCCAAAATCACACTGAGGGCAACTATTTAAGCAGGGGGATGGTCTGGAAGATGGTAGGTGGTTGGAGGAGAGGGCCAGACGCCGCACCAATCAGATCACCGGCGGAACCAGGAAGTAGGCAGGCCTTGCGTCAGCCAATCCTCGGCAAGGGATCGCACATCCTGCTTAGCATGACACAGATACACAACACAGATACACATAGATAGTGGAGGAGGCCGTAACATTGAGTCAGTAAAAGGAATCAAGTATCCCATCAGTAGTATGGAGTATTAACAGTAATACACACTAACTGCGCTTTAACACTGACGTAAACTTTAACAAACATAACTGTGACACAATAAACTAAAAGCTTACAGCTACCCTATTACTTATAAAGGGGATGGAAAACTAATAGCATATTAACTGACATACAAGCAGGAAAACACAGCCAACTTTCCAAATGTCCCTGATGAATTTAAGGTGGAATAACATTAACACACGTCGACTCAGCTATTTATTGATTATTAAACAATGCTGCTATCGTCCGAAGTGAGCTAGCAAGCTAAAACTCTGCTCCAAACAATATTAATTTCATTCACTTCATCACGATGATGTTACTCCACCTCTGTCTTCTTCACGTATTTCTTCCTCTTCTTTCCTTCTTTTCTTTAACAGGGTGCTGGATGGTTTCAGTCTTTTGGACCTTATAATTCCGCTACAGCATCAGTAAATCTCCCTCTTGGTCTTGGGGTCTCGGTCTGGTCAGATTCAGGCACCTCGCCTCTCGACCGGCCCCCCCTCACAGAGGACAGGTACAGTGCAACAAACCAGGAACCCAGAAAAAAGGCCTCTCCATTATTTAATAGTCTTTGCTATGAAGTAATGTTGCCATGGGCATATATAATTAATATATAATTTTTTAATTATCCCCCCACTGGCAACAAAACAGGGCCATAGCATAATACAAGCACCGCCATGTTTGACAGTAGTATCATAAATTATGTTGTTGGTGTGAAAGGCCTCACATTCTCACCTCCAAACATATGATGGATCATTGTGGCCAATCAACTGCAATCAGAGCTTTCCTCCAGGTTTTTTCTTTGTCCAAATGATCAGCAGTATACTTCAGTCGAGCTTTTAGTTGTCATGTCTGGAGCAAGAGCTTCTTTCTTGCAGGGCAACCTTTCAGCCCATGCTTGACTGTGGACACTGACACCTGTCTTCCAGCAGCTTCTAATTCATAGCAGACCAGCTTGTTAGTTGTTTTGGTTGACTCTTGACCATCCTGACCAGTTTTCTCTAAGCTACAGGTGATAGTTTGAAGTGGCTCCAAGTGACTATCCTAACTTGTTCCAATCAATAATTTGCTCTTGCAGATCAATGCTGAGCTCTTAAGACTTTCCAGTAAGTGTTTGTGGCTGAATCTAGTGGGTATATCAAACAATCCCTATTAAATTGGGACATATATATATGCATCTTAACATTTTTCTATAATTTAATTCAAAATACAGAAATGTCAACCTTCTGAAAAGCATGCTCATTTGTGCACTCAATACTTGGTGGGGGCTCCTTTTGCATGAATTGCTTCATCAGTGCTGTGTGGCATGGCGGTCAGGAGAGTTGGCTGGCCAACCAAGCACATCAATACCATGGTCAGTGAACCAGTTATTAGTCCTGCTGGAAAGAGATATCAGCATCTCCATACAGTTTGGAGAAAAGCAATAATCACGAGATAATGAAGTAAATGAATGTCATTATTACTAAATGTTAAGTCAAAATTATGGAAGGCAATCTAATAAAAACTTGAAATTGTGAGAGAAAAAAGTTATAATTATGAGATAGAGATCTTCTAAAATCTGGCTACAGCCCTGCATGCAAGAAAAAAACATCAGTCCTTGTGAAGTAATTTTTACACTCCATTGTATAGCTAGCTAACATTAACTTGTAAGGATGAAGGCAGCAAAATGTCCTTTTACTTTTTGGAATAGCTTAAAAAGTAAAAGTTTACAATGTTTAAAGCATATGCCATGTACGCTTGTCAGCTGATCAATGAGAACAGCACACAGTTTTGTAAATCCGTGCTATCAGTTTCTCATTCCATGTGCACAGCTCCGTAAATCCGGGCTCTCGGATTCTCAATCCATGCGAACGTTTTTGTAAGTCTGTGCTATCGGATTCATAATCGGTGCACATCATCTGACTGATGATGACTATGACTGATAATAGGTAAAGATGATGACAACAACTCTGTTCGACTGTATATGAGCAAAATGCTCTATTTAACTGAAGGAGGAGCAGCTCTGTGTGTCTCTTTGTGCATGGATCTTAATCCTCTGATTCGGCAGGACATACATACTATCATTCTGATTAATAGGGGATGGGGGATTAGGTGCGTCTCCCCCTAAGGGGAGGCGATGCATGCATTTGCATCTATACGCATGCTGGGAGATGCTTTGGCACCTGATCACACCTCATTTTGAGATCGTCCGTCTAAAACTAGCATCAACTCTGGCGCTGCTCTAAGCTCAAGCAAAAAGATGGACCCTGATGCTGGAGGATCATTGCAGGTGATGTTATTAATAAGTTTGTCATCAAGATGAATTAATTTACCCACCAATACCCCATCCCATAATAATCAGAATGATAGTCTGCATGTCCTGTCTGATCAGAGGACTGAATAAACGTCAATAAACGACTCTTTACAGATACAATGTCAAATTTCGACATTAAAATGCCTGACGATACCAACCTTTGTTATATATTATGTTAAGTTGTATACTTTCATTATCCCAAACATTGCGTTTAATTTCGATAGAAAAGTCCATTAACATTTCTCCACGATTCACTTATCAGCAGCTATGGTTGATTCAAAATAAAACTGGATATTACCAGTGCATACAGTTACCTCGATGACCAACGAGAAGTTTTCTGAGATGATTCATGCATATGCTTTGTGGTAATAGCTGGTTGTGGTGGTCAGTGCTTGCATTTCTAAATATTAACATTTAAAGTCAACACCCTTCTTTAATTGGTCCCCGATTCCAGTGTGCTGCTCCGTAAAATATTTGATTTATAGTCATATTCAATAATTACTATTAGTGTTCATTAATTACTAATAACCAAACCTACCTTCATTACCCAACATTGTTCTTTATTTAGTTATTTGCTCCTTCAAGATTTGATATGGAAAAACCTTTGAACGTTGTGCATACAGCCAGGATTTTTAGTTAGTTTCCCCCTCAAATCATAACCCCCTCTAAAATCGCTATTTTTAAAAGGAACCCCGGCTATGATGACTTGTAGGCCCTAATAAGCCACAATTGTTCTCTTGTACTAACATATGTTGTTAGAAACTCATAAAATATTGCCATTGATTAAAAAATCTATAATATTTAGTACATATTTTGACCTACGTAGGTCGCCATGTTTTCCGCGCGCAATGCACTCTGGGGGCAATGACGTATAGTGGTTGCACTTGGTAGAATAGCTATTGACGCTAGTGTTTGTTTACGTGCGCACAGTTAAGTAAAATGCTACATTGCGCTGCTTGTGGATGCAATATCCAGTCAAAAGGCAACAAGGGGAGTGATTGAGTTTACACTGCTTTCCTACTGACAAGAAGAGGAGAAAGGAGTGGGAAGATGCCTGTGGACGGACACAACTTCCCAAAGATCCACGGCTGTGTTCTTGACATTTTTCTTCTGATGCATTTGATCCGCAACTGCTGAAAGAGCTCACCGGAGCGGCTGGGTATAAACGAAGACTAAAACCAAATGCTTTTCCGACAATTTTCCCACATAAGGAGACAAGAGACGCTGGATGCTCTCTCAGTAAGTGTAACGTTACAGTGTCGTGGAGGCTGACGAGGGCAGCCCATAAGACGTCTCGGTTGAGGCAAACTGCATCAAAGTTTTCATGTGCTGTGATGCACGGATATCTGCAAAAATGATCAAAGTCGTGCGTTTCACTGTATATCCTAATTATCTATAAAGCACACGACAGCTCTGGATGCTAATAATCTCCAAAATTATTGATATTGGAATAAGTTTGATCACACAATAGCTTATCGTGAACATCTGCGAGCTCTTGACAACAAACACTCTCCCTTTCGGTTACCATGGAGATGCAGTTGCCGCACATACACCACCGGTTTTGTCCCACTCTCGCCTCATCCCGTCTTTCTTGCTCTTCATTTTGATGCTCGTTTTGTGAAACATTGTCAGTGCTGTCCTCCTTATTAATGTTTCGCTTGGGTTCAAATTGAAAAGGCTGAACAGATGACATGAAATGTCGCTGAACAGTCACAACAGGGTCCCGAGGTCCGCCAGTGCAACCATATGACGTCACAACCCAGAGTGCATTGCGATGTTAACAACAATGGCGACCTATGAGTTAAACTATTGTAATAAATGTGGGGTTTTATCCTTTAGCAGGAAAATGCTGCTAGTGTCAATTTTTACAAATTTTATAAAAACGAAGACATCAAGAAGGTTTTTTATATCCCTTTGTCATAACCGATACTAACATTTATCTTTTAAGAACTACAAGTCTTCATAGCCGGGGATCCTTTTAAAACACAAGAAGGCTCGACACAACATGAAACTTTGCTCGTAGTATCACCAGGGTCTCTACACATGAACACGAGCATTGAGAACATTGTTTGTGTACACAGGGTTTACTAAAAAGAAAGTTTTTGGACAACTCACGTTAGCAGATGTTTCCTCCGCTCGCCACCAGCCTGCCAGTGAGAAGTGTTGATCTCCGAATGCAACGTAACATGGAGGATAGTTAAGGTGGACTGCTCCTAAAGCTTAGTTCCATATAAATGCACAGATAATTCATTGTTCTGTCGTTAGTGAAAAACAATATTGACCTTGAAGTTGAAAAAGGAGCTTCATATAAGAAGCAGTAATAAAATCAAAAGCTGGAAAAGTCACGTGAGATATCGCGTGAATAGTTTTTGCCGGAAGACAATAGTGTTCCACCTTAACTGTCCTCCATGTTACGTCGCATTCGGATATCGATACTTCTCGGCTGCCATGACGGCGGCTATCGGAACAATAGCTACTGCTAAGGTGAGTTGTTCAAAAACTTTCTTTTTAGCAAACTATGTGTAACACAAACAATGTTCTCAATGCTCAAGTTCATGTATAGAGACCCTGGTGATACTACAAGCCGAGTTTCATGTTGTGTCGAGCCTTCTAAGTGTTTTAAAAATAGCGATTTTGATGCCATCGTAAAAGTGCCTGTACCACTCCCATTGAAAATGAGTTTGACGCGAAAGCGAAAATACGGTAAATCTTAAAAATGCCTCTTTCGTCATAATTATGCTTTTACACGAAGGTTTGACTCATATACACTCACCAAAAAAGCCTAAGTTGCATTTTGGCGAGAGTTTCACTTTAAGCTGTCTGGGGAGGGAACTCAGTTCTGCATTGTAGGTGGGTGATAAGTAACTTCGTAGGCCACCTCTCTGTTCAAAGACGATCTTTCCAGTTTGACATAGATGGATTTTTTTACTCCTTGTTGGAGCCAAAATTATAATTTGGTAATTTAAAGAATCATAGTAAAATTATTATTATTGTTACTTTATTATCTTGAATTATTTGAATCAAATTATTATTGCCGAAATTGATAATTTGTTAAATTAGGCTTTGTCCTGACGTGCAGCCACCCTGACAATCATCTGATTGTTGTCAGAGGGAGGGGCGTCATGTCAACCAGCTGATCAGCATGTACCTGATTGCCGTCAGGCCCATCAGCTGGCGTATATTTAGGTCAGGAGCGGTACGTGAAGGGCTCCTTTTTTGGTTAAGTAGCCGCACGGTTTTTGACCGTTTGAATCCAATAACTGAGTTTCTTTGAGTTCATTCATTGCATTTGTTTTGTTACTTTCAACTTGACACCGCTCTGCTGCACTGGTAAGAAAATCCTTTGTTTATTCATAAGAAGAAATGGACAATAAACGTAACCAAAAGGAATCGTGGACTCAGTTCATTTTTTAAACGTGTTAACCAAATACTCAAACAAAAAGGGACCTGTTGGAAAGTTGCAATTATACTCGTCAAAAACCTCCGCTGCTTTAAGAGCCGTTGAAATTGTGTTTGATCCATGGACTCAAAACCCCAAACAACCTGTCAAACTACCACCCAAAGTTTCCTCAGCGTCTGCATCAATGTCTCCTTTTGTTTATGAATGAATGAATGACGGGACCGCTCCGCTTGGATGGACTTGTCAACTGTGTGTAGTGATGGTGCGTTCAAAGGATGTGAATTCAGTGGGAATTTCAGAAGCGTATGGAAAACGCCTTTGGACCAATGCAAACAGCTGCGCAAAGCAATGCAATTCATTGGAAGTTTGAAAATAATAAAGTGAAACACAAAAGGAGGACTTGGAGTCAAAATCAAAATACAAAATGGAGTTAAGTGAAAAAACTGAGGATTTGGAGAGCTTGGAAAGTGACATTAAGAATATGTTTGGGGAAAGGCTCAGGAGATTGAAAGCATCAAGGAGTGCAAAGTTGGGTGCATTAACAAGAAAAAGGAATGAAATCAAAGAAATAATGGAAAATGTATGTAATATTGAAGTTGTGAAATCTAAAATGGAAAACGAGTTTTTTAAACTATGCAAAGAAATGGAAGAGTTGAATGATTTCGTTCATGATTTAATGAGCACTCAGGATGCAAAAGAAGGAGAAATTGATCAGGTTGAATGGTATCAACCCAAGGCAGCTGCTTTAAAAGAATTCACAGATGAAGTGACAAAATGGACTGCTGCTGCTCCTGTATATGTGTGTGAGGAAAACGATGTTAAATCAAAAATTATTACTCCACAGGACAATGCTTCAAATGTAAAGAGTACACATTCAAAAGGTTCAAAGAGGTCCTCACGATCTTCTATTGCATCTGCAAAGCTCAAGCTGGAAGGACAAAAGGCTGAATTGTTGGCACGTGCAGCCATGCTGACTCAGAAACAAGCTCTGGAAAGAGAAGAAGCCATCTTAAAAGCTAAAAGGGAACAGCTTGAGCTGGAAACAGAAATAGCGGCTAACACAGCAAAACTTAGTATCATTACAGAGTTTGAGCAACTACATGTTGCCCCACCCCCTTCAGGAGACAGGATGAACGACTACTTTGAAGATGGATTAATTGGAGACCCATATAATGAAATGAGTGAAGTATACGCTCAGGAAAAGGTCCTGCTTGCAAGTACAACCCTGGAGCCTGCTAACGCACATACAAAAGCAGACAAGCAAAAAACAGACATTCAGGTGAGAAAACCTGCTGCTGAAAATGTCGCTCCAGTTGAAATTAGCTCTCAAGTCGTTGCTCCAGCTGCTACGTCCAGTGCTGTCACTGCCATAAATGACACACAACACATGCCAGGAGGGATGTCAGCAGACATATTCTGTATCAAGCTCCGGCACACCTTCCAGTATGCAGGCAGATGGCATGAGTAACTTGGTAAACATCATGGAAAGGCAGAACATGATCACAGAAACACTTGCAAAGCAACAGAAACTCTCTTCATTACCTCCACTCAGTATTCCCACTTTCAATGGAAATCCTTTGGATTACCAGTTTTTCATGAGGGCTTTTGAACATGGTATAGAGGAGAAGACTGAGAACAGCAAGGACAGACTGTACTTTTTGGAACAGTGTACTGTGGGCCAACCAAGAGAGCTTGTACGTAGTTGTCAATATATGCAAGCAGACAGGGGATATACAGAGGCAAAACGACTGCTAAAATATTATTATGGGGATGAATACCAGATTGCTATGGCTTACATCGGCAAGGCCTAACATTGGTCACCAATCAAAGCTGAAGACCCAGAAGCTTTAAAGGCATTTTCAGTGTTTCTTAATGGCTGTCTTAATACAATGGAAACAGTGGACTATATGGAGGAAATGGATCATCCAGCTAACATGAGGGCGGTTCTCTCTAAACTCCCATACAAGCTGAAAGAGAAGTGGCGGGTTAAAGCTTGTGACGTACAAGACAAAGAGGACAGGTGAGCCAAATTTGTAGATCTGGTTCAATTTATTGATAAACAGGCAAAAATTCTGTCTCATCCAGTGTTTGGAAACCTAAAAGACAGTCCCATGATTAAACCAAGCCACACATTCGTCCCTGCTATCAGCATGAAAACTAAACAAAGTAAAAGTGGGTTTGCCACAAGTGTCACAGCTGTATCTCAACTACCCTTAAAGCATGTTAGCAAATTGCCATCAAACCTTTGCACATAAAGAGAAGTTGGAATTTCTCAAGACTAGAGGCCTGTGTTTTGGGTGTTTGGAGAAAGGACACATGAGTAAAGGATGCAAACAGAGACTCATCTGCAAACAGTGTAAATTGAATCACCCTACTCTCCTTCATATTGCCAGCAAAGAAAAGGAAAGAGCTGCTACAAACGCATCCAGTGCATTAGTGGATATGGATGAAAGTCGAGGAGGGAATGATACTGGGTCCGGTGAGCCTGAGGGCACCCTAGCTGTTGTTCCTGTAAAGGTGAAAACAAAAAAAGGTTGCAACACAATAACAACGTATGCCTTTCTAGACCCAGGCAGTACTGCCACCTTTTGCACCGAAGCAATCCTCCAGCAACTTCAAGTAACAGGACGAAAGGCAGAAATTCTTCTGCGAACAATGAACAGGGAGGAGTCAACTAAAACATCTATTGCATGGGACTTGGAAATTTGTGGCCTGGAAAATGATCAGTATGTGGAACTTCCACATGTATTCACCCAAAATAAAATTCCAGTAGGAGAACATTCCATCCCAGGAGGATGTGGATCAATGGTCGTATTTAAGAGAAGTTAAAATCCCTAAAATTGATTCAGATGTCGGATTGCTGATTGGATGCAATGTGCCCAAGGCTTTGGAGCCATGGAAAGTAATTAACAGCCAAGGGAATGGCCCATACGCTGTTAAAACTATCCTGGGATGGACGATAAATGGACCGTTAAGGAAAATGGATGTTACTGGACATACTGGAAATCCTGTCGTCACAGCAAACAGGATTTCAGTCATAAAAGTTGAGGATTTGTTGCAGCAGCAAATTAAGATGGATTTCCCGGAACATCAACACAAGGAACGTTCAGAAATGTCTATGGAGGATCACAGGTTTCTGGAGCGTGTCTCCAAAACTGTCAAATTAGTGGATGGACACTATAGTATTGGACTGCCGTTAAAGGCTGAAGGACTCGAGCTTCCAAACAATCGATGTGTGGCTGAACAAAGGGCTTTAAATTTAAAACGAAAATTTCTGCGGAACAGCAAATTCTACCAAGAATACAAAGACTTCATGGTAGATATTTTGAACAAGGATTTTGCCATCAAAATGACCCCTGAACAAAAGATTAAAACAAGTCAAAGCAAAAGGATCTGGTATATACCACATCATGGAGTCTACCATCCAAAAAAGCACAAACTGCGAGTCGTGTTTTATTGTGGAGCATCCTATCAAGGCACATCTCTGAATGCACATCTTCTGCAAGGTCCAGACTTAACAAATAGTCTGGTTGGTGTTCTCACACGATTTAGGCAAAAAGGCATTGCATTCATGACAGATATAGAGGCCATGTTTTATCAGGTCAAGGTGCCAGAGGATGATTCTGATCTACTCCGGTTCTTGTGGTGGCCGGATGGAAACCTCAGTAACGAGTTGGAGGAGTACAAGATGGTTGTGCACATCTTCGGTGCAACATCCTCGCCTAGCTGTGCAAACTTTGCCTTGCAACAGTGTGCAAGGGACAATGTGGATGGATTTAGCACTGAAGCAATCTCAACTGTGCTAAGGAACTTTTATGTGGATGACTGTTTAAAATCAGTGGAAAATGACAAAGAGACCTTAAAAATCGCTCATGAGCTCTTGGCTTTGTGCAGTAGAGGTGGTTTCAAATTGAACAAATGGGCTAGCAACAACAGAACCCTGCTTCTTTCAATACCAGAGGATAGTCGATCAAAGGAAATGAAAGACCTGGACTTTGATCAAGACATCCTGCCTGTAGAAAGAGCCTTAGGAGTGCAGTGGTGTACTGAAACTGATTCATTTGAATTTAAGATCAATATACAGGAAAAACCACTTACCAGAAGAGGAATTTTGTCCATGGTGAGCTCCATTTACGACCCTCTCGGCATGTTGGCCCCTGTCATCCTTCCTGCTAAGCAAATTCTGCAAAAATTAACTGGACTGAGACTTGGATGGGATGAAAGGATCCCAAAAGAATTTGAAGAGCAGTGGTTCAGGTGGTTACATGACTTCCAATTGCTAAAAGACTACAAGGTGAAAAGATGTATTAAGCCATATGACTTTGGACAACCAGTCACAGCACAGCTTCACCACTTTGGAGATGCAAGTGAAAGCGGTTATGGTACAGTCTCTTACCTTCGATTGATGAACAAAGCCCACACAATTCATTGCTCTTTCATCATGGCTAAGGCCAGGGTAGTTCTACTCAAACCTATTACTATTCCAAGAATGGAACTAACTGCTGCCACTGTTGCTGTACGGATTGACAGGATGATGCAGGATGAACTTGAACTTCCACTCGAACCCTCTGTATTTTGGACTGACAGCACATCCGTCCTAAAATACATACAAAACGAAACATCAAGATTCCAAACATTTGTTGCCAACAGAGTTGCAGTTATTCGAGCCACCACAAAGGCCTCCCAGTGGAGATATGTAAATGGTTTTTTGAACCCAGCGGACTGTGTCAAGAGGTGTCTCTGCAAGTAACTTTCTGAGAGATCAAGTCTGGGTGACAGGACCAGAGTTCCTGCTTCAGCCAGAGTCCCATTGGCCAAAAAGTCCGGAGTTGACACTCGCCTTCAACGACCCAGAAGTGAAGGTACTTGCAGTAAGTGTTAGCACCCCGGAAGGCCGCAGTGATACAGTCAATAAGTTGCTCATGCATTACTCACAATGGCATCGCCTCAAGAAAGCTGTTGCGTGGGTCCTACGTATTAAAGCTGTACTGAGAGCCCGCCTAAAGAACAACAGCTACGAAAAAGAACCCCTCTCTGTTGAAAATTTGCAAAGGGCGGAAGCTGCAATCTTTGAGTTTTGTCAATCCACATCATTTATGGATGAGATGAATGCATTGAAGAAAGGATTTGGAGTGAAAAAGAGCAGTCGCCTTCACAAACTCTCACCCATCTTACAGGATAACCTGATCAGAGTTGGTGGTAGGCTGATGAGGTCCGCAATGCCATCCGAGGCAAAAAAATCCAATCATTCTACCCACAAACCACCATGTGACTCAACTTCTCATCAGACATGTTCATGAGAATGTCGGACATAGTGGAAGGAGTCACACACTCTCACATTTAAGGCAGAAATATTGGATCCCTGGCGGAAATTCAGCCATCCGGAAGGTCATCTCAAAATGTGTCACCTGCAGGAAACTAAGTGGATTGAGAGGAGAGCAATTCATGGCAGATTTGCCAGAAGAAAGAGTCACACCAGATGACCCACCCTTTACAAACGTGGGTGTGGACTTTTTTGGCCCATTTGAGTTGAAACGGGGAAGAGTCACAATCAAGCGTTATGGTGTGATTTTTACCTGTCTGAACATCAGAGCAGTTCACCTAGAGCTTGCGCACAGTCTCAACGCTGACTCATGTATTAACGCCATCAGGAGGTTTGTTGCAAGAAGAGGCCCTATTAAAGTAATGAGGTCAGACAACGGGACCAATCTGATTAGAGCTGAGCGTGAAAAGAATCAATTCAAAGTTTAAATCACACAAAAATTCAAAACAAACTTCTGGACAAAGGCATAAAGTGGATGTTTAACCCACCATCAGGTTCACATCATGGAGGAATCTGGGAAAGACAGATTAGAACCATTCGACGCATTCTCAGTGCCTTAATGCAGCAACAAATGCTCGATGAGGAAGGGCTCACCACCCTGTTCTGTGAAGTGGAGGCCATCATAAATGACAGGCCTATCACTAAAGTGTCTAATGACCCCGGAGATTTGGAGCCACTTACGCCAAACCATCTTTTGTTACACAAAACAAAGCCTTTCCTGCCACCAGGCGTATTTGACCCAAATGATTGTTACGGACGAAGAAGGTGGCGTCAAGTACAATAGGACGTCGTCCTCATCATTGACGACACTGCACCAAGAAACTCCTGGATTATGGGACAAGTCATCGGAGTCACGCCAGATTCAAGAGGATTTATACGACAAGTGCAGGTTCGGACCAAGACCAGCACACTGTGTCGACCCATCACAAAGCTTGTTCTGCTGTTGGAGGCCAAAAATGGACTGTAACATCGCCCCCCCCCCCCTTTTTTTTTGCACACACACACACACACACACACACACACACACACACACTGCAATCATGGACTGTTTATTCATGTGTTGAAGATGGACATTACACGAAGTGGACTTGACATCATTAACATGAACCTGGAAAAAAAAAGAAAAAAGGGGGAGTTGTTGACATTTATTGGCTCCATTATATATTGTTTGTAATTGTCATGAGATGTTCTATGTCAATTAGGGGCCGGAATGTTGGAGCCAAAATTATAATTTGGTAATTTAAAGAATCATAGTAAAATTATTATTATTGTTACTTTATTATCTTGAATTATTTGAATCAAATTATTATTGCCGAAATTGATAATTTGTTAAATTAGGCTTTGTCCTGACGTGCAGCCACCTTGACAATCAGCTGATTGTTGTCAGAGGGAGCGGCGTCATGTCAACCAGCTGATCAGCATGTACCTGATTGCCGTCAGGCCCATCAGCTGTCGTATATTTAGGTCAGGAGCGGTACGTGAAGGGCTCCTTTTTTGGTTAAGTAGACGCACGGTTTTTGACCTTTTGAATCCAATAACTGAGTTTCATTGAGTTCATTCATTGCATTTGTTTTGTTACTTTCAACTTGACACCGCTCTGCTGCACTGGTAAGAAAATCCTTTGTTTATTCATAAGAGGAAATGGACAATAAACGTAACCAAAAGGAATCGTGGACTCAGTTCATTTTTTAAACGTGTCAACCAAAGGCTCAAACAAAAAGGGACCTGTTGGAAAGTTGCAATTATACTCCTCTTTCAAACCATCTGTCTTCTCTGGCTATGTTTACATTGTTGTCCTCAAAGAAATGACTTTTCTCCTCAGATGTAAGTGGACAGCAGAGTCTTGACCTCTGTTGTGCCATTGGTTTATGAAGACATTGTTTTGTCTCTCCAGTGTACAAATCTGTGCAGTCCCGTACATAGTCCTAGCAACACACATGGAGGCCGGTTATAAATATATTCATGTACAAAGTTTGCTGAATGAACAAGTGGGTCCACATTGTTAAGAATGTGTTGTATATAGCATTTAAATCTGTGCATACAGTTTCAAGTCTCAAAATTTAGCATTTCCTTTTTTTCAGGTAATCTGGTGACTTCTTTCTCAAAAGAAGTACCCCATATTGTTTACAGTTAACTACATATGTAGAAATGGACAAAAATGGATGGATGGATGTAGAAATTTGACATTTTTACCATCAATATGCTGTTCTTTAATACACTTGGTGTAAATGGCGAAATCAGATTAAACAGTGTGTTCTAACAACATCAAAATTATGAAATCAAGATCCAAGTTGTAATAAACCAGATTCATCATTTAAGAGACCACATTGGTTTTCTCAGCTCAGACACAGCTGATTTTGAATAAATATTTAATTAAATAACCCCTTTTCGAAAAAAAATGGCAAAAAGATGCCTGCCAAACACCCCTATCTTATGACCTCTATTGCATGCATGCCAAAATTAGTAAAGCGAGCAAGCGAACCTGCTTTCATTAGCTCCTCTAAGGCTGCTGAAGGCAAAAACTCACTTATCCAAGAGGATTGACTGTATAGGTGCCTAAAGCTGCAATTAAAAAATAGTATTTTCCCCTCTAATATTTTAAGATGGTTTGAGTTATTAGAAAGAGTCACATTTTAAGCCATCTGACAATTTAAAAAAACATTTTCTTGGCATACAAAGCTATCACCACTTTAATTGAAAGGTTGTGAGGAGAACTTGAATTTAACTTAGATTTCCATTATCTTACTGCAATGACTGTGAGCAAAACTTGATTTAAAGCTAGAGTTTTCAAAAGGATTCAAAACACTTTTTCTACAGATTCAAAGTTGTGTTTGGGGTTGTTTGAGGTCAGTAGTGCAGTGAAGGACTAGATGTGTGCCTTTGAGTAAAGGCAGCAACACACCGGCCCAACCGTTGGATGTCTGAAGCGTTTGGAGAGACTCGGACGAGGTCGGGAACATTTCTGTTAGGTGTGTTCAGCTGCGTCGGAAGCTTTCGGAGCCGTTCGGACGTTGTCTGCTCCGACTCAGCATGCGAAGTCTGAGGAGGAGGGCTGTCGGACGTCTGAGACATTGGATTCTCTGATTGGTTGTGTGCCAGCTGAATGGCCGTTCTGATTGGCGGTGTGCTAGCGAATCAGCGCGGTGTGTGGGAGGGCGGAATACTGTGTGCGCTTTGTTTTTCTATGGACTCCGTTCCGTCATTCCTCGTTTTCACGTTTTGCTGTACTGGCACGCGACTGGCTGTTATTATGTACGGAGCCCCCCTGGTAACATTGAATAAAAAAAATATAATGCGTGGCCACGCATTACTATCGAGATAATAACTCGTGGCCACAAGTTATTATCTCGTGGCCACGCATTAACTATCTCGTGGCCACGAGATAATAACGCGTGGCCATGAGATAGTAATGCGTGGCCACGCATTATTTATTTTTTTATTCAATGTCACCAGGGGGGCTCCATAATTATGTCTGTTAAGGACGAATTAATTGGTGTTCGTTTGGTAATGCCTCGCTGCATGTTTAGTATGCAGCTGTTTTTATCTGAAATAGTTAAGTTTCGTTTTGATCGAAAGCAAAGAGAGTTGCATGCATAAGCCTCTCGTTTACAACTCACAACACGAGCACCAGCCGCTTATTACATCTCGCGCAAGCGCAGAACGTACACGCTGCTGTGGAGCTGGCAGCACGTCGAAGTGGTGTGTTTCAGTGCAACTTTTGTGCTGAACAGGTCAGACGAGAGGCAACAGAGTGGTCGGATAAGGCAATTGGACGTCTGGGCGGTGTGTGGGGGCCTTAAGGGGCAGCTGGTGTAAAGATCTCAACACTGTGGGGTGATATGATCATGTTTCCTAATGGATGTATCAAAATGTATTGTCCTCAGCAAGCATTCTGCATCTTTTTATGTGTATGCAAGACAGAAAGGAGCCATAATATAAGTACTGAGAATCATTCACAAAAGAGGCATTGGAATATACAGGGAACACTAGAAGGAGCACAAGAGTCAAACATGTTGACCGAGAACATAGGATAGGAGGATGGGATTTGGGCTGAGCTCTAGTCCAGATCCCTGCTTGTTAGACTGACACAGCAACCACCCTGCCATCGGCCTAATCCTCCAAATCACCCCTACACCACGAGAGCAGAGACAAGCTGGGATTGCAGGGAGGGTTGTGCGGGGAATCAGATGATAGGTTAGGAGGGAGAGTGGAGGAAAGGAAACAAGAGAAGGTGGAAAGTGTGAATGATGAAGGGAAGGATAGACAGATAAGAAAGAAAGACATTAATTTAATGAAAGATAAAGGATTGACTGATGAGGGCTAAGCATTAAGTCGAATCAAGTGGACAAATGACAAAGGAGAAGCTAAAGGAGCAAATACAACAAATGAAAAGAGGAAAGATAAAACAAAAGAAGGCCAAATTGGCTGAGAAGAATAGAGTGAGTGCAGAGAAAGATGAGATGGGAGACAAGCAAGGGGGTGAGGGACACGAATTAAAGAATGAGAGAGAGAGAAGCGGGGTCCTTTGTGCTGGTGTTTCAGCTCAATCCAACAGCGAGCCTCCCTGGCACTAATGAGTGTGGCAGCTCTCAGTGAGTGTGTGCAAATACTGTGTGCATGTGTGTATGTGTGTGTGTAGATGCTGGGAGGGTGGGGAGGTGTTGATGGTTGTGGATGGGGGTGGTTTAGTGTGATTGAATAATCCCCCCCCCCCCCCCACACACACACACACACTTTCATCTGCTATCTGCCAGAGTCAGTGAACATACACTCCCCACTGCCCCTGGGCAACACATACAGCAGGGCCAGCCTTACTTCCAACATCCAAAAAGCTGGAGCTTGTGGCCTTTAGTAACTCCCCTCTCTGTCCTTTTACCACCTCCTGAGTAAAACCCCAAGGACTCAATGTTGTTCTTACCACCTCTCCTCTGCTTCTTCTCTAGTTACCTTGCCTCCTTCCTTCAGGAGGCTCTGCTCCAAAAACCAGGGCTGCCATTGATTGTCAAAGGGTGTGGAAGGGCAATCAATAAGGCTTTTCAGATGTGGGTGGAAACTATAGAGCCTATAAGAGGGAGCAGGAGGGTCTAAATCTGTTATTTGGCTTGAGGAGGTGTTATGGGGGCATTTATGTAAATTGGCTAGATGTAAGGAGTAAAAAGAAGAAAAACAATGTTCTAAGTTGTACAAAAGTATTTAGTATGACTTTACATACACACAGTCACACACACACAGATGCACTGCCCCTTCCCATTCCCAAGAAGGGCCCTCTTTAAAAATGTATTCAGTCAATAATGACCCTTCGCCATCCCAGTCTCTCATAGGACCTAGCATAGCCCGCTTCTTCCTACACAGCCTCTCTCTTTCTCTTTCTCCCTTACTGTGTCTCTTCCCGAGCCACACATAACACACACACTCTTAAACAAGCCCTGGCACACACACCTCTTCATCCCCAACCATTAAGCCAGGAAATCCATACAACAATTTTAATGGTGCTGTAGAATCGCTATTAGTTATGCTTGTGTGCCACACAAAGATGCTACACTTGGTTAACACTACCTGCATTCTGTGACTTTACCAATGGCTCATAAATTAGCAAAGCTATCTGGTTGCGGGTTAGCAGAGAGTGTCATGGTACACAGACAATGGGATTTTGATCCGTTGGCCATGTTGTCTGCTCTCCTCCTCCGCCCATGTATCTGATTTCTCATACCAGTGGATCATGCATCTTGGACTAGAAAAAAAACATTACAATATGTATTTTAGCAATATTTCTCTTCATAGCAGTGTGCCACTGAGTTATTTTGCGTTTGTGCCATGTGTGAACTTTATTGATAAAATGGACTTTTAATTGACTTAGCAAAGACTATGCTCAAACTCAGTAGAAACTAATTGTTTAACATAAAATCACAATGTTCCTGCAGTTTTGGAGGCTGAAGCTCTTTACCTTGGAAAAAGTATTGTGACAACAAATTTTTATTACAAGGCCAATTTAATTGATTTTTTTCAGAAGTTGCGGTCATCTTGGTCTTCTTCAATGTATGGCATACACATTTATGTGACCTACAAATGGGATTGCAGCCATGTGATAATGTTACATGGAAGCTGTCAGGCACACCAGGATACATTGATTCTTCTTTAATATGATTAGGGCTTCAATTGTTCACTTTGTTAAGGAATCATTTGCAGGCAGTGGTTGGCTGAAGAATTCCTTTGTCCTTTGGAAACACATATTCCAAATTTTACAGTAGTTTTCAAATGCATCCGTCCAAGATTTTGTCAAGTAATAGCATACGTTTCTGAAGGCCATGTATATGCCTCAACCTGTGGTTTAGAAAAAAGAATACCCCAGAATGCGTAGTGCACCTGGAATCATTTTAAGAAATTACAAACCCCATGTCCTTTTAAGGTCTTATTTGGGAGAAAAGATAAAGGTCCCATATCATACTGTTTTTCATCAATTTCACAAAGCTGTCAGAGGTCCAACAACACTGTATTTGAAATGTATTGCCCCAAACCCACCCGTGGTCCTGAATTTCAGCTGTCTAAAAGTCGCTAAAGTGAGCTCTACTGAGAGCAGGCTGTTTCTGTGCCTGCACCTTTAAATGCTTATGAGCTCCGTCGGTCAACGCCTACTTTGCCTGCTACACGCCCCTCTCAGGGAGAGGATGCTGCTTAAGCTAGCAGTAGCGAAGGAGAGGCTCCTGAAGAAGTACAGACTCTGTGGCTGCAGCAGGACATTTCAGAATGGTTAGTGTGTCTGAATATGTTACTTAGTTTGTGTTGTTACGTTTACTACCATGTAGCTAATGACTAACAGCTAGCAAAAGCTGTGTTTATCTCCAACACAGTCTCCAAACTCTTGGTCACTGTTCACATCGTCTCTGTCTCCAGTCTGCACATTTCCAGACTTTTTACTGTGACAACCAAGCTCCCTCGTAATATTATTAACATTAAACTCGCTTCAAACGCCATTGAATAGTGGACCGAAGTGGAGCTAACTAGTTAGCGAATTTCCAACTGACTTCACCATACTCATAGGCAACTGTAAATACTATCAGAACGTAGCGACACTTACCTGTGGCTCAGGTGCAGTTGTTGGGTCCCGTATGGTCGGGACTCGTCCTTTTACGAGGGTCAGTGTCGAGGCAAAGCCAGCTTTGTACTGACCCTCGTTACTGAAGCAACCTGACGTGAAGTGGTTAGCACACACATACAAACTAACAGGAACCGCAGCCGGCACGTTGTCGTTAAAAATAAAACGCAACCACTGTCTCTTCTGTTGTTCTGTAGCTGGGACAGAATATAGGCACTTATGTTGATTTATACAACCAACAACAGAGCAATTTGTGTGTCTAACTCTGAGCGACGACATTGTGAAAAGACTGCTATCTTACCGCTGGACACACCGAACTTCACCTGGGGGATGGACGCCCCCCTCTCGGATATCTCCTATCATCGTGCGGCGGAGGCCGGCCTATGAACATCTCTCCTTTTGTTATGTAACGACAGGAGCTGAATCTGAACAGCCTGTAGGAGCACCGTTTTACCAGTGGGTGGGCTGCAGAGACCATGCAGGACCCGTTTGCTTTCCTCATTCTGGGAATTGGTAGGCTCTGGGAGGACCAGCTTATATATGTAGAGACCAGCTTATATATGTAGAGACCAGAGAAAACGTGTTTTTCATAACTGTTTTTCATAACCTTTACATTTTTAAGTCTCATTCCAAACTCATCAAATACTGATTATTTCTGTTTTATTAACTCTTCAAAAAACTTTGGGATGGTAGCCAACTTAACCTACAATCCAAAAGCTTCAGTATTTGACTGGTTGGGAATGAGACTCAAAAATGAACTTTTCTAACGAATAGGACCCTTTAGTAGTTTAATGAAAGTACTGCAACAGGATTATGTATATAGTTAGCATAACAGGATTTGCGACCCTACTGTAGTTCACTTGTTACAGTATGACTATAATATTCATAAGTGTTGACCAGACATTTACATACACTTAATGTCCACAATCAAAACAGGCACACTTCAGGTCATGCATGTTACATTATCTTTTAGTTTGGTGCCTCATATGTTGTAACTATAATAAAAAAAGTCTTTTCTGTCTGTTCCCATTACCTCTCATTACCATCCATTACTACCATGTGCGGTTCAAAGAGTAGGTCCCTGTTGGCACCCTGTTCCAATGTAATCAGCAGGGGACTGCTCCTCCTCTCCATACCTCCATTCTTCCATCATGAGTAGGCTGCTAAATGGAGCACAGTGCTTTACTTCTGACCCCTTTCAAAGAGCCATGGGGTCTTCCAGTGGGGCAACACTCCCATGGTCCTGAGAGGAGCGATTTGGAGTGACCTTGCATAAGTAATTTCCCATAGCATTTAGGGCACGTTAACCCTCTTAGACCCATTGTTGTAATATTACAACGTTACCTTTAGCCATCCTAAAAAACAATCTGTTATATTTTATCTTGTTTTTTACCACATTTACATAGTCACTGGGTCCTATTGTTCAGTCTCACGATGCTATTGGATAGTACATTAGTTTATAAGTCCCCTCTAATGCCCATGAACTCACACAACCTCTCATGGTGTCCTTCGGACAACATTGCTTTGTTTCATTGGACTAAATTCATTAGATTCAAGTGAGTAAAATGTCTTTTATATTTTTTTTGTTGTTATTACAATGTCTAGAACATGTACATATGTAGTTTTTGTAGAATAGATTCATCAAATTTCATTTAGAGCTTGTTATATATTTGTTGTAATATCACAACGTTGGGTGAGTGTGGTAGTCAAAATAGCAGGCTTGTTGCAGTGGGAGCAAACAGGTTGTATTCCCTCCACTACACCACTGCCTGAAACAGAGTGTTTTTTTATACATGGAAAGTATACATACTACCCTTGTGTTGTGTTCTGGTCAAATTAGACTGATTTAAAAGTTTTATCTCTAAAAAATGTAATTAATTTGATCAGACTGACCTAAAATTCCACGACTTTGTCCACAAAGAGGATGTCAACAGACAATTCAGTTCTGGGAAAGGTGAAAATGTTCCTGAATGTTTGGTGTGGATGTTAGTGGGGGAATGCATGTTTTCCTTTTAGTATGATAATTAGAGAGCATTACAAGTGGTATTGTCATGTCAAGGCAGTATTGAGTGAGTAAATGGCTGGTGATTGGGATGCACATTTCTTTTGGCATAATAAGTAGAGCCATTTACATTTACATTTAGGGCATTCAACAGATGCTTTTGTCCAAAGCGACTTACAATAAGCAGACAGTATTGTCTGCCTGGAAAACATTTGGGAATACATTACATGTGAACAGCCAGGCAGGTGCGCCTGCCCAACTGTGACCTTGAAGATGCGAAGAGCTTGAAGAAAAAGGGGAGAGGAAGCGATGACGTCAGAGTGGAGGGGAATCACAACATCTGTGCTGTCAAATGGTCTGACAACAGGGCCATCACACTTGTGTCATCCTTTGCTGGACCTGAACCTGTGCAGAAGATTCAACGCTGGGGCAAGGCCAGCCGAACCTACACTGAAGTTGAGAGGCCTTACATTGTTAGTGCCTACAACAAGTACATGGGAGTTGTGGATTTGTTGGACTCATTTACAGCCAAATAAACAGAAGACAGATTCGGGCATAGCGAGTATCATCTCTCATCCTGGTTAACATGGCGCTCCAAACTCCAAAGAGAGGACGACCAGGATCAGGAAGCTCTCTGACTCCTCAGAAGAGACCATCCAAGAGAAGTGTACACCTCACATTGGATTTACGCAAGGACCTAGTTGCACATTTCCCATTGAAGACAGGGAGAGGACGATGCAGACACTGTATTAATGGATACAGTAACACACAATGCAGCAAGTGTGATGTTCACCTTTGCTTTACAGAAAACAATAACTGTTTTTAGGACTTTCACTATGAATGAAAATCAGCCATGAAAAGAAAAAAAGAAATGAAGAAGTTGCTAGAAAAAGCTTTTTTTTTTTTTTTTTTAATTATTTTTTTTTCTTCATAAAAATATGACTAATATGTGATTATTATTAATGTTATTGACCTTTATGGGGCTATGTAAGCAATCAACCCTGCAAATGGACCCTCAGTTGTTCTGAATTGTTGTTCAGAGAACATGAGTACATATACAGAAATTCTGCTCCCACCTAAGCCCAACGTTGCAATATTACAACATTTTTCTAAAAACGTACATAAACATTTTTTTTTTATAAAAACTCTTTCATTTCTGCATCAGAGGCCTCCTACAACAACACCTGAAGGGTCAAAATTTTTTTTTTTTAGGTTTTTCTATATTTGGGTCTTACAGGGTTAAGCCTCTGGACATTCTGTCCAACTAGGCCTCTTGCTCTCTCTCCTGCTGCCTCTAGATATCCTGTTCTTTCTGCAGCCATTCAATCACTTGTAGC
Source organism: Diplodus puntazzo (assembly GCA_963678695.2). Taxonomy (NCBI): domain Eukaryota; kingdom Metazoa; phylum Chordata; class Actinopteri; order Spariformes; family Sparidae; genus Diplodus; species Diplodus puntazzo. Next base: position 26,443,420 of record OZ023175.1, on the reverse strand, counting down.
ATTTTGGTGCCCATGATAAGTTGGGCCAAAGCAGAAAAAAAAATCCATCACAACAGGTCTAAACTCATTTGTCATAACTTAAAATTCATGCCATCCAAAAAATAATAGCAGAAATATGCAGTAAAATAATAAATAAATAAATAAATAAATACATTTGAAACATTTCATTACCATGGCACAATCTTTACCAATTCTATTTATAATTTTCTTGGTAATTTATAACATCTGCTGTACTGAAGCTAAGGCTGTAGGCAATTAAACCGTATAAACAATAGAACACCTAACTGTAAAGTATCATCTACACCAGTGGTTCCCAACCTTTTTTACTTGAACCCGCCCTTGCCTGTGTCCAAGACAAGCCAGACCCCCCAACCCGCATACACTAAAAGAATAAAGTGGTTAATTACAAACTTTTATTTGCAAAAATAAACAACAGCTATATTCTCCTAGTTTTACAATGTATATAGATACATTTCTTCCTTTTTGTGTCATCAGGGGTCCGTTTCACAAAGCAGGTTTAGTGAAAACTCTGAGTCTGTTAACCCTGAAATGAGGGAAACTCTGAGTTTTCCGTTTCACAAAGGGAGGTAACTCAAACCAGAGAAAGAAGGGTAACTCTAGCCTGTTTCACAGAGAGAGGTAACTCAAGCTCTCGGTCAGTTACCATGGTAACATACTCTATGAACCTAACCTGGTCGGGTCCAGGTTTTTCTCAACAAACCTCGAGTTTCTCTCTGTCTCCACCCTCTTTCAGCCACACACGGTATTTGATTTCCTCATTCATTCAGTCAGCGGGCGAGTTTTGGTGTAGTAGAGTTCTGCTGACTGTTTTTTGAGAAAATCATTGCAAAAATTTTTGAGCGGTACCGTTTCACATCACAGTCCGTCATTTACATACACAACCTAATCCGTCCTTACATTTCCAACATTACCAACCGAAGTCATGCTCTTACATCCCGGTGGATATTGTGTGTTGCGCTGCGTTTTTTATTTTTTTTGCAAATGGGAGTTTTTGATACAACGTCGGAGATGCAGAGCACTTGAGCAAGGCAACTGTATGCAGAGCGGTCAGAAAAGTGTGTCTCGCCCTGAAACGCCTTCTACCCATCTTTATCATTTTCAGCTCCTCTGCCTCCGTTAGAGGTGGCGGTGCTGGGCCACCACCCGTTTTACGGGCATCTGCTTTCTTTCTGTTGGCTGACTAGAAGTCTGTGTTAGTTTAAGGCTTAATTATTTAACAGAATATGATATAGATGAGAAGACATTTATGTTCGTGAAAACAGCATTATGTCGGGGATAAAACAACTACAGTCAAACAGCCACTTAATATTTACTTTACAATGTAAAACATGATCAAAATGAGGAACCCCCATGAGATTATGCTGAGGTCTAATGTTTTTATGTTTCATCTTAAGTTGCTGCCAAGTGCGCTTCTCCCCGCGGGATTGCACCTAAATGAAATAAATTAATAGGCTACCACTCAAGCAGGTTCCCCCTGTAATATTATTGTGATTGCAAAGGACTACATTTAAACTAACGCATTGACCCAAGCACCAATGTTCTCCCACACCGTCTCCCTCTCTTTTGCTGCTGCAGCTGTGTTACACTTCCTTCTAAAAACGTGTGCAAACTCACCGTATGAGCGCATTAATATTTCCAATTCCAGTGGGGTGAAAAACGTAGCCGCCCTCTTCCCCGTTGCCATGGTGACTCGTCGAATCGGGGCTCCATTGACGCTGTCTTTCTATACTTGTGGTGCATGCGCTTAACTCCAGGTGAAACTACTCCGAGTTGATCAAACTAACCCAAATCAGCTGTTCTGGAACCGAAAACTCAGAGTTTCCTATCTCAGAGTAGATCAACTCAGAGTTCATGGTTAGACTCAGAGTTTGTTGAACCTGCTTTGTGAAACGGACCTCAGGTGTATCACACACAAACACACACACACACACACACACGACCAGAATAGGCCTACCTCATAGGGGTGTTGGTAATAAATAGCTTGATGAATTTAAATGTGGACCAAGAAATATCTTCTAATTTGGATTATAGAGAGTTTTGATTGGGTGTGTTATTGGGATTTTATGCAGTCCAGGATATAATTGGCAATTTTGACTATTTTTGATTTTAGCATTATATTTCACCTTAAAAACTATTTATCTTGCCTAGTTTGGTGTCATTATTTTCAGCACAACCTCACATGTGTGACTGTACAGTTATTGTTTCATTTTGACACACATCTCTCAACTCTCTCACCGTCACTGTCGGTCCCTCCACAACTTCCCCCTTTCTCCAGCGACCAAATCACGTGTCTTGCCATGTAATTTTGTGATTGGCTGGTGTGGTGCCTTTTCCACCAATAGGAACGTGTTTTTTCGCTCGCAAACTTTTCCAGCTTGCCGAGACTTTCGTGAGAGAAGTCCGTTTTGACTGTCTCTTCCTGCGGCAAACGTGCAGCAAACGTGACGGTAATGTTAGGGAAAAAGCGTGCCGTACATTATTTATCCCAAGTTTTACTTGGCCTATCAACACAATTTAAAAACTGGTACACAGCTTGAAGGCTGCTCCAACACCTAAGTCGGACCAAGACTCACTGAGGCTCCATCTTGCTGCTATGTCATCGTAAATAGGTCACGTGATTTTGACGTGCCGGCGTGTCAATCGACCTCAGAGGGTTGCACAAATATAACTTTAACCTCACAACCTCAGAGCAGACAAAGTTGTGCGCTCCACCTGTGATCTCTGGCGCCCCCCTAGGGGGGGCCCGGACCCCAGGTTGGGAACCACTGATCTACACTGAACATTAAAGCTGCAGTCCGGCGTTTTGTGAAAAAAGTCGACTTAGCCAGAAACTTTGAATGATACAGCTCCCAGGTCCCTCCTTCTTCCTCTCTGCTAACCCTTCATAGCCCCTCCCAACAGAGGAACCTGCTGTGCAAGAGCAGGCTTGTTACCATGGTAACAGAGGAAGTCGGATAACCAGGACGGTGCATTCAAAATAACAACAACATAAGCCCTGATTGTTCTGTTTCTAACCAATACAACTAAATTACAATGACAAGTTCCTCATGCAGATCACTGTAGATATCCTGAGAAATAAACAATATTCCTCACATTTGCGGTAAACAGAGTTACCAGGTGATCATTCAGGTAATCATCATCACCATGCTGCCTTTCCGAAGCATGAGTAACATTATTTCTCCGAATCAGTTCAACCATTTCAAAACAGACTGAACAGAAACGTCATAACTGCCCGGTCACTTGAAAGACACTTTTGCTAACCAGTAGCCATTAAGACAAAGCTAAACACCGGAGTTAGCATACAAGCTAACAAGCTAGATTTAGCAGCAAGCTACGTAGCTCGACTGCAACACTGTGCGGTGACATGTGCAATAGGGATGCATCCATCCATCCATCCATCCATTTTCGTCCGCTTATCCGGGGCCGGGTCGCGGGGGCAGCTGCCTGAGCAGGGACACCCAGACTTCCCTCTCCCCGGACACTGCCTCCAGCTCTTCCGGGAGGATCCCAAGGCGTTCCCAGGCCAGCTGGGTGACCAATAGGGATGCACCGATTCTGAAATTCTGGGCCGATACCGATACCGATGTTTAACATAACAACTTGGCCGATGGCCGATGCCGATGTTCTTTCTTTTTCTTATTTATTCCTTTTTTTTGTGCCACAGAAACATACAAGTCTTTCAGCTCTTCATAACACTATCCTTGAATGAGCACAAATCCAATGAGACCAATTTATGAAACAAAAACAACCTTTAATGTCACTTTCTGGTTGACATTTAAGATAACCTTAGTTCACGTGACAAGATTTCGGGGAGACAGACCTTGGCAAAGTGACGTCGACTCGGCGGCGTGTAGCGTGGCTCCATAAACTTTATTAGACTCTGAAACCCCACGTCCTCCACTACAGAGAAAAGCTGGTCATCTAAAGCAATGAACTCCATCACCTTGTTTGCTATTTGTTTTGCTTTGGCGCTGTCTGGAGGCAGCTGTTTGGCTTTCCTTAAATGCTGTGTCAGTTGAAGTCTGAGGGGCCGTCCAGACGGGCAAAAACAATCTTTTTTATCTCCGTCTTCCTCGTCATCGTTTTAAGAATATTTGCGTCCACATGGACCCACTGAAAATGAGCGAAAACGCTGTAGTTCATATTCCAGGCCTCTAGGTGGCGCTTGACATTCACAAAACATGGAGAAGAAGACACGGAGCATGCACAGTAAACTTGCGCGCTGTAAACAAACAGACAGTAGACGGAGAAACCGAACACAACAAGAAGAAGAAGATGAAAATGGAGAGTGCAAGGAAACCGGAATCGTTTGTGTGGACCGTTAATGAGGTCGAACAGCTGCTGAGACTCACACTCAACTACAAGGCGGGTAAGTTGCGATAAAGGCTTGATATCTTCTGCGGCACGAACACGAGCATGCAGTCCGCCATTGTTGTTGTTATGGGACGTTGCGAGATGCGGCGATGGCGTCATTGTTTTGGAAAGTATGCGGACTCGCTGTCCACATGAAAACGGGAGGGCTGTGTTTCCGGATTTCTCCCAAAAAAAAAAAAGTGGGAAAAAAGAGTTTCTCCATGAGCACAGCGTTCATGCCGCAAATCAAGATATAATCATCGGTCACGGCCATCGGCGAATGTCATTTTTATTTGCCGATGGCCGATGGCAGTTAACGAGGCAAACATCGGCCGATACCGATGTTCAGCCGATGCATCGGTGCATCCCTAATGTGCAATTTTGAGTATTACTGTAACCGCCGCCACCATAGCCTTGTGGTTAAAACATAGAATGAAACATATGTCAAGCAGAGGTCCTTACTTGTCAAGCAGGAAAGTCCTTACAAATCCTGCAGCTCCCTCCACCTCTGAACATGATGCTCGGATATTCATCCTAGTTTTGTCTCTGGCTCAGTCCAATTCTTTCTCTTTTGACTGCTTTTCTTTGTCAGTCTTCTTATTTCTTCTCTTTGATGTTGGCAATGGTGGGGCATTTTTTGTCTCTGCCGTTGTTGTCCGTTCTCCGCCATTATTTACAGTTTGGGCTTGAGCTTGAACGTATCTGATCAGGTAAGAGCAGACACTGTGCCTATGCGGGGGAGGGGCACTGCCCAGTATGCGCCGCATGAGGGAGGGGGGCTGCCAGGAGCATATGCACGAGAATGATTGACACTTCTCAGACACTCCCCTTGGCTCTGATTGGTTGTGTTGATCCGGGAGTGGTAGATTCTTGCAAATCAAATTACAGCCACTGGGTGGACCCACAGACAGTGGATTTTTACACAGCTGACCTGTATCTTTTTCTACTGTCAGATCATAATGACAAGAATAGTTACAGACTATAGCTTTAAAACGTAAATGCAACTGAATTCATAACATAGACAGCTTTAACTTGGAACTCCTATTTGATGAATTATTGTTAATACGAAATTAAAAATAACATTATTTTCAATTCATTTCAAGTGGATATTTACAACTTGTCACACAAAGTGTCATATATTCAATTTATTCAACTAGGTAAATTGAGTTGGCCAATTTTGGATTAAAAAAATTCAAATAAAGAAAAACCAAGATGCTCAGATTGATTAGGTGAAATTTAGACTCAAATTCAACATGAAAATCAAACTGAAATTCAACATGAATATCAGGCTGACCACAGCAGTGATCTCTAGAGGTGACCTCCATTATCAGATGCTTATGTATCATAACTTGGATAGCCAATGGGGGCTAGAAGGAAAATTTATTTTACTATGAACATAATGTTAGACAGAGAAGAGAGAAAAAAAAAGTGCGAGAACCGGAGTCTCTGGGGAGGGCTGAGTTTGGTAGGGGGTTGTTCTGAATTTAAAGCAGGGGACACACACCCTTGGTGCTGTTGCTGGCTGGCTCATGGCTATTAGTACAGTTGTGTGAACAGTTGTCTGTTGTGGTTGAATACACATTGTAGGAGCCATGAATGAATTGGTAGGTGCTTTTTCTATTAGTCACAAGGTGAAGGGATTCTTTTGGTGTTTGTTTTGGTTATGATATTTTATTATGGGGTCATATTGAGTAGGGGATAGCAGGTCCCGTGGATATGGGCGGGGTTATTAGTTAATTTAGGCACCTGTTCATTTCTCATTGTCAGAGAGAGAGGGTGAGCTGGGTCGCCGTATTTTTGTTGACCGCTATTTATCTTTTGATCACTGTGATTACTTTGATTTTGAGTTTGTGCATTTTATCATGAGTTGATCATCGTTTTTCGTTTCTAAAAGGTTCAAACTTATTTTTGAATAGCAGTGAATTCTTTTAGGAAGCATTTCAGACAATCAGGCCCAACCTCTGTCTCTCAGCGACTCATTTGTTCGTTTAAGTCGCCACACACATTCACGAATAATGAGCCAAAAAACTTGCTTTGCTGGTGAGCACACCATAAACAAACACCATTGCTGATCAAAACTCTTCTGATTTAAAGACGCAATGTTTTAAAGTTAGGGTTAGAGTTAGTTAATTTTATGTTTAGTCTTGTTTGCCGACTTCCTCGCTCTATGACTCTATTCTTTTCTATTCTAGGGATGGGTGTTGCAAATTAGCATCAAATAAACCATAAATAAATAATAATCCCAGACAGAAAAATCCCTAGTGAAAGGCAACCAAATGAAACACAATATTATCTTGAGTAAACTTTTTGATTTCTCTCGGTTTAAAAATCATTAGAAACATTTGGGATAATGAAAGCTACAACTCAGCAAACTATATAACAAAGGCTTAATGACACTTTAACCTCTTAAACTCGAGCGCCCCCAGTACCGGGGGCAGCTGCGCATGTTGCAACATACACCATATAAAGGCATGCTAACCATGTAGTAACATATTCATGCAGCACACCCACATAACGGGAAGAATTTCGGCTAAAAGCTCATGATAACCATTTTCACCTTATTGAAACACAAGTCCGACACCAAGCAACTAAACGAGCACCTAGCAAAAACGTGCCGTTGCTATGGTGGTGTTGTCACCGTGGGAACGCACCTCGATTCAATTGGCTCTGACGGTTCGATAGAGGTGTCAATCATCCAGATTGACCAATGGATTGCCAAAATGTTGCTAAATGTAACTGTTTTGGGTGATTGACAGCTCCGCTGTCATTACGCAGCAAAACACAGAGCGCACAGCGGAACATTTTCTACATCGTTTTTTGAATATTTAGATATAGGTTTTTCCGTTTTTCTTGCCATTTTGTGTCACACACAGCCACAAGGAATAATGGCAAACATCAACAATAATAAAAGGTACACAACTTTGGAGGCACTGGCCATAATACATAATGACAGCGGCGCCCAACTTATTCCAGTCGACTCACCGTCGGAGGAAGAGGATTTACTGCAGCAAGAACTGGATGCGGACCACGGCAGTGACTCCGATTACAAAATTCCATCACCGCAAAGGTATGTAATCTCTGTTTTGTTATTGATTATTTATTGATTTGGTGTCAGATTACCAATATATCTACCTTATTTTCCTGCAATGAATTTAGTAAATGCACACACTCAAACTCGCTTAAACTAGTTTGTTGAAATCCATAGTACAGGGCTTGTTTACCTCAACATATTGTCTGTTTGGAGTTACATTTTAGGCCAGTCAATAAATATATTTGTTTTTCTTTTTTCTTCCACAGTGATGATGATGATGATAAGCAATCAGGTGCTTCTGCACCGGCATCTGCCCCACCCCCTCAGCCACAGCCACAGCCAGGACCAACAGCTACTCCCATCTCTCAGCCACTGCGAGGCCACTCCACTCGACGTGCTTCAGCTCCCCTTCCTCAGCCATTGCCATCCTCATCTGACTCGGTCTCACCTGAAAAAACGCAACCTAAAAGAAAATTGTCACACAAATCGGCAAATCCGTGTTGGGTCTGCCACTTCAAGAGTGAGAGAGGAAGAAATGAGCTGGCACAACAGAGAGGAGAAAGACAAAAGACCGGACCCAATCAGATTCATGCCAGCCAGGATCCCTGGCCCCACATTTGACACCAAGGCGTCAGGGTCCCCCCTTTCTCTCTTCCAGCTTTTTTTTAGCGCCATTGTAGTCCGTACGATCATTGACAACACTAATGCCAACACTGTCAAGAGATTACAGGCTGGAAAAAAGTTTCTTTGGAGAGCACTGACAGTGAGCGATTTTTATTTTTTCATGGCCATTATTATTTTCTCGGGCCTTGTGAATGTCCACCACAGAGCGGATTACTGGAGAAGGCAATGGCCAAGTAACTTTGCCTTCCCCGGTGAAAAGATGACACGGGACCGCTTTGAAGCCATCTTGTGGTCGCTGCACCTGAGCAACCCAAGAGAGGATGAAGAGAATGAACACAAGAGGAACACTGCTGAGTATGACAGATTCTTCAAAATCAAGCCCCTGTACACTGAAATCATGACTGCCTGCCAAGCACATTTCCAGCCATACCAGAACATTGCCATTGATGAAAGGATGGTGGCATCCAAGGCCCGCATCAGCATGAAGCAATACATGAAGGACAAGCCGACAAAGTGGGGGTACAAATTGTTTGTGCTTGCAGACTCTGCAACAGCCTACACCTGGAACTTTTTTGTGTACTCTGGAAAGAGTGCATTAACAACAGGCCAGGGTCTGAGCTACACATCAGTGATGGACCTTCTGCCGTTTCCTCTGCTCGGTGGGGACTACACACTGTATGTGAACAATTTCTACTCTAGCCCTGCCCTCTTTCAGGATTTGTCCCAAAAAAACATTGGCTGTTGTGGGACCATCAGGAAAAAACATATTGGTTTTCCACAGGCTGAGGGTAATGACTTGCCCAAAAAGGCTGAGAGGGGAGATCTGCGGTGGATCAGGAATGACAAACTCCTGTTTGTGAAGTGGATGGACACCAGGGAAGTGAGCATGTGCTCTACAGTGCATGAAGCCTTCAGTGGACGGACGGTGAAACGAAAAGTAAAAGAGGCTGGTGTGTGACCAAGACCAAGGCCATACCTGTTTCAGACGCTGTAGCTGATTATAATCAAAACATGGGCGGTGTGGATTTGTCTGATGCTTTGATTGGGTACTACAGCGTCCACCACAAAACCATGAAATGGTACAAGACTTTCTTTTATCATTTTGTGGACATTGCCGTGGTGAACGGTTTCCTTCTCCACAAGGAGCTGTTCAAGATCAGGAATGAGCCCACCATGACGAAGCCACACACCCAGAAGACCTTCAGGGAACAGCTTGCTGCAGAGATGGTGGAGTTTGCTGAAGGCTCAGCACCACCACCACCACCACAACTCACCTGCATGCCTATGTACTATGGGAGCTATGCCACACAGTCCAGGAGGTACTGCAGGTTGTGTCAGGATGCTGGCTTGCCAAGAGTGAAGACACCTGTTTACTGCAGGCAATGCCAGGTCCCTCTGTGCTTCACATCAAAGAAGGACTGCTTCCAGCAGTGGCATGATGCACATTAGTGTAAATATATTTGATGTTAAAAGTTCTTGCCAGTGTGTTTTTCTGGAAGTGATTCCTGTTTTATAAGTGTAAATATAGTTGATGTTCAAAATTCTTTCCAGTGTGTTTTTCTAAAGAGTGATTCTTGTTTTATTAGTGTAAATATAATTGATGTTCAGAGCTTTTTGAAGCGTGTTTTTCTAAAAAGTGATTCTTGTTTTTACTTGTGTTTTTACAATTTGGTTGCATTGTTACTGTTATAACTCCTCCAGAGTGAGTCAAACTTCAGTGCCTTTGTATGGTTTTCTTTGAATGGAAAAAATGTCTATAGGTCTGGTTGATTTTTCAAAACAAAGCCAAAACAGTTTTTATAACAGTATTTAGATGGGTGTGCCCAAATGGTCAGATGTTTTCCTATTATTTGCTGGAGGTTTTGGGCTGCAACTGCATGATTCAAAAGGGGATATTCACTCTTAAAATGTGTACAATTTTGTTACTGGGTCATTTAATGTGACCCAGTAACATATATACTAATGCTTACACCTTTTCAGAAATCTCACAAGTGTTACCTTTATTATGATACCAAGATTATTCATATAGACCATGTAGTTGCAGAGATATACTCTATTCATTATGGGCATGTCATTTTCGAGCAGAGGCCTGAGCCAGAGGCCTAGGGTTTAAGAGGTTAATGCATACATATTATATCTTTAATACATAATATAAATGGGGCCTTTGAGTCTACAGCCAAGCTCACAAATTTGTGAAGCTCTACTTAGCACAGCAGTAGGCCTCAGCTAAATGGTGACGTCAACACACTAAAAGGCTATCAATATCCAAATATCTATGCTAACAGCTGCAGTTTTTGGCATGGACACCATCATAGTTTGCCATGTTAGCATGCTAACCTTTGCTAATACACAAAGTAAAGTTAAGGTTGTTGGAAAGTTCATTATTATGCAGGTAATGAACTGGTGATGCGTCATGTTAATGCAATGTCTATACAAAATTCAATGTCAATCCATCCAATAATTACTGTATTGTGTACTGGACCAGTGGTGGACTAACAGTGTCATCTGTAGAGTGATGACACTAGTGTGATAAAAAAATAAAAGTTGGGCAATGGTTTAATGGTAAAATGATGTAGCATTTTACCATTACGGCAATCCAAAGAACACAAATGTTCACATTTACATGTATTTCTGTTAGCCTATCCTGAAGTGACTCATGTTGACTCTTCCATATTTCTCCACAGTCACAGAATGTACAAATACTGATCCTCAAGCTTATCATTCTCTTACCCCTGAACCATCCATGCACCTCGTTCTGCCCTCCCTTAAATATTTTTTTTTTTTTAATTTTTTCATCCACTTGTCTTCCTCCATCCATCAGTGCATCTATTCCTCCCTTTGTGCCTTGAGCACTTCCACACTCCTCCGTCCATTATTCCATCGTCCTTTGCTATTTCCCTCAGTCCATTCAACAACCCCACCATCCCTCTATGTGATCCTCCTTCCATTCCTCATTTGACCTATCTTTCTTATCCTCTTGTCACCTTCTACCCAGCTGCATGAGAGGTCATTTCTGTTCAGCTGCGATACGACCCCTCCAACTCCAACATTAAGTCACTAAGGGCTGGAGAGGGAGGCATCCAAATGTCTGAGAATTGATTCTACCGTCTTTATGCTAAGCCTAGCTTAGCATAAAGACTAGAAGCAGGGAGAAGAAGATAGCCTGCCACTATGACACAATCTGTTAGAGGTTAAAGTCAATTCAGACCCATTATAGAATAATGCCTTTTATATTACTACTTTTTACTGAGGCATTAGCATATACATTCATTTTATGTTTCATCTGGCAAAAAGTGGAGCTAATTTTCATCACTTTGTATACTGCGGAATTCCCCCCATTGGTTTGATACACATTACTTCTTGGCTGAATCCAGCAGAGGAATACATGCATATGAAAAACATTTCAACTGACATGGTTGACAGGCTCTAAAGTGATTCCAAAGAGGTGGAGACTGTTTTTAAAAATGTCACCCTTAACAGGTTGGTTCAACCAGATGGCAACTGTGTTTAAAAATATGTGCAGAGGAATCAACACCTGCCTGGTGCCCATCTTTCAGAGGTATACGGACTCTTACATTGTACTACCAATATGAAAAATGGCAGACATCATGCATGTCCCCAAAGAACAATGTCCTAAAGCATATAATGATTTGATATCAGGTGTAGAGTTGCTGTAATGTTGAAATGTTCCCACTATTAGACTACAGTTGTTGTCACTGTTGTTGTTAGCCTAATAGCTTAATAGCTGACAACACTAGTGTTACCTAGTACACTGGGTTTTTAAAATTATACATTTTTTTTAGAGAACTGTATTAAGTTACTGCTGATGCACCTTCACATTAAATGCATTTAACTGGCAAAGCACAAGTTCACTTTTATGCAATGCAATGTGTTCAATGAGCTTAGCAATTACTGCTGTATCATTGATTTAAAGTGCTTCTACAGAGAAAAAAAACATTTCAGCATTTACTGACAACAGATCTATTTGAAATCAGTGGGTGGGTGGCTTAACACAGTTTGTGGGAGTAATGGAACAAGAAAAAGCGGTTTAGTTTTAGTAACTTTAGTTTGTGATAGTGACGTCCACCTCAAAAAAACAACGGTGGGCAAGTATTGTAATCAGTGTACTGGTGTACCGTGTAACACTGGCAACACCAACTAACATGGAAGCCAAATCAGCTGCTTTGACCCTGTGGTCATGAAATGTATGAAAAGAATTATGCAAGCTGCAGTCTGAGCTAGTGTATATATCATGCATGTACACACATAGGGGGGCTTGGAAGAAAATGAAGCAGCAAGATTTTGAATTTCTTTAATTGTCTCATATATTTATATGTTAGTATGTGATGCTTATATGATGTTATGCACTGTCCACAGTGGCAAAGAGACATTGCAGATTTTTTTAATTGCCCAACACTAATCTGTGGATTACTGCATTTATGACAGTCATCTGAAAAGCAATCTTCAAACATTAACATACAGTATCACACATAAACTCCACAGATAAACACAAACATGCCATTCCACAGATCTATTAGTGCATAAAGCACAGATAGAAATGGCTTGTGCGGTTGTGGATCTTGGGTCAGTGTAAAATAATTCCCTCTGAAGAACAATCAATCCCACCGAAGCACAATTATCTGACAGGCACACAATCAAACAGTTTTAGACGCAGCACCTGGATTCTTCTCTAAATCCTGTGATGCAAGGAGCATGGTGAGAGCAAAACAGACTGTGTTGTCAGCCTGCAATTGAATCCTCCATTGTAATCATCTAGTTTTTAATCAAGGCATATAATTACTGATTATAATACAGCATTAGTACTCATACCATAAATTATGATTGCACTGAGAAATTCAGATTATTTATTTTTCCTTGCTCTAACCCTTTTTCTGCTGGGTTTATTATAGCAACTTATAGCTCTCAGCAACGGCCCTTAAGTAAAGCATTTTGTAACTTGCTTCAAAGGTATCCAAGACAGTTCTTAACAAATGTACCTCTGCAGCACCTCACAGAGTGAGAATAGTGCTGGATGAATGTGGCAATCAGTGCTTGGTAGGTATGAAGGAGTCATAGAGGCTGATTGCACAGTGGGAACATCAGAGCAGTGCTCCTCAGACTCTCTCCATGTTAGGAATAACAAGCTCCATCGCCCACAGCGTGAAACAACAGACTGCTAATTGGAATCAGCACGCCTCTCCCGGAGCTTATTCTAATATCTGCTGGATGTCTCGTTCATGCTATAGGTAATATAGGGGGGTGCACTGTTGCAGCTGTCCAAGTATGACGCAGATCGTAAGTTGTGCCTTTAAAAATGATGCACTGGGCTGGAAGGCCTTATGAAAACAAGAAGAATCGAACCAATTGTCACCATGATGAATTTGACCTCATTATATTTCAGCACCTATATCTCTACATCACGTCCATTTGCATTATTCACTGCAACTGTTCACACTGTGGTTAATTTAATTTCTATGGATACCTATGGATTTCAAGGGAGCAATGTTCAGGGTTTGCTTGAATGCTGAAAATGTTGATAAATGGTCACTCTTTCAGCTTTAAGCACAAGTCTTGCTCCCTCCAGGTGGGAGGAGAGTTCCTGCCTCAAGTGGAGGAGTTTAAGTATCTTGGGGTCTTATTCACGAGTGAGGGAAGGATGGAGCGTGAGATTGACAGGCGGATCGGTGCAGCGGCCGCAGTAATGCGGTCGTTGTATCGGTCTGTCGTGGTGAAGAGAGAGCTGAGCCGAAAGGCGAAGCTCTCGATTTACCAGTCAATCTACGTTCCGACCCTCACCTATGGTCATGAACTTTGGGTCATGACCGAAAGAATAAGATCCCGGATACAAGCGGCCGAAATGAGTTTCCTCCGCAGGGTGGCAGGGCGCTCCCTTAGAGATAGGGTGAAGAGCTCTGTCACCCGGGAGGAGCTCAGAGTAGAGCCGCTGCTCCTCCACATCGAGAGGAGCCAGCTGAGGTGGCTCGGGCATCTGTTTCGGATGCCCCCGGGACGCCTCCCTCGGGAGGTGTTCCTGGCATGTCCCACCGGGAGGAGACCCCGAGGAAGACCCAGGACACGCTGGTGTGACTATGTCGCCCAGCTGGCCTGGGAACGCCTTGGGATCCTCCCGGAAGAGCTGGAGGCAGTGTCCGGGGAGAGGGAACTCTGGGTGTCCCTGCTCAGGCAGCTACCCCCGCGACCCGGCCCCGGATAAGCGGTCGAAAATGGATGGATGGATGGGCACAAGTCTTGCACAACCACATATTATACTACACATTGCAGGTTCACTAAATTTTACCTGATGATTGAACCAGATATGAAGGAGTTCTTTTTAGGATTATCAACACATGCAGATTTAGATTTGACTGGAAAACAGTCAAATGGTCTTCAGGACACCCACTGAGACTCATAAAACAACTCCAAAGACACCAGGACACCATCTCAATGAACTCAATGACCAAATGGCAAGATGTTTATTGCAAGATACAGTAGCAACCTATCTGATGGCAGCATTCACACTCTACCCCCCCCCCCGGAGTCCTCCACTGCCCTACACTCACATTGCTCCGGCCGGGGCCAGGCCTGAGTATGATTACCTTTTGTACATACGTCATCACGTCGTGGTGCAGTTGCTGCATAATGAGAGGAGAACAACAGAGAGAACATGACTTTACTGACTTTTTTGTGGCTTATTTTGAGTCATTTTCATCATAGATGGACCAGGCACATTCACAGATTTCTTGATAATGCAAGGCGGTGTCGTGATCTGGACTTTTTGTATATTTATTTTTGTTTTGGTGAGTTGCGCTTGTGTACTTTCAGAGGTGTGCTGCAGGGACTGGGCATGGTGTCCTCTGATGGCTGGAGCGGCCCACCCTCACACACCTGCAGCACATTTGTCAATCAACTCCAGCCAAATACTCTGTTCTTTGCCTTACTCACTGCCAGATTATTTAGTCATTTATGTTGGGCCTCGTGCCTCAATATACAGGTCTCAAACAAAGAGAAGGCCTGTAGTTGAAACCAGAAGCCTAAACTAGTAGTTGCTTAACCACGAGGACTACAGAACAAAGAACAGGAAAAAGGCCGACCAGGTGTGAAAAACGTGACCACGTTGAACTGCCTCAAAGACGTCACCCGGTCCCTATTGGCTGTGAGCCAGGAAGCTCCGCCAGGATCACAATGACGTCACACCCACGTTAAAAGGTCACGCAGCACATTTTGTTCTTTGTATTCCCGGGAGCTTCTGTTGTTGTGAGACATCAGTTTCACGCAACTGCTGCCATAAGGGTACAACTTTGAGAAACGTTTTTCAATTTTTCATCTTTGCTTGAGCTCATATCAGTTTGCTCCTCCCTGGACGAGACGGAGACTGTTTTTGTTTCACTTTCATTTTTGTTCGGACGTTCGTCACAATTGTTTTGGATCTCCGAGTGAAGCCTTCCCAAGCCACGTTCAGCCATCTTTGTAGTCTTTATTGGGGACTTTCACACACACACACACACACACACACACACACACACACACACACACTCACACACACACACACACGCACGCCTCCACCCAGGGACCTGTTTGGCTTGCTTGTGTTTTGATGTTGCTTTCTTTGTGAAGGAAATTGTTGTTTGTTAAAGTAGGTGGTTTGTTTTGTGGAGAGAAGCTTTAATAAACACTGTTGACTTTAACTGAGCAGCATCTGTGATTATTTTGCACAATCCCATATTGTAATAACTGCTGGTTGAGATGGCCAGTGCTCGGATTCACACCTTCCCTCTTGTCTAATTATTGTTAATTTCATAATATTGACAAGTTGACCAATTTTCAGGCTATGAGACTTAAAGGTAAATCATTTGATTATTGATCCCTAATTCCTGGGTTGTGCCCCGTGTTCATTTATGACTCATAGTTACCTAGGTTTCATTAATCAACTATAATAATTTTGATTAATTAACAATAATATTCATTAATAATCAATAATCAATAACGATTCCCAACATTTACGATACATGATACATGGTACATGGCCTCAAAACTAAATGCATTTACCCGTGTTGTTAACCTTTTCCTTTTCTAGTGTGCATTTCTAGTAACTTTGTTTCTCTTTGGCTTCTCTAGGGATCATCACCTTTGAGTCCAGCTCCACTTTGCTCCCTGCCACTGAGCCTCCAGCACCACTGCCACCAACATTCATTCCTCTGTGGATCCTCTTTGTCTCCACCACCAGAGCCTCAGCCTAGTTTCCAATACCACACCTGCTGCTCCACCTGAGTCTGAGTCTCCCTTCCATTACCAGCTGCCTATGTTAAGAGAAAGAATAAATTCCCGTAAAACTTCAGTCCTTGGTGTCCGCTTTTAGGTCCTGCAACAACCTATCACATACCACAACAGGCAGCGTAATACGCATCATTATACTTGATGTCCACAATGCACACCCTTTTTGTGCTTGAGCAATAGCAACCATGCCAAAACACACCTCTTCCAACCTTGCCAGGGCCAAGATAGTGCACCATGCTTGAGCAAGGTTGGGAGTGCTCACATACTGTCAATCAAACTGGACTTTGGTTGTCAAACATGCTTGGGCACCGTATGGATTGCCTAGTTTGAGTGCGCTCTTATACTACAGTCCTAATCCAAAAGAAGAAGAACCAATTACTGGACAAACAATGTGTTGATTTTAATTCTCTGTTTCACTTCACTATGCCCATTCAAAGATATCAGTGTCAATACATCAGTTTATGTAATGCTTATGAGATGACTGAGTTGGGACTGACAATACTGCATTTGCACCAGGCCCAAAGAACTTCTCCTCATAGCAGTGTTGCAAGGTCCTGCTAGTTCCAGCTTAGTTATCAGAATCAGAATCAGAATTCCTTTATTGTCCCGCAAATGGGGACATTTCTTTGCCACAGCAGCCAAAGGACAGTAATATTACAAAAAACAATAATAATAGTACAAATAAACAATATAATAAAACGGTATGGTAATAGAAATAGACTCATAAATACATATAAACATAATTTTGTACAAAATTAACATGTAATTATGAACAGTGTGGCAGTGTATTGTTATTTTCAATTAATAAATATGAGTATTAAAAAATTAACCAATTAGTGCAAACCAAAAATGAGAAATGAGTTGTGTAGAGAGTTGTATTGCACAGTGAGGTCTACTGGGAGCAGTGCTGGTTGTAAAGTCTGACAGCGGCAGGAAGGAAGGACCTGTGATACCTCTCCTTGACAAGCTTGGGGTGTATCAGTCTATTGCTGAAGGAGATGCCCAGTGCTGTAATAGTGACCTGCAGGGGGTGGGACTCCTTCACCAGCAGTGATGACAGCTTATCCATCATCCTGCTCTCTCCCACCACCTGCACTTGCGCCAACAGTGCCAGCAGCTGCAACACAAAGCGTACCAGATAACTACACAATCCAAAGAAGATCAACCAAGTTAGCAGCGAGCTGCTGTCCTTGCAAATGAAAGGAGCGACCAGCTTCTTCCACCTGAACAGTATTGTTCAACACTGGAATTCCAACCTTCTCTTGCTTGGCTCATCAGCCAAGGAACCACCAGCACCTTTTCTTCAAGACTGGTAACTGGCGCCCACATATGATATGAGATATGAGTGAGCACATGATGGGAGAATCACCATTGTTTCTTTGTTCTGCCAGACATACACACACACACACACACACACACACACACACACACACACACCTGTATGTAGTACAATGTTAGTTACATTGTGTGTTTTCATTTTTGTGTTAAATAAGACTGTTAAATTTTGTGTTAAATAAGACTTTTGAACCTGTAAACCTCAACCTCTAAACAGACTTTGATTATGATTTTATAAGATTTGAGTGAAATAGTAGTTTGATATCTGAGTCTGTAACCTCTGATTGACATCACATGTCAATGTCACCTCCCAGTCTCCAGACTCCTTTAAATAAAGCAGTATAATCTCTTCTTCAGGCCACAGATACAAGACAGTGTGTTTGTGGCTCAACAAAGATACTGAATTTTGCCTGCGCACCTTCCTAAAGGGTGCATGAAACTGAGAGACGAAAACGGATGTTTCGCCTTTCATATGACCTGTTTGCTGCTGCGTTACTGTAGTGACAGCATGGCAGTAAAGGGGGGGCTGCACTTGATAATTGTAGATGCTAGGTGGCAGCAGAGCGCTTGAATCCTGATGATGACAGTAAAATCCTGATGACAGGATTGAAGGACTTTATTCCCTGTTTGACCACAATGTGCTCAGCAATGACAGACTCAGGCTACATTGTAAATAAAGATAAGATCCCTTGTATTCAACAGTATGCAAGGCTCTTCCTCTTAGTGTGACAATGCACCTTGTGGGGGCTGGGAGACCTGTTGGACGATGGCCCATTAAGAATTAATGGGGAGTCCCTGTGCATAGAAATCAATGTTGTCCGTCGAGCTCGGAGGACGGCTTATTTTAGTAAAAAATCGGGGTTTTGGTCCTTGTAGCTCGTAGTCTATGCTATTATGGTTGGACAGAGGCATCATTTGTGTTTGAAAAACGTTTCACTTCAGATTTATTGATCCCGGAAGTTCGAATCTGTGAATATCTTTCCAACTTTACTGAACGACCAGCAAAGTGTTACAGCTTTTGCGGGATCTCACAAAGGTTTTGCGAGATCCCGCAAAAATCTTTTTTTTTTTTTCACCCATCATTCCCCCCCCCCCCCCCCCCATGTTCTCTTAAGGGGCTCCGTAGAACTCCACACACATAATTTATAAATCAATAATTTGGGAAATTATGTGCTGGATGCAGGCATGTAATTATGGAAGCAAACAGACTTAACTTCTGGCTGTGCAGGCTTTCAAGTGACAAGAAAAACACCAACTCCCTTTCAAGGTCCAATGTTAATTTAGACCCGACATTTGTGGTCGAAAGCAGACAGTCCTGAATTTCTAAATCTGAATCCTCATTTTGACATGACAAAAATAAAATATACATCCATGTGTTCAGTAACTTCTACTTTCCCTCACCACGTAGAAGTTATACAACATTTTCCATTACAAATAACTGGAAATCAACACACATAAGTCAAGACAAACACAACATCACAATTGTGAGATCAGTCTTGCTACTACATGCAGTGGATGTGGGGTTAAAGTCCGTGTAAAGCGGCAAAAAATTTGTGTTATGAGTTTGTCACACCATAGAAACATGTATGATTGACCACTGAGCCAAATTTGAAAGCCCATGCGGGAGCTGACGGTTGCGGGTGATTTATTTTCGTCATAAACACTCGATGAGTTAAAGTCTTTGCCGGTGACAAACGCTGTTTTCTGAGCAGAAATGTGATGAGGAGTCGGGAGGACAGGCGGAGGACGGACAGGAGGACAGACGCTTCTCCACGTACAGCTGTGGTATTTGTTTTCCTCATATAGTTGCCAAAGACAGTTACAGTTACTACGTTACTTTTGTTCGGTCCTGTAACGTTGCTTTGTGGGACATTTCTCTGTATTTAGTTGAGTGAAGGACCTGTGCAGTTATCAGACTGTCAGACCAACACGCCCTCGCTCCGCGCCTCCGGATTATCTGTTCACACTGGGACGGCTCACCAAGAATGCGGCCCTGATACTACCGCCACATACCGCCGGTGGGACCCGCCGTCAACGGGACGGAGAGGGTCGGCTGCGGCGGTGCGGCCACATTATGCCGGTGGCACCCGCTGTCAGCGGGACGGAGAGGGTCGGCTGCGGCAGCGGCCACATTATGCCGGTGGGGAGCTGCGGCTCCTAAAGAGGGGACGGTACACGTCATGTTAATGATGTTCCCCCAGGTGTTCCCCGTGCTATATAAACCCGCGGACAGTTTATAATCATATGGATGTTGTTATAATGTGTAGTGATTGAGATCCTGACCCACCAAACATCCTGGGTAGTGATGGAGTTAAGCTTTTCGCGCTAAATGACATAATTATAGGCTACATAATCACCATCAGTAAACAGGACGCTGTCTGACTCTGTCACTCGCAGGGATGGAGGCTGTTTTCTGGGGGAAAGTTCCCTGAAGTCTCGGTCAGGAGAGCTGACGGTCGCGGGTGATTTATTTTCGTCATAAACACTCGGTGAGTTAAAGTCTTTGCTGGTGACAAACGCTGTTTTCTGAGCAGAAATGTGATGAGGAGTCGGGAGGACGGACAGGAGGACAGACGCTTCTCCACATACAGCTGTGGTATTTGTTTGCCTCATATAAGTTGCTAAAGACAGTTACAGTTACTACATTACTTTTGTTCGGTCCTGTAACGTTGCTTTGTGGGACATTTCTCTGTATTTATTTGAGTAAAGGACCTGTGCAGTTATCAGACTGTCAGACCAACACGCCCTCGCTCCGCGCCTCCGGATTATCCATTCACACTGGGACAGCTCACCAATAATGCGGCCCTGATACTACCGCCACATACCGCCGGTGGGACCCACCGTCAGCAGGACGGAGAGGGTCGGCTGCGGCGGCCACATTATGCCGGTGGCACCTGCTGTCAGTGGGACCGAGAGGGTCGGCTGTGGTGGCGCGGCCACATTATGCCGGTGGGACCTGCCGTCAGCAACGGAGAGGGTCGGCTGCGGCGGCCACATAATGCCGGTGGGAGGAGAGGATGCAAGCCGGGGACGGAGAGGATCGGTTCGGCCCCAGTGACCAGCATTAACGGACTCTGCAGAAATCCAGACTTTACCTGGTAACAGTTGCTGAAACGATCCGGCGTAAAGTGGACACTGCAGAGACGGGTGTTGGTGGTGATGTTTAACTCCCCACAGTAATGTTAGCTCCTCTTGACAAAATCGATCCACCTGTTGCACTAGCGGCGTAACTCTTTTGTGGATGGGGCGGTGCATGAGGTGTGCATAAGGTGTGAGTGGGCGAGCAAGTGTGAGGGAGTGTGTGTACATGCAGAGCGCAGCTAGTGAGTGAAGGAGAGAAAGATAAGGAGTGACTTAACAGTGGTGGCGACAAGTGCAGGCTGTACAGTGTATGTTGTTGTTGGTGGCGAATAAACGCTACGGCTCCTAAAAACGGACAGCAAAGCTTCCTGGCATTATTTCACCGACCAGCGACTCGTGAAAGGGGGTTCACCCCGAAGGCTCAGAGAGACTTCGGCCCTGGAGAAGACCTCTCCCCTGCGCTCCCCGACCACGGTCTGAAAGCCGAGCAGGAACGGTGTTACACACCGTTTCCATACGTTGTCATCCGAAGGAAACTTAAATAAGCTAACGCCGTTGTTACCTTGCACACTGTGGCATCCAGGAAAGATGCAGAGCGATGTGGAGGGGACATGACTGTTTAGCTGACTGGTTGGCTGGTTAGCTAGCAATGCTATCCAAGACTGGAGAGCAAGTGGGAGTACCGCTGAAGCTGACGCGCTGAACGAATTTATACCACTTCCACAGCAGGGCGGGGTTTATGCAAATCATGGCCGCGGATTTTAGACCCGCCCATTAAATCCTGAACACAGAAATGTTGAAAAACAGTTTGTGAGCCTAGCTCCAAAATTAAATTCTAAATGGTCGAATGGCTTTTACATGTTTTAAGTAAACACATTTATGACCTGTTTAATGTGTTTAGAAGAAAATGGCTGATTTTGCTTTACACGGACTTTAAAAACTACCTGATGTGACAATGGAGGGTGGAACCACTATCATCCCTATCTCAATAGCTTAACAACGGTTATACTGTGCTGTTGTGGTGCCAATGATTGTATAGGTGGCACTGATCTTGTACAATGTGTGTGTATTTGTGCATGTTCTGTGATCTGTGAGTGTGCATGCACTGTTTGTTTTAGCACTTGCTCGGATATGTGGGAAATGTTGTGTGGTTGCATGTGTGTGAGCACTCAAGCTGACAATACAGAATACCAAACCAATAATGCCAGTGTGTGTGTGTGTCCTGAGTGGGCCTGTAGCCTTTCTAACAAGCCAATACAATCCTATTGATTCCTCATCAAAGCCCCCAGGTAAAAATACAGCCTGTTGTCAATGAGAGAGAAGCACCGGTATGCATGTCATTCACCTGAGGAGCGATGATGTGAGTTCTGCATGCGTTAAGGTGCACACCAACACAGCAAAAAATACAAAAATATACACACCTGGCTCTTAAAGGGACACTTCACCGATTTGCATTGAGCTTTGTATCTTCAGGAAAACAGTCATGTTTTTGAATGGTCGTGCATCATTCCCTCAGTTTGCCCTGAGAGAGGAGAACTAGAGATTTCAGTGTTGGACTTCCTGCTTTCAATGATGTAAAAATCGTCATTTTACGTCATTGAAAGCAGGAAGTCCTATATCTGTGTTGAGAGGGAAGACTACAAACGCTTCGCTCATTTTTCCAAGGGTGGGGGCTAGAGGTGGGACCCACTCACGCTACAGACCTATCACAGACCAATGGGCGGGACTTCACTTGCAGAACGAAAATACATAGCTGCCATCTTTGTTGGCCGCTAAGCGAACAGACGCTGTGGAGCCAGGTTTGACCCACGATGGCAGATGATATGCAATATGATATTTCAGACAACGAAGACAGTGATTTCGAGACCGTGATGCTCGAGTAGATGTTCGCGGCTACCTGTACGAGCCACAATACAGCGACGAGCAGCTGAGGGAGATGGAGGCGGCAGGTCTTCTGCCTCGGCTGCGGCGGCTGCTCACCGGTGCTCTCGCTGTGCGCCTATGGACACCGAACTGGACTCTGTCTGCTGCAGTGAATCCCAGAGATGCCAGTTTCTTCGCGACGAAATATCTACAGCGGACGGAGATATGTGTGGTGTGCCGGATTAGTGGGAGTGGCTTGCAGAGCTGTGCATTGTGGTGCATTGTGGGAGTTGTTGTCTTTCATACAAATGCGCCCTAAAGTCACTTTCTGCCTTTTCTCAGTCAAATAAGCACAAAATTCAAAAATGATGTTACATTTTGACTACAAATATGACCCTCTTTCAATAAAGATCAATGTTCCCACCGGTGAAATGCTTCTTTAACTGTGCATACATACCTGTAGGCAGATGCCACATACATGCATACACATAAGGGCACACAGGCCAGCCTTTGTATGATGTGTGTCTGCTTGACACACACCCCCCCAACCCCTTTTTAATTAAAGCATGCAGTAACTGTGAAATTAACTCTCTCCTACACTAGGCCTGACAGCTCTGAGTGGGAGGAGGGAGAATCAGACGCCTTTGTCTCTACACTTAATTAGAGAGATGGAGAGAAAGAGAGGGGGAGATGGAGAAAGAAAACAGACCAGTCAGTCCACCACAAATAACAACCCAGCAGCAAGACAGAAAAGATAAAAGAAAGACAGGCTGGAGAGAGATGAGGGCCGCCGCACTGCCGTGTTCTGCATTGAGAGTGAGAACCACTAGAGGGAAAAGAGAGGAGGAAGGGAGAGGTAGCAAGAGTAGCAGCAGGGTTGATAGATGGTACAATTTGGAAAAGGAGAGAGGCAGGGAGGCTTATGAGTTTAAGAATTGATGAAGACAAAATGGGCTTGGGTAGCAGGGGTAATAACTTGTGGGGTTTCATGCTGCTCCTTATGGGCCGTGTCCCGGCTCGGCCGTCCTCTGATGGACGGTTTCCCAACCTTCCTATATTTGGCTGCACCTCCCCTCTGAGGCTGAAATGAGAAAAGGTAGGAGCATTGTGCTACTTTAAAGGAAGAAACGAATGGCTGGGTGCGGGTGTGGTGGAAATCAGCTGGAGCATTGTGAGCAGCCACCAACACTGATTTGTATTCATGATTTGGGCTTTAACTTGAATCCTGTTACTTCTGAACTTCCTCTGAAGTGGAGTCATCTACTTCATAAACTACCATGGCCTCTTTTTTGAGTCTCTGCTCAAAATGCCCATAATGCCCATAATTAATAGTGTATGTCTGCAACTACAAGGTCTATTTAAATAATCAGCCCTGGATGGAAGGAAGGAGAGCCTTCAACGCCAAGTAAACTGTCCTCAGTTCCAAGACGTTGATGTGCTCCTCTCCCCAAGGGGGTTCCCAGACACCACGCACCATCCCGTGTTCCCACACTTGGCATGTTCGTGAGCTCCTTCCTAATGTTCTCTGGAAGGGATGTCTGCGCCAACCAAATCTGCCTCCTGGACATCATGGCGGATGACATAACCATACCAACATCCCTCGTAAGTTGGGAATGAGTGACAAGAGCAGAGTCTTACAGGCTCATAGTGTCCTGATCCTCTGGGTTAGCTGTCCTCCTGAGAGCTGCCAACAAGAGGGCAAGCGCATTGCCAGAGCGGGCAGCCCGGGTGGCAGCATTGTAAGAGCGACACACCAGACGGTCAGTCTTCTCGCATTCCTTTACAGGGTTAGGGTTAGGGTTAACCCAGCGGGGGTTAGTGGTCACCTGTTCTGGGCCCAGAGATGTAAGGGCCGCCATCTTCCTCTCCACCGGGGGCATGTCCCCCATGCCGGTGTCAGGAGCATACAAGACCTTCGTCAGCCTCCAGCATCCAGCATTGAACTGCGGTGCACCATTCGGGGCATTCCACAATTTCCTGAGCATCAGCAAATAATCTGCCGCCACAGGAACAGATATGGGCTGCTGAGACTGAGAAATACCAGCCCAAACACCATTCATTGGAGCAGGTGCCACAACTGGGATTAGGGCTGCTCGATTTTGGCAAAAATCACAATCACGATTATTTTGATTGATATTGTAATCACGATTATTAAAGAGGATTATTCATTGATTTGAGAACAAGCACTTATTGAACTTTGAACTCTGGTATTCCTTTTACACGATCAATAAAATGAATTAAATGATATATAAAAATTAGGGCTGTCAAACGATCAATTTTTTTAATCGCGATTAATCGCATTTTGTCCATAGTTAACTCGCGATTAATCACAAATTAATCGCAATTTTTTTTGGCACATTCTTTTCTGTTCTAAATGTACTCTAGTGTATTTTTTTCATGTTCTTAATACTTTTAACAACATAAGAAAGGGCAAATATGCTTGCATTATGAAAATGTTTATTCAACACTTCAAATCATGCAGGAAAATAAATCCAGGGTTGTCTGCTTTTGGCGAGGGGGGGCGACAGGCTCTCTGCATCTGCCGTCTGTTTGGCTTGCAAGTGGTGTCCACTGAGACTGCACGTTTTTCTTCTTCGCCTTTTTCACGCAGTGTGCTGCTTTCTGTCAGTCAGTATCACACTGATGATCGCCATGGCTCCGGTGCAGCAAAACAATAAAAAGTACGACTTGAAATTCAAACCTTCTGTCGTGATATATTCAGAGGAAAACTCGGGAGAAGCAGCCGCTAGACGTTTCTCTGTCGACCCCACGAGAGTGAGAGAAACGGAGCTTCAGCGTCTGTCCGAGGAGGACAACAGCAGCGGCAGGCTGCCTGCTGGAGGGAGGAAGAAGGCTAGCGAGGAGCCTGAGATAAACATGCGGGGATGAGTTATCAGCAAACGGGCATGCCACGAGAGAGTGTCCCGCAAAATGATCAGGGCGATGGAGAAACAAATGTCCGCCACCGTGAGTGACAGCAGAGATGAGGAGTTTGCAGCGAGTGCTGCTTTTCAGTCCGGCGTGTTTTTAACGAACCGCCAACCCTGCTTCTTCTTCTTCTTCTGATTCCCTTTCTTATTCTATTTCTTCTGCCACCCTCTGTATCAAGACTACGGGTGCCGCCGACGGCCGTAAATCATACAATGCGCTTTTTTTTTTTATATACTGAGCGTTAATCGCGCGTTAAAAAAATTAACGGCGTTAAGAGGACGTTGCGTTAACGCGTTATTAACGCGGCTTGTTAATTGTGGAGTCCAAAAAAACGCTACTTACCGGCGAGTGAGGGTGGCAGTGAGTCAAGCCTCAAGGTCAGTCACATGACTTTGTTATTATAAGGTCTTGAGGATAGGAAGATGATGGTATCATTCAAGGTGAAGACCGTGGTGACGGTCTGAGTGAGGTCGAGGTGTGTGTGTGTATATATTTGTATATGTATGTATGTGTGGGTATATATATATCAGTGACGTGCAGTCAGGGGAGGCAGGTGAGGCAGTGCCTCACGTGTTAAAATATAATTTTAAAAAACTTGCTGTGGTTTATTCATTCGAAATCTGACTTAAACTTATGACTGCTCTATAAATGTGTTTTCTGCGTGATTTCAACATTTCCATGGTCAAAATCGCGAAATTTACGCATTTCCTGTTCAAATACATGAAGCTGAGGCAGCGACAAGCCGTGCCTCACCGCTGTGCCACACACACTGACTGACGCAGGCAGTTGGCGCATGCCCATTGCTGTCTCTCTTTATATCGCCATTACACATGTTTGATTACACATGTGCTACACATGCTGACGTTCCACGGTCTGTCTAACATATTTAATGAATGTGTGTGACATATTTAGTACTTACAATTGGCCATAAAGGCGCAGTGAAAATGCACAGGGTGAGGCAGAAAGTACCGTGCCGCACTGATAGGGGGCAGTGTGGCACTCCATAGGCACAACGCACGTTGCTGCGTGCTCTTCTTCTACGCAGAGAAAATTGAAATACAGTGGTGCCTTGACTTTGGAGTTTATTTCGTTCCTTGACGGAGCTCGTATGTCAAATCAATTTGCTAACGTGCATGTGTAGAGATGGGTAAAAATATTGATTCATCAATGCATTGCAATACACTTTTTCCCAATTCAATATAGATTCAGAAAATCCTCTGAATCTATTCAGCCAAGCAGCAGCCCCCGACCACCCGCTGTCCCTCACCGGACCTCTCGGTCCCCGCCTCCAGCAGCTGGAAGCGCCTCGCCCGTGACCTCGCTCGAGGGTCAGGGGGTGATGCGCAGCGGAAACACCGTCGGAGCTGCGCAGGCGGGTAGCCGATGTCTGACGCACCGCTCTTTAGGAGACTGTAAACTCCCAGCGCAGCCGGTCTCACCATGGCCGCTGCAACCGTGCGCCCGCGGGTATCACTCTCCTCTGGGGAGAGAGAGGGGTTCAGTGTTAACGTGTTACCCCCTCGCGTCTAGCCGGAGGGCGGAGGGACCGCGGTTATGTCTGTTTATGTCAGACAAAAATGTTCCATGCAGTCCCAGAAACAATGGCACTTTCTCAGCTTAACTATGGTTGCACTTTTTTATAACTAATCACATCGTGTGCCTTTGTTTACATTTCAGTTCGAACTAGATCCTCTTAGAGGAAAGATTTATAATTTAAGATGACTTTTTTAAATTTAAAAATTATCACCAGTACTCTAATGAATTATTTATCATATCTCGAAAAAAATGTGTTTGTTGGGACACTCGTAAGTCAAGGTACCACCGTATAGGTTTCTATTTTGGGTTCATATTTGGGTTCATATATTTTTACATCTGACTTCAGTCAGTGCCTCACCAGTCATGAACCTCACTGCACGTCACTGATATATATATTATTATATATATCTATATATATTTTATGTTCTAAATATGTCTTAATGTATTTTTTCATGCTCTTAATACTTTTAAGAAACTTCTCTCCTCCCAGAAGTTCACTTATGTACCTGTCAGACAAGTGAAAAAGTACTTCAGTTATTGAATATTTCTCCCAATAGAAATTCCCCCAAATTATGCCAAAGCACATTTTTTCCAAACAAAAAACTGTATAATGACCAGTAGGAGACCACTGATGTGTGGAGTGATTTTGGTGACACTACACTGAATGATAGTGAAGTTATTGAAAATTTTGTGTTGTATCTCTTTTCGGTGTTGCACTTTGTAGACGGTCCCTGCGCCCTCGTCTTACAGCCGGCTGACCATAGAGACCAGAGTTAATGTCCAGACGCTCGTTTTGATGAAAATACGGTTGTAGCTCGTTGTCTTCCTTATTACGGTAGTACAGAGTCGTTGTTTGTGTTTTTAACAATGTTTCGCTTATGAGTTATTGATCCGGGAAGTTCGAATCAGTGAATATATTTCCAACTTTACCAAACTAAATCATGCCACATAAGTCAGTTACGCATCATATCAAAACTGGCTGAGCTCGCTTGCTACCTGTGCTGTAAGTGTCGTTATTCAGTTTTGAGATGCTGCTGCTGTTTGAGAGGCTTTCACGTGAGATCATCGTGATGATGAGACTCCACCTGCACGAACCACGGACGCATTGAAGTTACTGTGAGTGACTACTGTGCACTCGAGTGGCTGTAATTCAAGGTAAGAACAATGCGCTAACCGGGCCAGGGGCATAAAGGCCACTGTGGCCGTACGAGGATTTTTTTTTCACGGGGCATCAAGGCCAAAGTGCGGGGCAACCGTGAAATTCCCTCCCTGATGGTAACTCATTTCATGTCGACAGTACGTGCAGATAACTTTTGTCCTATCGACCGAACCATCTGGCAGTGTTTTGAAAGTGAATTTGCCGTTCAAAAGTCCTTTCTCCATTTCCTTTCGCTTTCGCTTCTCAGTCCACCGTGTTTTTCCCGAACCACCAACCCTGCTTCTTCTTCTGATTCCCTTTCGTATTCTTCTGCCACCGTCTGGATCAAGACCACAGGTGCCACCGACGGCCGTAAATCATACCATGCGCGTTTCTTTTTCTTTTTTTATACCGAGCGTTAATTGCGTGTTAAAAAAAATAACTGCGTTAAGAGGATGTTGTGTTAACGTGTTATTAACGCGTTAACTTTGACAGCCCTAATATATACATATATATGTATATATATATATATATATATATATATATATATATATATATATATATATATATATATGATAATCAAAACATACATTCAGCTATGATGGTAACAGAAAATTATGCTAATACTGACCAGCCCTTTAGTATCCAGCAGCCTTGGAAACACAGAGAGTACAGTGTGCGAGTCATTGGGGTTGCGAATAAGGCGCTGCCTATACTCAAAGGTCTCCTTCATCTTCTGCATGATGACTTCTTTGTCACTGGTATGGTTCATCAAGGATACGACTTCATTACAACGTTCATCATCTAGCTGACCACCAATCACAGGCAGCTCCCTTTCCTGTATTGGACCACAGATACGGAGGTTCTACGGTTGAGAAATGTAGTGCCAAAAGAAAGGCCGGTCTGATGGCGGTGTAAAGCAGTGTGAATTTTCCCTATTCAATGTACACTTAAACTGTTATAGATTTGTTAAGATGAGCCTTGTTTAGGTGGTTAAATTTCGCTTTTTCTCTGGACCCCGTTCACTGTAGTACAAAGCTGAGCATCTGGCTGGAGCGGCTCTCTTCTCCTCCAAACTGAGGCTGTGCTGATCGGTGATTACGGTAGGGAACAGATCGACTATAGATATGTACTTTATATGACCCCACTTCAAAAAACCCGAACTATCCCTTAAATCTTCATGATCAGCAAATTGCAGTAACCCCTTTAACAATGAATTCATAGAATAAATAAAAGTTAAGAAAACCGAACAGTCAGAAATTAGAAATAGAAGAATAAGAAGTTAGGGCAATTCTAAATCAGACATCCCTCCGCCAAGGGAGTAGGTTTGATTTTGAGATTGGTGGGGACACAAAAGTGCTCCAAGACAGCACTCCTGAAAGTTGACGTTTTTTTACATTAGTAATCATAATTTCATGCCATGCAGATGTTATAGGTTAAAGCAACTAATGAAAGACCATCCTAACCCTCCTGATTACTGCCACTCTCCCTGCTGCTCTGTCCAGGTGGATCAGTTTCCTTAGGAATAAACCACAATATAAATTTGACAACTGTATAGCAACTACTGTAAACACATCAACCTCTCCTCCTCTGCCTCCTCCAGCCTCTCTTCCTTCATCTGCTCCAGCTTCTCCTCCTCTATCTCCTCTAGCCTCTCTTTCTTCATCTGCTCCAGCTTCTCCTCCTCTATCTCCTCCAGCCTCTCTTCCTTCATCTGCTCCAGCTTCTCCTCCTCTATCTCCTCCAGCCTCTCTTCCTTCATCTGCTCCAGCTTCTCCTCCTCTACCTCCTCCTGCCTCTCTGCTGTCTGTCACCTTACAAAAATATGTTGATGCATGACATATGAACAGATACATTAGGGATACAATGATCATAGAGATTGATGGTCCAGTTATTGCC
Source organism: Diplodus puntazzo (assembly GCA_963678695.2). NCBI lineage: Eukaryota > Metazoa > Chordata > Actinopteri > Spariformes > Sparidae > Diplodus > Diplodus puntazzo. The sequence continues at coordinate 26,413,334 of OZ023175.1, read as the reverse complement.
TGAGCAAAAAGTCTTTTACTAAATATTAATATTACTTAATATTAATTAATTAGATTTTATAATTATAAAATCACATGATCATCTAGAATGTGAGGTTTTATTGTATTTCCACCACAAAGTTTCTTCATTTGTGTTTTTAAACCATTGCTCACTTCTACACAAATACATGAAAATAAGAATTAAAAATAACTTTAAAAAGTGTGTCTCTTTGGCATTAAATATTCTCTTTTATTCAATATCTGTATTGTTGAGCCTCTACCTATACACCCTTGAAGTAACTTACACTTTGACTCCTAAAGAAGTCTTTTATATCCAGTTTTCTTTTCTTTGACATCCTTCAAATCCTATACAGCACACACGGACACACACACACACGTACACGTGCAAGTGCATTGTTTGAATATGATTAGCCCACATATTGTTTTCTTGTTTAAATCTTTGAAGGTGGTTAAATTGCTACTTCTGACTTTAGCCACCCATGCTACATTAATTTTTTTCGAGCGATTGGAGCATCCCCATGCAGCACAGTATACCACGGTGAAGACTGTATTCAAGGACAACATACCAGAAAGGACACAAACAGCTTGACGTGCTGATCTGTTTGACTTTTTTATTAGATACTGTTTTTAAGAAAGTCATTGTGGTAAGTGCATTGGGAAAAACAAAACTGTGATTTATTATGCATCAATGAATAAGTTTGGGATAAGTAAGAATAGTTAACAAATAGTGATAGAATACCATTTATTTGCAATGAATTCAAATCAAAATTTAATTCATTTGCCATGGAATTCCGACTAGAACACAGTTATTATCATAATGCTGCTGAGTCTAGACTTGTCTGTTAGACTGTTATTCCGCCTCACTCCAGTCATAAAGTAAATAAAAAACAGAAAATATAACGAATGTATTGGTTTACAGGCTTAGTAAACATAACGGAGTTCAAATCAATTAACACAAGCATATAAAAGTTGCAAAGCAAAGCATTTATTGACCATTATTTACCAATTCTTGTGGTTTTCCTAGTGTTTTCTATTGCCCGCTAAGCACTTCCGGGAACTTTTGGAGGCTACATGGACCACGTGATCCGCCAGCGTTTTGAACTTCCGTTGTCGCCACTCTCTCTCTTTAGGACTCTAGTTGCATGTAGCTTTTACAAGCAGAAGGAGTGACAGCGGGGACAGCCAATCACATGTAAGCTAGCGAGAAACCGGCAACAGGGAGCTATATTTAGGTTAGAGGCGGGACTTCTATCAGAGTCCGACATTTAACCCTTTGTGTGCCATAATCATTGACTAAACACTACGGACAGCGGTTGTATTGATAGTGACTACACAGTAGCGGCTGAATATTGGTAGGGACGTGTCCCTAGCGTCCCTACCCAATTCTACGCCCTTGCCCTCCGCAGTCACGTGTCGGACTCTGGTTCAAACATGAATGATCTGATTTCATACATCACTGCACTGTCTCAACACTGGATTCAGCCATGGTGATATTATACGGTGTATTTGTATGGAACTGTGTTAGTATGGCGGTTTTCAAGCGCAGTGTGGTGGAAACTAGGGCTGCACGATTATGGCCAAAATGATAATCACGATTATTTTTATCAATATTGAAATTACGATTATTAATCACTGTAGGAGCCACACATTGCTTTGCCCAGGATTATGTGGGTTTCGATTTGTTTGGTCTGGTTGCCACGGTGATATGTGGGGTTTGGGTCACATGGTCACCGGTAGTAGGTGACCATGTAAGGGCTGATTCACCTGCACCGGGAGAGGAGAGAGGTGGGTTAGGTAGCCGTAATTTTTGTTGACTGCCTTTTGTTCAAGTCTGATCGTCTGAATACACATACGCAAAAGGTGTACACGTTTTCCATCTAATGTGCGAGTGTAATCGGAAGGCCGCTGTAGCTCTTTTTGTTTATTAAATACCTGTGAAAACGTACCTGGACTCAGCGTGCTTCTCTGTATCGGCAGCAGCGCGTCATACAAACATACAGGACCTATTCTCTACCTCTCAAGCGACTCTAAGGGATTGGAAAGCCACATCAATCATGATTATTCATTATGTTAGCTAAAACATATCTTATAATTGCACTTTCTTTTTTTAAACAAACCTTGTGTGAACAAGGCTTCAAATTGAAACTTAAAATAATAATAAATCATAAATAATAAAATAAAATGTACCCAAGACAAAGGGCAAAAAATAATTATGCCATTGCAGAGTGCAATCAAAAAGTGCAAACAAATGAAAAAAAATAAGCCTATGGAACAGGAACAGGAACATACTACAGTGTGAAAAGTTAGCCCTCTTTTCCCCCCAACTCGCCTGACATTTCCTGCAGCGTTTAAGCGGACTACTCTCTATTTCACACACACACACACACCTACACGCATACACACACAGGGAGCTTCGGGCGTTTGTAATTACACGCGGAGCCGGCAACCGCGGCGTAATTCATTCATATCTCTATTTTAAACATCTTTCCGTTACTCACCAAATTTCTGCCAACATCATAGCGAACGACGCGGTACCCGTCGGTTCGGCTCCATAACTCATTCCATCCCGTTTGTCCATACATCGTGCACGCAAACACCAACATTACAGTGATACCTTTCACTTTCACTTCTGGTCCCGCATCATTTTGTTTCCTCAAGGAACACGCGCCCCTTGTCAATGGCTATTTTATTCCCTGTTTGGGATTGAGGAAAGTGTGGATCTGAGCGGGGGGAGCTATTGTAACAATACAAATACCCGACTTTTTAAATGTTAATATCGCGACGATCATCTTAATTTAATCGTGGCAGCCAAAATCGTGATCGTGATTAAAATTCGATTAATTGTGCAGCCCTACTGGAAACCACTCCCCCCATCACACATGCTCCTACTTCCTCCACACAGCCTCTCATCTACCTTCCAGCCGACTCCAAATTGCCTTTTATTCTTATGAGAGCAAGATCGGGTACTGAAAAGGGCTAGATAACTTAATGTTGAATGCTTTTTTGAATATGAAGTCAAACATGGATGTTTAAAATCCATTCAACTTCTTTTAAACAGGTATGAATAACAGGTGATCAGTCCTTTAAGGTAAATACACAACTTACATAATGAAGTTTGTTAAAGTAGGTTCGCGAACTAAGACCACGCCTCGTACGCATCCCATTTCCGCACCAGAAGTACTTAAGCACACCGCATCCGTTTCCTTCTCCTTGACTCAGTCTTCACATGACCGTGACAGACCGTCAGCGAAAGAAAAAGCAAAAGCAAAAGAACGCTTACCTTAACAATGGACCAGCTCCTTCTCTACCCGTCGGACAGCGACACATTTGAAGGAGATCACCACATTCCAGAAGTCCCAGAAACTTCTCCATCAACCAACGACCATATCCAATCCTTTCAGCTACCTCGGATGCGCTCCGTCATCCACATTCCCCGGCGCTCTCGGCATGCATCTTCCGCCGACTCCGACATCGTCGGACCTTCGCCGCCCAGCAGCCTTAGGGGAAGATCCCGTCTCCGGCGTCCGAGGGACATCGGCCGCTCCACACGGCCATCACCGACCCGCTCGTCGTCCAGGCGCTCGAGCAACAGGCGAAGCTACTCCAGCCAGGATTCACCCCGCCAACTATCCGACGGCGCCCCAGCCGCAAACATCTCCGACTGGACAGTCGCTCTCCTCAAGCACAAACTCAGCCAACTCAATATCCCTTTCCATCGCTCCGACAAGAAAGCAAAACTTTTTCAACTCCTCACGGACTCTCAGCAACACAACACTCTCCCTCGCCGAGCTTCCCGAGCGCTTCCGGGTTCGCAGCGCGTCCGCAGCAACGTTGATGACGTCACAGCGCGCCGCACGGCCCAAGACGCTCAGCCTCCGTCATCAGCCCTCATCGAGAGCCAGGTCGTATCATTCTCTGCACAGGCTCTTCCTGTTCCAGAGTCATCTCAACCTTCTTTTCTTTCTCAGCCCTCACAAACAACCCGAGCACATGCATCCCTCCATCCCAGCATCCTTTCCTCTTCTCTTGTTCCTGCTTTTCCTATTCCATCTTCCCTGACCACCTCAGCGCCTCTCACCTCGATACAGGCCACCACCGTCACCCAGACTGCACCCCAAACAGCGACTTACGCCGGCGCCGCTGGTCAAAATCCTTCATTTCCTCCTGTTTCTCATTTTCCCCCTCCCTTCCCCTACCCTCCCCCCCCCTCTCCCATAACCCACATGTAAATAACATTGCTCATCCTACATTTCATGCACCCCCTTTTTCCACAGCTCCACCCGCAGCAGGTTTCAGCGCCTTTCCCACCCATCTCCCTCCGCCCTACAGCTTCACCCTAGCCACCGCACCACCCGTAGCACGCCCCGTCGCACCCGCTCGACCATCCCCCGTGTCACCCTCACTCAGGCAGCAGATACTCGCTGGTAACTACGTCGACCTTGCCCAACTCATTCACCCCTCCTCATGTTATCCCCAGTTCCCCAGGGAAGTGCTAACTTCACACGGCCCCCTTGAACTCAAACAGCCACTCACCACCCACTCTAAGGAACTCACAGCTGTCGAATTCGCGTTCACTTTCTCTCTATACCGCGACATTATCTGTTCCACCTTCCCCGACCGCAGGCCAGAACTAGATGACTACATGTCACTGATTCTAGACCTGGCCTTGCGGTTCGGCGGACACGGTTTCTACACCTACCACATCCTTTTCGCATCACAAGCCGCCGGACGCCTGCAACAGTTCAACCAGGGAACATACTGGGGCACACTAGACCCCGAGCTGTATTGCCGCGTCTTCGCAGCTCGCCCTTCTCTTAACTGCGACTCCTGCGGCGCACCATCCCACCCAGCCACAGCATGCACCCTCTCTGCTCCCCTGCCACGCACCACCCCAGCCCAAAACAAACGGAACCCCGCCGTTTTCTGCAGCCTGCCCACGGCAGCCCCCCCACCATCCATAACCCCGAAACCAGCCAACACCCAGCCAACCCCCCTCGGTCCCGTTCCCAAAGGCGTGGATAAGCGAGGAAGACCTATCCTTTACCAGGGGGGGAGGATGGTGTGCAATAACTACAACGACCTAGGGTGCAGCGCCTCTAGTTGCCGTTTCCTCCACACCTGCTCTTTCTGCGGCGGCGCCCACTCCAGACCCACCTGCCCTCACAACCCCACCAAGCACAGCCTGTGTAAGTATCTCAATACACCAGTCAAAATCAACGCTCTCACTACCGCCTTAAAGGACCATCCAGACCGCCAGTTTGTTAACTTCCTCATCCAGGGTCTTACACACGGCTTCCACCCAGGTTTGCAGGTCATGCCAGATTCCTCCTACATATGCCACAACCTGCAGTCAGCCATCACCAAGCCCAATATAGTCGACCAACTACTGGATAAGGAAGTTAAAGAATCCTTCATGATCGGCCCATTTTCCAGCCCACCATTCCCAACATACAGAATCAGTCCAATCGGCATAGCCACCAGAAAATACTCAGGAAAAAAGAGACTAATAATCGACCTCTCATCCCCCCACGGATCGTCTGTCCCAAGCATCAATAGCTTAATTCCCAGTCCAGATTTCTCAATGCAATATACCTCAATCGACCACGCCATCTCCCTCATCCGCCTAGCCGGCCAAGGAGCCTGGCTATCCAAGGCCGACATTACCAGTGCTTTTAAAGTCCTCCCCATCCACCCCGACTTCTGGGGTCTCTTCGGCGTCCTCTGGAATGACGCATACTATTTCGCAGTTCGTCTGACCTTTGGGTGTAAAAGCAGCCCGAAAATATTCGACTCTCTATCTGAAGCGCTCTGCTGGATTCTGACAAATAACCACAAACTCCCCCATGTCCTCCACCTCCTCGACGACTTTCTCGTCGTCACGCCGCCATCTTCACCCCCATTACATGGCCTAAACACTCTGATCTCCACATTCCTCGAACTCGGAGTTCCCCTAGCCTCAGAGAAAACAGAAGGCCCCAGCACTTCCCTGGAGTTCCTGGGCATCACCCTAGACTCCGTTTCACTACAAGCATCCCTACCTCCCGAGAAAACCCACCGGATCGCCCTACTCATTTCTAACTTCCTCCTGGCCCGAACATGCACCAAACGGCAACTCCTCTCGCTGCTAGGCCACCTCAACTACGCCATCCGTATCATCCCCCAAGGCCGTTCTTTCTTGTCACACCTCCTCTCCATAGCTGCTTCTGTCCCATCTCTCCATGCCCACGTTCCGCTGGATGAAGCATGCAAGATGGAGCTAAAACTGTGGCATCAGTTCCTTTCGTCCTGGAACGGCATCTCGTTCTTCTACGACGACCACGTCACCAAACCGGAAGACATACAGTTGTCCACAGACGCAGCCCCTTCTGTCGGCTTCGGCGGCTATTACGGCGGCAGATGGTTCTCAGCCACGTGGCCGCCCGAATTCTCTTCTCTCACACCTTCCTCAACGATTTACGAAATGTACCCAGTCCTAATAGCAGCCATCCTTTGGGGCCACGAATGGTCAAAGAAGACAATCGCCATATACTCCGACAACAGCGCCGTCGTTGACATAATCAACAAAGGGCGGTCGCATTGCCTAGACATCATGCCGTTCATGCGCAGGCTCACCCTGGTCTCAGCCCAACATCAATTCATCCTCCGTGCCTCCCACATCCCGGGCCATCAAAACTCAGTCGCCGACTCACTTTCTCGTTTCTCCTTCCAGAGATTCAGACAATTGGCACCAGCCTCCGAACCTCTACCGACCCCAGTCCCACCGTTTTCAGCCACCATCTTCAACTGACCCCGCAATTGGAACATCTAGTCTCCGCCTCCCGAGACACCATCCTCAACAGCGTCGCTCCACGCACGCTCTCATCCTACCTGACCGGATGGAACTGTTACAAAACCTTTCACTCCTCCTACTGCCTTCCTTTCCCTTCCTTCGACGTCCTCACACTCTCGAACTTCATTACGTTCGCTCATTCCGTCCTCAAGATAAGATCATCCACCATCCAGGTCTACATCAGTGGCATTAACTTTTTCTCTAAACTAACCTCTGGGGCCCCATGTCCAGCCTCATCCCACTCACACATAAGCATGCTACTGAAAGGCCTACGCAAGGCCGAACCTCGTCCCACGACAAATCGTCTGCCCCTCACTTCAGACCTCCTCGCCCGCTGCATTTACACCCTCCGTTCTGGCTATCTGTCTCCACCCATCGACAAAGCCCTCGAATCCATGTTTTTATTGGCATTCTTCGGCTTCCTGCGCTGCGCAGAATTCACCGCTCCATCCCTCGTCTACCAACCAACTCGTCACGCCTCTCTATCCGACATTTCCATCCAGTCCGCCGACACCCTCATCTTCCACCTCAAACTCAGCAAGACCAACCAGTCTGGCCAACCACAACCCATCTACCTCTTCCGCCTAGACTCATTCTTAAGTCCATACGAACCCATCCGCAACTACGTCACTTCGAGACTAGCCAACCAAGCTTCCCCTCAAGACCCTCTGTTCGTCTCTGAAACAGGCCAAGTCGCTACGCGATCCTGGTTTCACCACCATTTCCGCCAAATCCTCTCCAGATCCGGAATACCCCCCGAGCCTTATTCCGGCCATTCTTTCCGCATAGGAGCCGCCTCCACTGCTTCCAGACAGGGAATCCCCGACCACACCATAAAAATCCTCGGCCGTTGGTCTTCCCCCGCATATCTTACATACATTCGCCACAACCTGAATGACATTAGAAACGCCCACGCACACCTTTCTACCTGAAGTCCTCTTGGGGATCATTCCCTTTAAAGGGAAGCGTGGAGACGGCTCCCCCATCCAGAGTCTCGGCTTCCCGAATCCACACTCATCCCACCGCGACCGACCTACGCCGGTCCACCAACCTTCTCCTCCATCGCACCGCCTACAACCTGACTCCCCCCTTCATCCCTTCATCCCTTCATCCCTCCATCCCGTCATCCCTCTACCCTCGACCCTAACCTCATCCCTCTACCCACGACCCTAACCTCATCCCTCCACCCTCGACCCTAACCTCATCCCCCTACCCTCGACCCTTACCTTCCAACCCTCCAACCCTCTATCCCTCCTCTCGAACCCTCAATTCATCCCTCTTACACATCGTCGATCCTACAAATTCATGCCGTTCAATAAACCTCTCTAAATTCATATCAGTATTTGGCGTGGTCTGTGTTAGTGAAATGAAGTTTGTTAAAGTAGGTTCGGGAACTAAGACCACGCCTCGTACGCATCCCATTTCCGCACCAGAAGTACTTAAGCACACCGCATCTGTTTCCTTCTCCTTGACTCAGTCTTCACATCCCTCCCCCCCAAACCCCTTTTTCTTTTCCTTCTCTTCTCTCCTCCATCTCATTACAGGAACCACAGGGGATCATTCCCTTTAAAGGGAAGCGTGGAGACGGCTCCCCCATCCAGAGTCTCGGCTTCCCGAATCCACACTCATCCCACCGCGACCGACCTACGCCGGTCCACCAACCTTCTCCTCCATCGCACCGCCTACAACCTGACTCCCCCCTTCATCCCTTCATCCCTTCATCCCTTCATCCCTCCATCCCTTCATCCCTCTACCCTCGACCCTAACCTCATCCCTCTACCCACGACCCTAACCTCATCCCTCCACCCTCGACCCTAACCTCATCCCCCTACCCTCGACCCTTACCTTCCAACCCTCCAACCCTCTATCCCTCCTCTCGAACCCTCAATTCATCCCTCTTACACATCGTCGATCCTACAAATTCATGCCGTTCAATAAACCTCTCTAAATTCATATCAGTATTTGGCGTGGTCTGTGTTAGTGAATCCGTTCTAAGAGAGGGGATCTCTTAATGAAGAGTACAAGGTGACAATTCCAAATACATATTTCTCTTTAGTAATTCGCTGAGGGATTCTCCTGCAAAGGAAAATAAAAGTGGTTTGCTCACTTACCCAAGTGCCTGACTTCATAGGTATGGGACAATGATTGTATTACTGCAGCTATACAAGTCTACTTCAGCTATACAAGTCTACTGCAGCTTTGAGACCAACACTGCCAGACTCTCTTAATTTTAGTAATCATGCAATATGGGCTTTTTATGAAAAACTCAATCAAATGGTTGTAACCACCTAACCGCTGGGGCAGGCTGTCCTATTCCACATAATTTTGCACATCTTTACAATCAAATCTATATCCTTGTATGAAGCTCACCGCGAGGCTGGGCGGCTAGCCCTGGCGAGGCTAGCAAATGCACAGCGCCACTTGCAGTGTGTGGAGGGCACTTTGGAACGGTTACCCACCTGTGCTGACTATCTTGGGCAGCTACAACCAGCTATAATGCTCCCTCGCACTCACACAGAGTAGGAAAGCGGTCCTGCAGGTGCGGTCTTTGTCTCCGGACTCAGTGTCTCCCGCCAGCAATTAGCACACCTGTTAGTGACTCAGTCAATCACCCCAGGCACTCCACCACTGCATGTCTCATTGCAAAGCGCGTTTTAAAAGTACCATTCCCCGAAATATAACTACAGTTCACATGGCAAAGGCAATACAACTCAAAATTACTCTCATGTGATGTCCAAGTTTAAATACTAAACTAATATTGCAATAAATTAACTATATGCTATACAGACTTTATGCTAGCAATCGGACACTTTTTTTCACAAACTCTTGAGAACAATGATAATAAACAGCCCTACTTCATGGTTTGTTTTCTTGGTTTATATCACCTCTGCAAATGCCATGTAAAATTTTTGTGGAAAACCAGCTGCTTCTCCTTTTTTTATTATTTAGGCATGCAACACTCTTCTGGGCTAGAAACAGGGACGGAGTGGGACTGTTTTTAAGCCCTGGAGTTTCATGCCTCAGACCGGCCCACTTTAGATCACAACCTATTATATTAAAATAATGTAATTATAACTTTACATGTTAAGCCTACAATAGCGCACTGTTCTCTAAAGCCTTGTAATTTCATGTATTTTTTTCTAAAACTATTCCAATTCAGTGCAACTAATGGTTGTTTCACTTTTAATTGTGTGCTTTGTTTACTGTTTTACTTTTAATGATAAAAAGTATATTGGGCCATATATAATAAATATAATAATATTCACTCAATGAGCAATCCTACCTGCCCACTCTGGACCTGTGGGCTCATGGCTGGTGCTTCATGCTGTATCTTATATCTGAGGGGCTACAAGACAAAGTTTCGCAGTTATGTGGAATCGCATCATACTATTATTTAAATTATGTAACGTTAGGTTAGGCAGGCTATATGTTACAATGCCATGCAATTCACTGACTTGATAGGCTGATTAATTAACTTGAAAGGTGCAGGTAAAGTTGCATTTTGTTCAACATCTTGCATTCTTACCTGTTTCATCATCTTCACTGGTCGTTTCAGACCGCGAGCTTGTTTTATTGAAAAAGCTGCCGATTTTTGCACATTTGACTGCATCTGTCTCCAGTGCTTGTTGGAATTATGAAATACATGAATATTATCAGTTTTGCACATGCTACAATTCATTACCCTGCTTTGCTTAAAGTCTGTGGAATGTTACAGAAGGTCGAGGCTAACCACAAGACACATATATCTGCTCATCCGCACAACAACAATGTTGTTTTCTGTATTCTGTGTTAACCAATCATATTACGATCACGGCCACTGCTTTTGAATAAAAGGATGTGCAAGGGGAAGGCATCTTTGGAAGACTGCTGGTCAGACTCACAGGGCTGACATCCGTACTTCCCCTTTGCCAAGAAAGACAAAACACTCTGAGTCCGTGTCTGATTTTATGGTGTTCATTAGTGTTAAACCTAACATTCTTTGGTGCCGTGACCCGGATCCCAACATACCCAGCTTTGCCAGAAGGAGGACGACACACCGAAGCCGTTGACGGCCAGGACCAAACAGGTGACCTGAAGGAAAGCCGGGGGAGTAATTTCTCCACTCGGCCGGTGATATAGACGTCTTCTCCAACTAAACAGCGGTGGATTGACGGGATCCAGACAGAGAACACCAGACCGGACTGCAGATAAGAGTAAGTATAGTGAGCATGGTTATGCTGAAATAACCCAAGCAAAATAGTGGCGCTGAAGGACCACGGGGAATAAAATAGCACAAATGAGCATGGTTATGCTGAAATAACCCAAGCAGAATAGTGGCACTGAAGGACCACGGGGAATAAAATAGAAAAAGGTTACGAGTGTGCACAAGTAAAACAGAATTTATGAGTCGAAGCAGCAGCACTGACTGAAACCTGACGGTGTCAACATAAATCAGTGGACTGTTGAAGTAGACCATGAGTTTTTAAACCAAGCAATAAAACAAAAATAAATACCTAAAAATGGGTAACTGTTGCGGAACCACTGAAGGTTCAGAGGCGAAAGGTGATGAAAAATTTATGACAGAATTGCATCCAGGCTGTAATAAGTTTTTGCCTAAATGGAAAAAGAAGTATGGAGTAACTGGGAGACTGAGAGTAGAAGAATTTAAAGACCTAGTAGGGAAACTAGAGGTCAGTGTAGCAGTAAAACAGGGGAAATCTAGACGCAAAAAGGAGGAAGAGTTGAAATACGCGAGAAAATGGTTAGAGCAAGCGTGTAAAAGGAAAGCAAATGCAGTAAAAAACAAGCAAATGAGAAAAGATGAGACACAAGTACTGTTCGTGCGTAAAGAAGATAACGAGGGGGTGACCGAGGGCAGACGGAGGAATGATCAACCTCTGGCTGACCTCGAGGCCGCCGCCCCAGGGACAGCTGCAGAACAAAATATTCAGCTGCCTGCCGTCATTACGACTGGCGTAAAACAAGCTTATCCAGACCTGCATGATGAAGAACCAATTGATGAAAAAGGCCCAGAGCCAAGTAGTTCGGATAACATAGAATTACGACCAAAAGAAAAATTAAGGCCTCCATCACGATATCAGGCTGGCGAATACCCAATGATAGAAGTCCCAAACCCGAACGGCGGAGAAGCCGAAGAGCCAAATACAATGTATGTTTTTAGACCTTGGACCCTAACCGAAGCAGCAAATGCAGTAGCAGGGGTTCCAAGCCCCGAGCAGGATCCAGATGAATGGGTCAGATGTACGGAAGAAGTCATACACTCGTATAGATTGAACGGGCATGAAGCAGGCAAAGCGATGCAATCATCTCTAGGAAGATGACCAAAACCAAAGTTAAAGGGGATCATATAGGACGAACTGAAGCAAGTGTTATCATACCATATCCCACTGATGCCACACTTACTGGTGCATATCGCAGCCAGCTAAATGATCTATTTGGGCGAGTCCGCACAACTTTCGCTAAAAAAGCTAATTACACCCGTATAGGGGCTGTAAAACAAAATCCAGGCGAAGACCCTGATGATTTTAGACAGCGAATGGAAACGGTGTTCCGAGCAAATAGTGGAATACAATTCAATGAGGCTGATAATAGTGCGTACCAACAGCAACTGAAACTGGCCCTGATTAATGGCCTCCAAACAGGCGTAGCAGCCTGGACCAGAAAACACTGCATAGAATCAGCTACAAATTCCGTTAGCCAAGCTATGCAGTGGATAAGGCATGACCTTACTGATAAACTGCTCGCCTCTGGGAATGTTTGGTTTGTTGATGGCTCATGTTCTAAAGATGAGAAAGGACAAACTATGTCCGGCTACGCAGTCACACAGCTGCCAAATACTGTTGTAGAAGCAAAACAGATATCACCCAAACATTTAGCACAGGCTGCGGAGCTAATAGCCTTGACACAAGCATGTATTTTGGCTGAAGGAAAGGAAGTCACTATCTATACTGATAGTCAATATGCATTCTCCACCATCTTTTTTTTTGCCGCTCAGTGGAAACGAAGAGGTATGATTACCTCTACAGGAAAGCCAATCACACATGCTCAATTACTGATCTCACTCTTAGAAGCAGTACACCTACCAAGCAAACTAGCTATATGCAAGTGTACAGCACATAAAAAAGGCACAGACAGTGTCACGTGCGGTAACAGACTAGCTGATGAAACAGCTAAAGCAGCAGCGACAGGCTCGTTTGGTAAATCAGAAACCTACACCATCACGTCACAACCGTCCCTCATAACACAGGAAGTTCTGAAGGACATGCAAAATGCTTCTCCAGACAATGAAAAACAGATGTGGGTGAAACAAGGAGCTGTAATAACAGACTCTGGGTTATACACCTCAAATGACAAACCTATACTCCCGCGCAGTTTATTTAAAGCTGCAGCAATATTGAGCCATGGGCCTTGCCATGTCTCAACAGGAGGGTTGGTAGACCTAATAAACAGTGCCATAGTGCCACAACATGGTATTCCAGAAGTGTTGTATAGTGACAATGGTACAGTGAAATTGCGTCTAAGAAAGTGCATGGAAGAAACTAAACGTCCTTGGCCAGAATGCCTAGACTTAGTGAAGTTATACATGCGCATAACACCAACAGATAAAGGACTGACACCCTTTGAAATCATAAACGGTAGAGCATTCCGACTACCTGCTTTCTCACCAGACGTAGAGAAAGCTGACGAAGAAACAACATTGGCAGAACACATGACAAGAATGTTTAAAGAAAAACAAGTGTCAAATGCAAAGTTACTGCCCTCTGATTCTTCTCCCCTCCCACAGAATGCCCAGAAGGTGAAACCAGGCGATTGGGTGTTCATAAAAGTCATAAAGAGGAAGTGCTGGTCCAGTCCACGGTGGAAGGGACCATATCAAGTGCTACTGACAACGCCTACTGCAGTCAAGATAGCAGAAAGAACCACTTGGATCCATCTCAGCCACTGTAAGTTACAGCCGCTCCCTGACTCACCAGAGTAGTGGGGAAGTCTGGGCTTCAAAGGGGCTCTGCTATATAGAAGCAGAGTGTCTCAAACCCAGTGAAGAAACCAACGAGCCCTACTCTAATAGGAGTTACGAGAGCAAACTGTACAAATACGAAAACGGAAAAGGAGAAGAAGACGATACGGGACATGGTGATGCAAAATCAGATAGTGTTGGACCTGCTAACAGCCTCTCAAGGAGGAGTGTGTGCAGTCATAGGAGACACCTGCTGCACCTACATACCAGATGGATTCAGTGATGGAGGAGACATACAACGAGCATTACAAAACCTCACTGACCTCCAACAGTATGTACTAACTAACACTTCCGGAGCCACACCAACCATGGACTGGTTTACAGGATTTTTCTCTGGAAACTGGTGGCGGATACTGTTGAAAGCATTAACCCCTCTCTTGATGATCTTACTGTTGTTTTGTCTATTTGCATCATGCGTTCTCCCATGTCTCCGATCTATGTCTGAAAAAATGATTGCTAGAAGCTTTGTGCAAATGCAAAGGTTAATGCAAGAACGTGAGCCACAATATCACCCACTGGCTCAGGCTGATAAGGATGAGGATTGCACTGCTGTGTAATTATAAAATGAAAGTGTCATTTAAACAAGCATGAGGACGATTTTACCGAAAGTATGATAAACAGGAGGTAAATATCTAACGATAAAGCATGTTCAAAATGATGAACAGGAGGGAAATGTTGGAATTATGAAATACATGAATATTATCAGTTTTGCACATGCTACAATTCATTACCCTGCTTTGCTTAATACTGTGGAATGTTACAGAAGGTCGAGGCTAACCACAAGACACATATATCTGCTCATCCGCACGACAACAATGTTGTTATCTGTATTCTGTGTTAACCAATCATATTACGATCACGGCCACTGCTTTTGAATAAAAGGATGCGCAAGAGCAAGGTATCTTTGGAAGACTGCTGGTCAGACTCACAGGGCTAACATCCGTACTTCCCCTTTGCCAAGAAAGACAAAACACTCTGAGTCCGTGTCTGATTTTATGGTGTTCATTAGTGTTAAACCTAACAGTGCTCTTGTCTTTTTAATTCTCCCTTTTTCTGCGCCACCCTTGCTCTTTTTATTTTCCATTTTGCAAACCCCTTGCACTTCTGGGGCTGGAGCCAGGCTACAAACACCACAGACAGTGTGCAGTGTGCACGGACGTGTTACGTCAGGCTGCGTCTGCACAAAAAATAAATAAATAAAAGAGCTGCCAGTGGAAACTTCCCAGGGACAGCGGTAATAGCATACACGTAATACCCACTCAGTGCCATGACTGAACAACGGCCCAAAATAAATAAACAAGTAAAAATAATAATTGAACACCGGCCCTCGCCGCCCAAAAGTCAGACTGGCCCACCGGGAATTGTCCCGGTCCTACCTATTAGCCACACCGGGCCTGGCTGGAAAGCAGTCAGTCAAAGTTCTGCTGCTCTGATATGTTATTGGACCAAATGGCTTAAATTAAGACAGAATGCGGAATGCTGCTGCGTGTATACTGACAAGAACTTGGAAAATATATTTCTTCCATGTTAGCTTTTCTGCACTGGCTTCCTATAAAATCCAGAACTGAATTTAAAATCCTTCTTCTCACATTAAAAACCCTTAATGGCCAAGCAGTTTCATAGCTTCAAGACCTAATAGTACCATATTGCCTGACTCGTACACTGCGCTCTCAGGATGCAGGTACTTGTGGTTTCTAGTGTCTCCAAAGATATTATGACATGTTATAATATGTTCGATCATTACACAACACGGCACGGCAGCGTCTGAGTGGTTTTTGTGTCGGCCTTGGTGCTTTTACCCGGTTTTTATGGCACACTGTATGCTACACTTTTAGATCCTTGTTGTTTTTCCCAACTATTTTGTCTCTGTGAAATGTTTTAGTCACCGGTCTCCTGGATCTAAAGTTATAAACTGGTCTGTCTGCGTGTGTGTGGCCTGCTTTGACTTCCGAGTCCTGTTGCTTTACAAAAGCTTTTAAGAGGATTTTACTGTGATCTTAAGCCTTTTACACTTTTACGAACTTTTACAATCTAAAGTGTGATGGCACAGTGTGGCTCTGAGTGCAGATTGTGTCACCTTACCCTCTCAAAGCTGCAGAAGAGCATCACTTGCCTGGAAACTGAGCTCAAAGCGAAAGACAAGCTCATCCTGGAGTTTTCCACTGTTGCTACGGCCCAAGCAAAACACCTCGCTGCCCTGCGCTCTTCTGGCTGTGGCATCAGGAACGTGACCTGTCCATCTCACTGCTCCAGTCCACAGACGGACAACAATCCCACTCTTCCGTGGTATGGCTCCATCAAGGCAGTCCCAGAGTTAGCTCCTGAGGATCCTTGGTTGTACATGGGAGCAAAACCTAGAGCAACAGCCACCTCCACTCCCAGCCATGGCCCAGCTAAGGTACGGTCACCTGTCGGTGAAGGAATTGTGAAGGCTCCGGTGAGTTCAACCCCCCCGCAACCGGAGCACTGGACTGTAGCCTGCCAAGGTAAACACGATGCAAAGCGTTCGTCTCCTCCTCCTCCACCCCGGGACCTCCCGTTGGCAAACAAGTTCAAGATCCCGGACATGCAGGAGTTTCCCCCTCTGGACGGACCCAATCATCTTCCACCGTCCCCTCTGCCTTCATCCAGGCTCAGCTCCCAGTGGGCCCAACGCCGGCCGCCTCCATCTGCTGCTCACCGTAGGAAGTTGAAGCTGATGTGATGGTTAAAAAAAAAGTGCTGTAAAAAATGCTTAAGTGCTTTTGAAACTTGTGTGATTTTGCTAAAAATAGTAAGCAAAAGAATGCTTTAATTCATGAAAGTACATGGTTAAAAACATAACATCATAAGTAATGATAAAGGTTAAAAAAAGTGGATTAAGGTGAAATTCATTGTGATCTGCTGATCGAGTGATCTGTTATCTGCTACTCTGGTCTTCTAGAAAAACAAGCATAGAGTGATAAGCTAAAAGGGATATCTGTGTTTAAAACATAACTAATTTCTTATGTTATTTTGGAAAAGCTCTCTGATTACTGTTTTATATTGTTTGTTCTATAAGTGTTTCTTCTTCGAAATTATTTCTTGAAAGCTAATCCTCAAATCACCGCTGGTGTTCGGGTTTTGATTGCTTGTGTCTGAGCTAAGATGGTAGAGGGGAAGACGGTGTTTTCAGTCGTCCATTACAACACTGGACGTGAATGAAGCAACATCGTGTCCGTGTCTTTCTCATTTAATATTCCCCTTTACAGGTAAGAATAGTGAACATAATCGGCTTTTGACATGTTTCTATGTTTTCTGTGCCATGAAAGATAAATACGAAGTAAAATACTAGAGTTTGCAGTAACTTTGAGAGCTAATAAGTTTTGTTCACTTGAATGCTAACCCACCGTAGCTTTCTTGCTAGCTGCGTGGTGCGGAGCGGACGGCATTGTTTCAGAGCCGTAGTTGTGCCGTTTGTGTGCAATGTTCGACATTGAACGAGAATATTTGATGATAACTATGTAGCACTGTTATTCCTTTATTTATAAGGGTAAAAGAGTGATGTTAATAGCTTCCATTTTGCAGGATATAAGTTGGTTGTGACTACTATGCATGACAGATGTACTTTCATTTATATTTGAACAGAAGTAGATGTAAAACATGAGTTTATATTGCTATACAGTTTGCTGTCCATTTGAAAGTACGGTTTGTCAATTCTGATTTAAACCATTGTAAAGGTATTTCATGTTTCCAGTACAGTTGCTGATTTGATAGCAATGTAATGTTGAGAAAATTGTGTATTTTTGAAAAAGTGCATTACAACACTGGACGTGAATGAAGCAACATCGTGTCCGTGTCTTTCTCATTTAATATTCCCCTTTACAGAGGTGTAACACTGACATCACGGAAAAGCTACCAGGTATCCTTTTGAAATATCCTCATGTCCAAAAAGTTGACATTCATGTTGGCACAAATGACACCTTGCTTAAGCAGTTGGAAGTTTTGAAGCACAATTTTATCCATCTTTTTAACTTTCTTAGAGTCTGTGAGAAGTGTGTTTTTATCTCCGGTCCCCTCCCGTCTTTTAACCTAGGCATGGGGCGTTTCAGCCGGTTGCTTAGCCTCCACACCTGGCTCCAGTCAGCCTCCACCTCACACAAGTTTGTGTTTTATTGAACACTTCCTACCCTGTAAACACTGCTCCTCGCATGTGACTACCCAGCAAGCTCACGTGCCTAATGTCAACAGCAGCACCTGTCTCCACTCATGAACGACTACCGTGCTCAGGAGCTCCCCCTGCCGACCTGGAGCTCCGCTGCTGCTGTTAACTTCTAAACCATGCCAGACAATCTGCGTGATAAGCAGGGTTTCTGACAATTCACCTCCACTCCAAAACACTCAAGAACTTCAGACTACACAAAACTGCTCTTCTAATCCTTTTGACAATGACAATGGTTTTATTCTCCCCAATGCTCAGAAAATCCAAACAATTGTTTCTGAATCCAGATTGGCCAGGAGGAGGGCTGCTGGGGTAAACCTGAACAACTTGATTGGTGTGGACTGTAATTCACTCAAGTCTTTCATTCAAATTGACACTGTTCTTAAAAAAATATTGCCCTGCTTGACATTCATTCTTAAAATAACAAAGCACCGTTTATAAATGATGTAATCTGTGAGCATTGCATTGACTCTTCGTGTCTGACCGAAACATGGCTGCTCCCAAATGACTATCTAGCATTGAACCAAGCAACCCCCCCTGGGTTTGTGCATATCGACAAGCCACCTACAACTGGTCGGGGGGGTGGTCTTGCTGTGCTCTATTGCTCGACGCATCAAGTCGTAACTGTGCCCTTACAAAATTCTACATCCTTTGAATGTCTTGCCCTAAAATGTTCTGTTCCACAGCCTTATCTACCGACTCTAAACATCGCTCATTTGTTGCTGGATTTTTAAACCTGCTCCATGCACTAGATTTCTCACAGCTTGTTAACTTCGCTACTCACACAAAAGGTCATATACTCAAGCTTGTCTGTTCTTCTGACATATCTCCCTCCAACCTTCATGGCATGGCAGAGATGGGGACTTGAGTTTGCGACTCGGACTTGAGTCGCACTTAAGTCGCACTCACAGAGACTTCAGACTTGACTTGAACTCGTGGTCAAAAGACTTCAGACTCGACTCGGACTTGTGTTTTCGGACTCATGAACAATCATAATGTTTTCTTTTTTGCCGTATTAATAGTGAGGAAACTCTGAAACGTCTGACGAGCTTAATGTGATTCCTTCCTTTTTTTCACGGTAACCATGGTAACCATATTGCGCATTGGGTGCGCGCGTCACGACCTCACGCACTAGTACCTCGGACTATGGCGACCGACGGCACACATGCAGCTGATGCTGTACCATTTATGATTACATTTGATTATAAAAACTTCAGGACGGCACCAACAAAAGGAGCGCTGACTGCCAAGTCTGCAGTACCCGAATCAAGGATGCTGTATCCACCGCATCAAATTTTATCTGACACATAAAAACTCACTGGGATAGGTCAGTCACATTAGCGCATATGGACGTTTAGCTCAGCATCAACTATGTAACGTTCACTTAGCTTGCTACTAGCTTTGTAACTGAATATCTGAATAGATGAGTGAATGTTAGTTAGCTTGTCGCACTTGTTTGCATTGAGTGGCTTTGACATGACGTAAAAAAAAAAAAAGGTCGGGTAACGTTAATCATCTACGTTCCACTGCCACCTTCTACTGGCTAATGTTTACCGTAGAAAAATACATAGTTATACTGTCGGCTTACAGGCAGGTTACAGGTTAATTGTTGACCAATGGTTATGTTACAGGTTTACCAGGTTACCATTACACTGTGTTTGAGTGAGAGGATAGAGGAATGTGTCATTAGAGACCCAGTGTAAATAAACAATACGGTTGCAGAGTGCAAACTTTTAACTTTTTTGTGTCCACTGGCAAAACGGCTAGAGTAGTGAATGCTGAAATTTTACCAGCCAGTCGATAGATTACCATTGCTATTTTGGCTGTTGAGTGCAGCATACAACCCCCCCAGCGTCTCCTAATATGATGTAAATAATGTAATTAAATATAATCTAAATAATAAATACTAATAAATAATGTCATCAAAAATGAAAATGTGTGCACGGGTGTGTGTATGTGTGTGTCAGGCTGAGTCCTGGTGGTGGGGGGAGTGGTCAAGTTGAGTTCTGGTTCAGGAGTGTAATGGCCTGAGGAAATATCAATATGTTCCTGTTACCCTGAGTTAGTCTATGTCTTTTTTTAGCAACCCTCTCTATAATCACAAATAAAAGATTGATATATAGCCTGCAACATTATGGTCCCACTGAGCCTGCACAATATCAATGTGTTCCTGTTACCCTGAGTTAGTCTATGTCTTTTTTTTAGCAACCCTCTCTATAATCACAAATCTACATGCATCTCGTACTATAACCTACAGCAGTGGTTCCCAAACTTTTTTCCTTGAAGCCCCCCACTGACCTACAGGAATCTCAAGAACATAAGTATACCATCTCTACTGGACATGTTAAACACTCAGCTCAGCAGACAATCTGGTCTCAACATATAATGTCCTCCTCTCAGAAATGGATCACCTTGCCCCACTTAAATGGTAATAGCGCTTTTCGAGTCTAACGACAGCTCAAAGCGCTTCACAATATATGCCACATTTATACACTGATGACAGAGGCTGCCATTCAAGGCGCCAACTGCTCATCAGGAGCAATTTAGGATTCAGTATCTTGCTCAAGGACACTTCAGCATGCAGCTAGCGGAAGCCGGGATTCGAACCAGTGACCTTCCAATCACACAACGACCCACTCTAACCACCGAGCCACAGTCGCCACATCACAAAATGTGTCCTTCTGCCATTCTGCCATGGTTCACAACTGAGCTACGCAGAATGAAAGCTGCTTGTCGCCAACTAGAGCATCACAGCAGGAAAACTGGCCTAACTGTTCATGCCTTAGCCTACAAAGACCATGTTACAACCTACAAGGAAGCACTGAACCATGCCAAGAACACCTACTACTCTTCTATAATTGCAAAAGGACAAAGTAACCCTAGAACCCTCTTTCACACCATCAATAACCTACTTCAACTGACTAAACAATTCCCACTGGCAGCCTCCACTAAACTGTGCTGCAACTTCATGGACTTCTTTGACAATAAAACCACAAACATCTACCAGCAGCTACACCTTACAACATCTGAACTGAATGCTTTCACCTTTTCCTTACAGTTGTTTTTCAGCCTTCTCCCCTGTAGACGAACAGTTCTAGGCCTACTACATGCCTTCTGGACCCCATGCCCACTTCTCTGACGAAATCCTGTCTGCCCCCTGCTGACGAAAAACATTAACACATCTCTTCTGTCTGGTTCAGTTCCCTCCTGTCTAAAAACTGCTGCTGTCACCCCAATACTGAAAAAGCCTGGAACTGACCAGGAGGACTTTAACACTGACGCTGTATCTGCTTGGGTGCAGGCGCTTTTCTGCTTGCTCTCGCTTCTGCTTGCTTTCTTTTCCACTGTTATTCTTTTTCTTCACTGAGAGATTACAGGCAACGACTCCTGGATATTTACAAACCACTGGGACAACAACTGCTGCTGCCTTATTTCGCTTTTCTTTTGTTTTTGTTTTTTCCCCGAACTCAGTACTTTCAGAACGAGGCCTACGAAGTAGCACAAGCCAATTAGCAGCTAAAGCTAACTAGCACCAAAATGCCTCTTGTTAACCTGAACCTTCAGAACATCCTTCAGAAAATTGCTGAGCTGGAAACCAAGATCCACCAGATAGAAGTAAATGTGGAATTGAATGGACTATCTGGGAACGAAACGACTCTCCCATGGAACCAAAACAGCAGACAAGAGCCTGCTAACACACGGCTAACTAGCCCCGACAATGACTCAACAAAACAGGAGTTCTGGGGACTGGATAAAAAGCCCAGGAACATTCTTCCCTGCTGGAATACTCTTGGAGCAAAGCCTAAAGATAAATCATTTTTGGGAGAACGAGTAACAGGCAGAGCCCAGCGTCCTGAGATCTGTGATGCAACTGGTTGGCCTGCACTGTCCTCTGAAAAGAGTGCCTCCTCAACGCCCGTCCCAAAGAGGAAACAACCGTGGACAACAGTGAAAACAAAAAGTAAGAGCAAACCTACCCAAATAACAAAAGTACAACTGGAGAACAGATTTGCTCCACTTTATGAAGACCGTGCAAGATCTCCGTCAATGAACAAGGAGAGATATGAGACCAAATCCACATGTAAAAGACCACAGAAAGAGCCAATGACTGGACCACAAACACTGATTGTGGGTGATGTTGCTGTGAAGGAGGTAAACAGATTTTGCAGCAAGAAGAACACCAAAGTACTCTGTTTTACCAACGATATGGTCTCTGACATCTCAGAAAAAATTCTGGACATTGTTGCTGAACATCCAACAGCGAAATCTCTCATCTTACACACAGGGGCCTGTGATGTTGTGAAACAACAATCTGAGGTATTGAAACAAGACTTCAATGATCTGTTGAACAAAGTCAGATCTCTCGATACTGTGGTGTTTGTCAGTGGCCCTCTACCAACTGTCCGCAGAGGTGATGAGAGATTCAGCAGGTTGTTGATGTTGAACAGATGGCTCAAAGCTACATGTGCCGCTCAATCTGTGAACTTTATTGACAATTTTAACATTTTCTGGGAACGCAGACACCTCTTTAAGGCAGATGGATTCTGCCTTAACAAGTCAGGAGTAAGGTTGTTAACCTCCAACATATTCTACTCAGTGCACCACACACCAGTTCCTCCCTTCAAGGACAGCAGGCAAGACAAACCAAAACAACTGATAAGACAGCCCTTGGAAGAAGAAATACTTGTGCCTGAGATAAGCTTCGAACAGACAAGTCAACTGTGCCAGGAGGAGGAGTCCTTGCTGCCATCTTCACCCCCCAAGGAGGAGTCCCCCCCAGTCGCAACAAGAGGGAACATCCACTCTCCACCAACCCCAACCAACTCTCTGCCCTCTCCAACCAGCCTCAGCCTCTCCCCCTCTTCCCCCCTCCTGGATTTCACGGATGAGATGAAAAAGCTGGTCAATGTTGGACTCAGACTCACACCCCGTCCAAATCTGCCACGCTTGAAACCACCATCGCCAAAACGTCATCGTGCCCCTCCACCTCCTCTGAATCATCCTCGGTCTGAAAACAGCAAAGCACATCCTGTCCATGCTGACAGCACAATTAACGCTTGCTGATATGTGCCGGGTCCGGGCTACGAAGTTGATATCACTACTGTTTTCCCCCCAGAAAAGCCAGGGCCCCTTGGAGTTCAGGAAGCCTCCTCAATTCCCGTGCTTACAGGTAATAGAAAAATTGTGAATTCCTTGAGAAACAGGAAATGCGGGACTAAATGTGCCAATCCATTCAATTTAGCTCCCATTCCTCGTCAGCCACTAACTGTCGCAAAAAATTGCACAGTTGGTTTTGACACTGTAACTGTAGCTCTATTAAACATCAGATCCCTGGCAGGAAAATCTTTTTTAATACATGATTTTATCATCAAACACAATCTTACTTTTATGTTTTTAACTGAAACTTGGTTAGACCAGGATAACAGTGCAGCTGTTCACATTGAATCAAGTCCTCCAAATTTCTCTTTCATAAGTGAAACTAGAATGCATAAAAAAGGAGGAGGTGTTAGTATTCTGTTTAATGAGTTACTCAAATGCAAGCAGATGTTTTTTGGAAGTTTTAATTCTTTTGAATATGTTGCTCTTCAGGCAAACTCATCGTCTCGAGCGATATTTCTAAACATCTACAGGCCACCTAAATACTGTACGTATTTCTTTGATGACCTTGTTGAGTTACTGTCTCTTATCTGCACTGACTTTGACTGTGTGTTAATTGTTGGTGACTTTAACATCCATGTCGACAAGCCTGAAGACAGATGGACTAAAGAACTGTGCTGTGTCCTTGATAACTTTGGACTCACTCAGCATGTGACACAGCCCACACACAACAGGGGCCACATCCTGGACTTAGTTATCTCAAAGGGTCTGAACATTTCTAAGGTTCTGGTATCTGATGTCGCTCTCTCTGACCATTACTGTGTTTTCTTTGAGAGTGATATATCTGTGTACACACATGTTCAAACTGAGGTTGTCTCAAAGCGATACATCACTGAAAACACTGGTGACATATTCATTGAGGCTTTCTCTTCCACACCACCCCTCTCTAGATTCTCTGTCAATGACCTTGTACATCATTTCAATTCCAAAATTACAAATGTCATGAATGCCATTGCACCCACTAAAGTGAAGGTGGTATCTGGTAAGAA